>WNWU01012984.1:0-13391 GCA_012654045.1 Ptyas mucosa | reverse complement strand
GAATACGATCCTCCATGGTCTAAACAGAGGCAGAGAATCAAAATCACGTGAAGGATTAGTACTGTGTTGTAAAGCCTTAGTAAGGCCACACATGGAATCCTGCATCCAGGTTTGGTCCCCACATTACAAAAAAGATGTTACAACTTTGGAAAAAGTGCAAAGAAGAGCAACTAAGAGGATTAAAAGCCTGGAGACTAAAACATAGGAAGAATGTTGCGGGATTTGGGTTTGTCTAGAGAAACAGAAGGACTTAAGGGGGGACATGATGGCAGCATTGCAGTATTTGAGGGGTGCCCCAGAGAAGAGGGGGTGGGTCTATTCTCCAAATCACCAGAAGGCAGGACAAGAAACAATGGATGGAAACTCATCAAGGAGAGAAGCAACCTAGAATTAAGGAAAAACTTCCTAACAGTGAGAATAATTAATCAGTGGAACTGCTTGCCTCCAAAAGTTGTAGGTGTTTCATCACTGGAGGTTTTTAAGAAGAGACTGGACAGCCACTTGTCTGGAATGGTATAGGGTCTCCTGCTTGAGCAGGGGGCTGGACTAGAAGACCTCTAAGGTCCCTTCCAGCTCTTTTCTGGTTGATCGATCTCAACTGGGGTGTTATTCATATCCAGTTGAACTAGTGTTCCTCCTGATTGCACTTTAGGCTCTGGGGTGGGGAGGAGTGAAGGGGCAGGACTATCCCACTACTCCATGGCTGATGGTGGCCTTGGGTACATTCCTGGGTTGCAGTGGCCGGTCACCATCTTCCCTCACATCTCAGCTCCCACCACAACCAAGTGCCCTCCTTCTCTCCCCCTTGGCCATTCCGAAGTGTAAATTGTGGGTCCTTTCGAAAGGAGCCCAAAGGAAACCGGTGACAGTTTCCATGCTCTTCCGGTCCAACTGAGAGTCACTTGAGCAGGCGGCCTGTTTGAGGCACACGGATCGTGCAGCCAGCTCTGCACTCCGGCTTCCTTTTCCAGATTGGGTGGCTAGAGTGTAGGAAGGAAGCACCCTGCTCTGATTGTCAGCCAGGAAATAATTAGAAGCGCACATGTCCTTTTATTTATTTATTTATTTATTTATTTATTTATTTATTTATTTATTTATTTGCTTATTTATTTATTTATTTATTTAATGTAATTTATATGCCGCCCTTCTCCCGTAGGACTCAGGGCGGCTTACAAAAACAAACAAGAAATTACATAAACAATTAAAATCAATTTAAAATGAATTAAAATCAAATTAAGAATTATTAAAATATTTGAAGTTACCCCTACGGATTCAGCCCATTTGACGAAAAAGCCACGTCTTCAATTCGCGGCGGAAGGAGAGGAGGTCCGGGGCTGTCCTGAGGCCGGTGGGCAGCTCATTCCAGAGGGTCGGCACTCCCACAGAGAACGCTCTCCCCCTGGGGGCCGCCAGCCGACATTGTCTGGCTGACGGCACCCTGAGGAGGCCCGCTCTATGTGAGCGCACCAGATGGGTGAGAGGAAGGCAGGAGATGATCCTGCAGATACCCCGGGCCTAAGCCATGTAGGGCTTTATAGGTGAGCACCAGCACCTTGAAATGAACCCGGAGAGCCACAGGCAGCCAGTGCAGCTCGCGCAGGAGAGGTGTCACACGGGAGTACTGAGAAGCTCCCGTAACAACCTGTGTGGCTGTATTCTGTACTAACTGTAGTCTCTGGGTGCATCTCAAGGGCAGCCCCATGTGAAGGGCATTACAGTAGTCTAACCATAACGTAACAAGGGCATGAGTGACCATGGCAAGGGCATCCCGATCTAGGAAAGGGCGCAACTGGCGCACAAGGCGTACCTGTGCAAAGCCCCCCCAGTCACGGCTGTCAGATGATCTTCTAGGGATAGCCGTGAATCCAGGAGGACCCCCAGATTGTGGACCCTTTCTGAGAGAGTAAGGACCTCCCCTCACATCACTAGTGACGGGGCCACTAGATCCAAAGATGCCGGTATCCACAGTCACTCAGTCTTGGATGAGACTTGGATTTTCAACACACCTCTGGTTGTGACAGGGTCGAAGAAGACCCAATGATTTGAAAGAGGCAGCCAAAGATGACTGGTTGCAATGGACCTTTTACTGGACAATCACCTGTTCATCTTTCCCAACTAGCAGCAACTAACACCACTGTACTCTTTAAGTTTTCAATATAAACTGCAACTCTTTTTCTTCTATTTCCATTAAATTCAACACAACAATAGAATAGAATAGAATTCCTTATTGGCCAAGGGAGATTGGACACACAAGGAATTCATCTTGGTGCATGCTCTCTCGGTGTACATAAAAGATATATTCGTCAATGAATCCGAAAACAATATTAAGAAATGACGAACAGCTTGGCAAGAAAGTTAAGGAGTTAGGAGCACAAGGGTTGTTTTCATCTCTACTTCCAATGAAAAGTCAACATTCAGTGAGGGAACAAAGATGCATTGCCTACCTGAAGAACTCCTGGCAAGGGATGGGCTACACCTCACAAGAACTGGAAAGAATATATTTGGGAAATGACTGCCTCAAGTTATCAGAAGGGCTTTAAACTAAAATTGAGGGGGAAGGGTGACCAATCTTTAAGATCTTTCCAAGACAATCAACCAAACAAGGAGGTAGGGAGGGATGGGAAGGAAATAGAACTCAAGAATAAAGTAGTACATATAGGAAATATACCAGTGGTGGGTTACCTCCGGTTCAACCGGTTCTATAGAACCGGTAGTAAAACCGGCGGGAGGCTCCGCCGACCGACCCCGACGTCATAAAAATTCGCTGAAGAGGTTGTGGAAAAAATGGTTTTAAAAGTAAAAAAAAATGGCCACGGCCACCCAGTCACATTACCCCCTCCCCCACCAAGCCACGCCTACAGAACCAGTAGTAACAAATTTTAGATTTCACCACTGAGGGGTCCACCTATTCTGCAAAGCATCTGAAAGCAAGACGAGAAACAATGGATAAAAACTAATCAAAGAGAGGAGCAACCTGGAATGAAGGATAAATTTCCTGACAGTGAGAATAATTAACCAGTGGAACTGCTTGCCACCAGAAGTTGTGGATGCGTCATCACTGGAGGTTTTTAAGAAGAATTGGACAGCCATTTGTCTAAAATTGTAGAGGCTCTTGAGCAGGGGGTTCAGTGGTGGGTTGCCCCCGGTTCGCACTGGTTCTATAGAACCGGTAGTAAAACCGGCGGGAGGCTCTGCCCTTTGACCCTGACATCACCAAAATGTGTGCGCGGCCCTGCTACAAACCGGTAGTAAAGATAAATAGAACCCACCCCTGAGGGGGTTGGACTAGAAGATCTCCAGGGTCCCTTCCAACTCTGTTATTCTGTATTCTGTGGCCTGATAGGATATCAAATTTAGCAGCTGGAACAGTAAAGTGTGCCCTGGGTGGGAACACACAGAAGAATGGAGGCGAGGCCAGAGTGATTTCTAACAGCTCTCTATTCAATACTGCCTGTGAGGCAATAGGACTCCCTGGCTGGCACAGCTCCCTTTATATGAAACTGACCAACCAAACAACCAATCAGGAGAGAGTATTTTCCCACTCCAACAGAGGACCAGAATGAGAACTTCAACGGACAACTAAACACTATATACAATACATGACACCCCTCTCCACCAAGACAGAGCATTATGGTGATCAAAATAACAATTAATATCTATAATCTTTTAGGTAGGCAGGGCAGCGATGTGTCCGTCCCTACCTATGAGCTTCCATCTCCATACACTCTATACAAAACATAACAACGGTGGTGGTTGATTGGTTGGAGAGCGCGGGCTCCTGTCTGAGGCGATCAAAGCAATGATTGGTGGCTGTGGGTTAAAGGGGGCATTTCTCTGTTTCCCGCCTTTTTCATCTATGTCTTTTGTAATCTGTTTCATTTTACCTCAGAATGTTCCTGCATTCCCGACTACCTTGTGTTTTTCCGTTCTGGATGATGACAAAGACTGCTGTGTTAACTATATGTGTTTAAATACATATATTTTAAAACATATATATGTATATGTATATGTATAAATATATTTAATGAATAAATAAAAAGACTACAAGTTTGTGTCAGTGTCTCCGATTTCATCTGGAAATCAGCTGCTGTGCAATCCCTCGACCCATTTGAACCGTTCCACTCTGAACCAAGCAGAGGCTCTGGCGTTGCGCCTCGGCCTGGGCTTTGTGGCAGTTTGCAAAAGGAGGCTGGACATGGCCGCACTTGGAGCCTTTCCCCACAGCTGAGTCCTCCTGGCTCACCCCCCATCCTGCCCTTCCCCCTTCTGCTCTGCCTCTGCCTTCTCCCCCCTCAGTGTTCTCCCTATAGGACCCCTGCAGAATGGGGTGACTCAACAGTTCAATTAAATTTCCAAAACTATTTTTTAATTTTTTTTTGTCATTCCCATGTCATTTTTTAAATTTTTTTTTATTTATATGCCGCCTTTCTCCGGAGACTCAGGGCGGCTTACAATGCGTTAAGCAATAGCCTTCATACTTTTGTATATTTTTATACAAAGTCAGCTTATTGCCCCCACAACTGGGTCCTCATTTTACCCACTTTAGAAAGGATGGAAAGCTGAGTCAACCTTGAGCCTGGTGAGAATTGAACTCGCAGTAATTGCAAGCAGCTAGATGTTAAATGCTGGAGGCATTAGCTTCCTACGCCACTCTAGACTCTTTTGCCCCTCCTTTGGCATCCCTTCTCGAATGATTCTGTTCAACTATTATTTCTTCGATACAAGTGCAACACTTGTCTTGTGGCAAGTTGTTCCGCAGCAGGTTGGCTGCGGGGAGATGGCTGTGGCGAGTTGTCATAGACCCCCTGGCAGAGTCCTTGTCGTAGGAAGAAATCCAGAGCCCAAGGGAAGTGTGAATGGGGGTCCCAAGCAGCCCCCAGCCTTAGAAGAGCTCTGGGAACCCCAGAATGCTGGGAACGATGAACCTTCATCGTTCATGAGCACATCCTGGATCCAGGTATAAACAGGACCATAAAATGCAGGTGCATCTGGGACCTTGTCCGGGTTCAACCTGGGTGCAGCTGTTATCTTATCTGTTCCTCAGTTTCACTTTTGGTTGCTTTTCAAAGATGAACCTCGTGATTTCTCTGAAACCGATTGGTGTGTGGCCAGCAGGGGAGGGAAGGGTCCCAGGACTCACGTCCTTGTCCACCAGCCCTACCAGCCCTAGAAGAACTCCTGCACCCCCCTCCCCAAAGGCTGGGAATGATGAATCTTTCTAAGCAGGTAAGCACGTGCTGGATTCCAAGCACAAACAGGGCCATAAAATTCAGGCGCACCGGGGACCTTGTCCTGTTGAATCTGGATGCAGTAAGGAGAGGCCGGCCTTTCCACCTGTTTTCTGTTCCTCAGTTTCACTTTTGGTTCCACTCAAAGATAAACCTCATGACTTCTTCAGAACTGATTGGCATGGGGCCAGTAGGGGAGGGGGGGTCCCAAGTCTTTGTCCAACCTTTCCTTGCTTTCTCCTAATCTTTGCCCATCCTTCCCTCACGAGACGGTTGTGCAGAGGGGTTGCTACCTGCTTTATCTATTTCCTTTGCTGTAAACTGCGTTCCAGAGTTCATCAATCACCTGCCTTTCATTCAAGGGGGTGGGGGCTGTTTATAAGCCCTCTTCTACCCCTCCCATCCAGCACCAGAGAACATTGCCAGGATGGCTGATTGTGAGTGTGATACGCAGCCATTAACGGAATGAATATTGACGCAGCCGTTAAAGAAAATCAGGTTTTTTTATATTGCGCGCACTAATCAAACAAATGATGAGGAAGAAGGGGAACTCAGACACAAAACAGCTTGTGTATGAAACAGGGTCCCTCAAAAAGGACTCAAATACCCTTGCACCCAAGCAGAAAGTCTGAGGACCCAAGAGGATGAACTTGAACTCCGAGTACAGGAGGACAGAGGTGAAATCGTTGCTGTTACAGAAACCTAGTGGGATGAAATCCATGAATGGAACATACAGCTAGAGGGATTTCCATTGTTTAATAAAAGTGAAAGTGGAATTGCTGTCTATAGAAGAAATAATGATCTCCCTACAGAAATACAGCAGAACAATGATGAAAACCATCTTGAATGCTTTGGGGTCAATATAAAAGGAAAAAAGAAGGACATTGCCACGAGTGTTTTCAGGTCCACCATAGAGATGGACCCCCCCAAAAGTATGGGCAGTGTTAGCCTGGGCTCTTCCCTGCACCCGGAAGTAACTGCAAAGCTTCCTGGGATTCTCAAACTTTTTATTTATTTAGTTTATTTATTTAGTTTCTCAAACATGATAATAGATATAAGTATAAACATGGATAAGAACACAGGAAATGGGTATGAATAAATGGGGACAGTAGGACAGGGATGGTAGGCATGCTGGTGTGTTTATGCACGCCCCTTACAAGCCTCTTAGGAATGGGGTGAGGTCAACAGTAGACAGTCTAAGGCAGGGGTGAAATGCTCCCAGTTCAGACCGGATCACCCGATCCGGTAGTGATGGTGGCGGGTGGTTCGGAGAACCGGTAGCAAAAATCCCTGCCCCTCCCATGCCCAGCTGAGCCACACAATAATCAGAGGCTTTTTTTTAACTTTTAAAAGCATTTTTTCTACAACCTCTTTGGCCAAAAAAATGCTTTTAAAAGTTAAAAAAAAACCCTCTGATGATCGCGCGGCTCAGCTGGGATCATCAAAGGCTTTTAAAAGAAAAAAAGCCTCTGCCAATCAGGCAAGTCAGCTGGGATCATCAGAGCCTTTTGAAAGCATTTTTCTACAACCACTTCGCCAAAGAGGTTGTAGAAAAAATGGTTTTAAAAGGTTAAAAAAAATAGCCATACTCACCCAGTCACATTATCCTCCCCCTACCAAGCTACACCCACAGAACCAGTAGTAACAAATTTTAGATTTCACCATTGGTCTAAGGTTAAAGTTATGGGGCTTTGAGGATGTTACAACAGAGTCAGGTATTGCATTCCAGGCATTGATCACTCTGTTGCTGAAGTCGTATTTTCTTCAATCGATTTTGGAGCGGTTTACCTTGAGTTTTTAGCTCTTGTTTGCTTGTGTATTATTGCAGTTGAAGCTGAAGTAGTCATTGACAGGTAGGATGTTGTAGTAGATAATTTTATGTACTACACTTAGGTCGGACCATAGGCGCCGTAGTTCTAGGTTGTCCAAGCCCAAAATTTCGAGCCTGGTGGTGTAAGGGATTCTATTGTGAGCAGAGGAGTGGAGTATTCTTCTCGTGAAATATCTCTGGACTCTCTCAATTGTATTAATGTCCGTTATACAGTGTGGATTCCAGGCAGACGAGCTGTATTCAAGAATTGGTCTGGCAAAGGTTTTGTATGCCCTAGTTTGCAGTACAATGTTATCGGAGAAGAAGCTTCACAAGGTTAGGTTAACAACTCTTAATGCCTTTTTGGCAATGCTGTTACCAATGCTGGTAGCATTGCTATCAATGCTGTGAGCTCTTGAGCTTAGATCATTTGAGATGAGTACTCCAAGGTCCTTGACAGAGTGAGTGTTGTCTACGAGGTTGTATCCACCCAGCTTGTATTTGGTATTCTGATTTTTGTTGCCAATGTGTAAGACGGAACATTTGTTGGTTGAGATTTGGAGTTGCCAATTGTTCGACCATTCTGACACATAGTCAATGTTGCTTTGTAGGGCAGCAGTATTGTCTGTGGTGTTGTATAGTTTTACGTCATCAGCGAAGAGGATGCAGCGGCTTATAATATAATTGCAAAGGTCATTTATGTAAAGTAGAAAGAGTGTGGGTCCTAAAATGCTGCCTTGGGGGACACCACTGTTTACTGGTGCAGGGTTTGATAGGGCGTTCCCTATTTTGACTACTTGCTGCCTGTTTGAATGCAGCTATCCATTTGTGCAGTGCTGCAGAAATGGCGTAAGAGCATAGCTTTAACAGTAGTTTGTCGTGTACCACTGAATCAAAGGCTTTGCAGAAGTCTATGTAAATTGCATCTATTGCTTTACCCTGGTCAAGTTGTATGGTCCAAATGTTTCTGCAGTGTAGGAGTTGCAGATTACAGGACATTTTTTTCCTGAAACCAAACTGCTTGTTAGAGAGTAGATTGTTTGTCTCTAGCTGGAGGGTGATGGATTGGTTTATGATTGATTCATAGATTGTGCTTAGATTCATAGATTGTGTTCCACTATGGCAGTGGAAAGCTTTTTTAAGAAGTAGGCACATAATCCATTAGGACCAGTAGATAGAGATAGTTTTAGATTGCGTAGTGCTTTTTCAACATTATCTTCTGTAAAATCAATGTGTAGCAGATTGTTGTAATTAGTTGAGCTGGCTACACCCACCCCAGCCATGCTCACCACAGCCACGCCTGCCCACCCACACAAGGTCAAACACAACCCTGATGTGGCCCTCAATGAAAATCGAGTTTGACACCCCTGGTTTAACAGGATCTAATGAACGAATCCTCAAGTTACAAATGTAATTGGCAAGGCTCCCTTACATTCATGACACGAGGATTACCTGTATGAATTCTATTCAAAGAAAGAGAACTTCTGGGGACTCTGAGAATCCTCAGACCTGACTACTGAATTCCCAGGCCAGGGTTGGGATTTTGACTCTGTTTATTTTATTTTTTATTTTATTAATTATATTTCTATACCGCCTTTCTCCCGTAGGACTCAAGGCGGTGTACAACCAAGAAGAATATAGACATACAAACATCATAAAATTGCTAATTAAAATTATTACTTAGTTTGGTCAATTAAATAAAACCCAGAGTTAGATAACATTTTAAAAGATCATTCACATGTTCATATGTTTAGCCCCGCCTGTTGGAACATCAGGGTCTTGAGGGCATGGCGGAAAGCACAGAGATCGGGGATATTCTGTATCTCCGGGGGCAGTTCATTCCAAAGGGTTGGAGCCCTCACAGAGAAGGCCCTCCCCCTGGGAGTCGCCAGTCGGCATGATTTGACTGACGGTACCCTGAGTAGTCCCTCCCTGTGAGAACGAACTGGTCGGTGGGAGGCTATTGGTGGCAAAAGACGGTCTCGTAGGTACCCAGGTCCCAAACCATGGAGTTTAACGGAGACAAGAGATGTAACCAAACAAATGGAGACAGCAACCTTTTTCCTGCCGGTCTTTTGGACCTGACTAGGGTCTGATCCACCTCCCCTCTTGGCCTAATCCCATTGGGCCAGTAGTGGTTCTATAGACCAGTAGTGGTCTATAGAACCGGTAGTAAAACCGGCGGGAGGCTCCACCCACTGACCCCGACATCAGAATGCTTCTGCGCATGCGCAGGAGAGTGTGCGCGCAAGCGAAGCAAGCAAGCACGCACGCAGCCTCGTTGCAAACCGGTAGTAAAAGTAAGTAGAATCCACCCCTGCATCAGACCCACCTGCCCCTTCCTTACCCAGCAACCCCACCTGAACCCAGGAACAGAAGCCCCCTCAGTCCATAAGGAATGTGCAACATGACAACAGAGGGAGGAGCCCCACGGTCTCATCCTGGCTCCAGTCCATGCCCTCCATTGTGTCAACATTCCCTTCCCTTCAGAAGGGGCTTCCCCAGCTCTGCTTCCCCCCTCCAAGGCCCCCCTCTACCCCTGAACAGCACGGGGGGGTGTTAATCACCCAAGGTAGAAGAGGAGGACTTGCCCAGGTTCCCTAAAGTGGCCAGCCAAACAGATCCCCCAAATCTCCCACCTTGCGATCCTCAACCTCTTGTTGAAATCTTTGCTCCTCTATTGTTCAACAATGGGGCATGGCCTGGAGCCAGGATGAAACCTCCCTTTATTATCATGTTGCCCATTCCTCTTCCTTGCAGAGCAAGGCCCTAACAATCCTCGCAATCAGTTCGAGGTCTTCCGTAGGTTCGGCTCGAGTCTTCTCGATGTTTCCGCAGGTAGTGTACACAGAGTATTCGACAGCAGCTCTAAGCAACGCAACACAAATGCGTCACAACTTTGTGCACAGCTATAGCAGGACTGTCGAAGTGTTGTGCCCTGTGGAAAACTCGGATGCTGTTTGCCTCCCCGATTGTGTTTTGTGGTCAAGATTTCTATTCACATTTTGGATGGCAGAACCACGTTGTTGTTTCTATGACGGGCAGGGCAGGTCTCAATGGGCTGGGCTTTGGGGTACAATCCTGGCTTTGAGGGTTCATCAGTGCGTTTCTCAGAGCCCCTCCTTAAGCCTTTCCTTGACTCCCTCACAGCAATCAGTTCATCATCTGAATTAGCCCCTTTTTCAAGAAACAGGTAACGAAGCAGCTCTTGGCAACCAAGTGAATCAAATATGGAGTTTATCCTGCTGACACTTTAGAACAGGGCAGGGGTGAAATGTAAAATTTGTTACTACTAGTTCTGTGGGTGTGGCTTGGGGGGGTTTAATGTGACTGGGGTGGGCATGGCCAACTTTTTTTTTTCTTAACTTTTCAAAGCATTTTTTCTAGTGCTTTGAAAAGCCTCTGCTGATTATGCAAGTCAGCTGGGATCGTCAGAGATTTTTCAAAGCATTTTTTTTTTTGCCACCTCTTTGGCCAAGAGATTGCAGAAAAAATGCTTTGAAAAGCCTCTGACGATCCCAGCTGAGCCGCGCAATCATCAGAGGCTTTTTTTTTTACTTTTAAAAGCCTTTTTTCATCGGAAGAGGTTGTAGAAAAAATGCTTTAGAAGTTTTTTTAAAAAAAGCTTCTGATGATTGTGGGGCTCAGCTGGGCATGGGGGTGGGGGAGGCGCAGGGATTTTTGCTACTGATTCTCTGAACCACCCGCCGCCATCGCTACTGGACTGGGCGATCCGGTCTGAACCGGGAGCATTTCACCCCTGGAACAGGAGTCTCCAAATGTGGCCACTTCCACTCCCAGAATTTCCCAGCCAGCAAGCCTTTACCAGAATGGATAGGAGAAGAACAAGAACAAATGCAGATAGACTACTACTTTATCGTATTTTTGATAGGGTAACTTTATTAATAGATGGTGGGTATGCAGTGAACATAATATATCACATTTTTATAGGGAAACCTTATTAGTAGATGGGGGGTATATAGCAGGGGTGTCAAATTCAAGGCTCGGGGGACGGCTCTGGCTCACAGGATGCTTAAATCTGCCTGTGGGGCCACCCTGGAAACAGCAAAGGACCAGCCGACTGGGCACTGATCTACAACCTGGTGGTTGCCATTTCATTGGCAGAGTGCTGCAGGTGGGTGTCACAGCCAAAAATGGAGGTCCCCTCTCAAGCTGAATTTTCACTGGCAGAGAGTATGCCAATGGGAAAAATTGGCTTGGGTTAATCTGGCCTGGAGCACTTATAGCCTTTTCATATGCTGAATTATTTAGCCACCGTAGTTCTTTCATTTTTCATAATTTTTATTAAAATTTAAAGTTACAAAGATAAACTATTAATACTGATAATCAAACAACGAATCACCGAACACTTAGAAGCAAACCAAGTAATAATCAAAAGCCAACATGGGTTTATCAAAAACAGATCATGCCAGACTAATCTTATTGCATTCTTTGACAAGTGACAAAATTAGTGGACCAGAGGGATGCTGTCGATATAATTTATTTGGACCGCAGTAAAGCATTTGATAACGTAGACCATAACCTACTACTAGATAAAGTAGAAAAATGTGGGTTAGATAGCATCACCACCAGATGGATTTGTAACTGGCTTACCAACCACACTCAACCTGTAGTCCTCAATGGAACTGCATCTACATGGAGGGAAGTATGCAGTGGAGTACCCCAGGGATCTATCTTAGGCCCAGGGCTCTTCAACATCTTCATCAATGACTTGGATGAGGAAATAGATGGGGAACTCATCAAATTTGCAGATGACATCAAGCTGGCAGGAATAGCCAACACTCCGGAAGATAGGCTCAAGATACAGAAGGATCTTGACAGACTTGAACATTGGGCGCTATCTAACAAAATGAAATTCAACTGTGAAAAAAGCAAGGTACTACATTTAGGGAGTAAAAACAAATGCGCGGATACCGTATATGTGGTACCTTGCTCAATAGTAGTAACTGTGAGAGGGATCTCGGAGTCCTAGTGGACAACCATTTAGATAGGAGCCAGCCGTGTGCAGCAGCTGCCAAAAAAGCCAACCCAGTTCTGGGCTGCATGAACAGAGGGATAGAATCAAGATCATCTGAAGTGTGAATACCACTTTATAATGGTAAATTCCACTAAGAGCTAAGGGAAACATATTCATCCTGGGACACATTTATTGGCCTTCATTCTTGGACAGAAGTTACAAATGCTCTTAACTACCCCCTGTGCCGACATAACTGAGCCTCGGAAAGCTGGACCCTTGGTTGCTACAAAAACTGTGGGAAAGTGTTCAGACAACCTCGAAGAATCAGACATGATTTAATGGAAGAAAAAGCTGGGAATATTGGTATATTCTAAGAGATATTAATTTCAGGAGCGTTGCTGTCTGTCTTGGAGCCAGGAAAACTTTGATGAGAATCCCTTTTGAGTTATTTCAGTGTAATAAGGGGCACTTTGATTCTTTTCCACCAGATTATTGATCATCTGGATCAACTCGTTCACCTGAGCCTCTCGTTCGTCTGCATTGGCCTTGTTGTTGAAAGCCAGGTATCGGTTCTCACATTCATCAGTATATGCTTTCAGCATTTTATCTTGGCCAGAGATGAAGCTTTCGAGAGATTCTCCTTCCAGGTCCTCTTTTCTGGTGAACAGGATGATGCTGTAGCGGATGGCATTCTTCCCGAAAATACCTTTGATTAACTGAATAGTCTTCTTCTCCTCTATAGTGAAAATCCCGACCTTCACTACATGGATGATGGCGTGGGGGCCAGGCGGACACCACTGCACACATTTCTGAATCTCAGCAGATATTTCAGCCTCGGAAAGCTGGGTACCAAAAAATCCAGGTGTATCCACAACAACAATCTTCTGGGCATTTAGCTGCGTCTCCCACTTCTCGCATTTTCTAGTTATAGTCTGGAGTCCCATTTCAGACTTAAAATGTCGACTTCCCAAGATTGTATTTCCTGTCGCGCTTCTCCCACTTCCGGTTCTTCCAACCAGGACAATTCTGAGCTCTGGCACTACAACAGAAAAGGAGGACAGGGGAGGGGAGAGGGGAGGGGAGAGAGAAGGGGAGGAGATAGGAGAGGGGTGGGGAGGTGAGAAGAGGAGAGTAGAAAGAACAAAAGAAGAGAGAGAAAGAAAAGAGAGCAGAGAGAAGAGCAGAAAACGAGAGAAGGGAAAGGAAGGGAAGGGGAGGGGAGAGGAGAGGAGAGGAGAGGGGAGAAGAGGGGAGAAGAGAAGAGAAGAGAAGAGAAGAGAAGAGAAGAGAAGAGAAGTCATCTATGGTACTGTCACTGCAGGGCAGCCCAAGACCACAAGGGAAGGAGGAAACAGAACACAATGGGCCCCACAAG
>WNWU01012983.1:0-11317 GCA_012654045.1 Ptyas mucosa | reverse complement strand
TCTTCTCATCCAAGAAGCTTTTTCAACTCTGACTGGATGGAGGGGAATGGAAAGATTTATACTCCTTGTAGACAGCTGGTCGTTTGCATCCTTTTAGTGAGTAGTTTAACCCTCCTGGAGGTTTAGCTGTGTCCTCAGGATCACCCGAGTGGTGCAAATGGGTATGGAGCCTTCTTGGCTGCAACCAAGTGGCTCAACCTCCAAGTGGTCTCAATGACTCACTAAAAGAATGCAAATGACCAGCTGTCTGCAAGGAGTATAAATCCTTCCGCCCAGTGGTGGGATTCAAGTAATTTAACAACCGGTTCTCTGCCCTAATGATTTCTTCCAACAATCAGTTTTCCAAACTGCTCAGAAAGTTAACAACCGGTTCTCCCGAAGTGTTGCGAACCGGCTGAATCCCACCACTGCTTCCACCCCACTATCCAGTCAGAGCTGAAGACGCTTCTTGGATGAGAAGCAAAACGTCTTCAAAGTCCAGTTGCCTCTTGAAAAAGCACCTTTGGGACAGCCATGACCTGGATGACTGAGAATCTCCATAGTGATACCTATGTTGTTGATACACAATTTCTGCTTCTTTTTCTCTCTTTTTCCCCAGGGTGCAAAGATGTTTAACTACCTGAAGTGGCGGAAAACCTGCAACGCATTCTTTGTCATTTTCTCAGTGCTTTTCCTCTTTACTCGTGGCATCGTTTTCCCTCAGAAGTACGTTTCAGGCAGGAATTTAAGTGCATCTTTTTTTGACATTTCCCCTCACATCTTGGGACATCTTTTTTACATTGTGATGACCAGAAATGGATGCAGTATTCCAAGTGTGGCCACACTAAGGCTTCGTTAGTACCACCTTACAAAGCCTTCGTACAGCCATACTTGGAATAGTGCATCCAGTTTTGGTCACCACAATATAAACAAGATGTTGAGACTCTGGAAAGAGTGCAGAGAAGAGGAAAAAGAGTGACTAGGGGGCTGAAGGTTAAAACAAATGAAGAACAGTTGCAGGAATTGGGTATGTCTAGTCTAGAGAATAGAAGGACTAGGAGTGACATGATGGCAGTCTTCCAATACTCGAGCGGCTCCTACAAAGATGGGGGTGGGAGAGTCAAACTATTTTCAAAGCACCGAAAGGCAAGACAAGAAATGATGGATGGAAACTAACTAAGAAGACAAGCATCCTAGAACTAAGGAGAAATAACCTAACAGTGAAAGCAATCGACCAATGGAATAGCTTGCTTTCAGAAGTTGTGGGTGCTCCATCATTGGAGGCTTTCAAGAAGAGACTGGACAGCCATTTGTCTGAAGTGGTATAGAATCTCCTGTTCGAGCAGTGGTTGGGCTAGATGACCCCCAAGGTACCTTCCAAGCCTATCATTCTATGTTCTATCTCAGCTTATAACTGCTATAAACAAGTTAGAAGTTTCAACCTGCATGTAACCCATCAAACTTCCAGAGTCTGTTATTCTCTATTAAAATACTTCAATCCTAATCAATTTTGGCTAAAGCTGTTCAGATCATCTGTTCTTGTTTTGAAGCCCTAATGCCGTGATGGCGAACCTATGGCACGCGTGCCACAGGTGGCACACGGAGCCATATTGGTGGGCACGCGAGCGTTGCCCTAGCTTAGCTCCAGCACGCATGCCTGCACTGGCCAGCTGATTTAAGGGCTTTCTGGGCCCAACGGAAGTCGGCAAATGGGCTGTTTCTGGCCTCTGGAGGGCCTCCGGGGAGGTGGGGAAGGGTGTTTTTAACCTCCGCAGGCTCCTAGAGAGGCTCTGGAGCCTGGGGAGGGCATAAAATGGGCCTAATGGGCCCACTGTGCCATCATATGCCAAAAGTGGGGGGAGCATGGAGGGCACATAGAATTATGGGTGTGGGCACACATGTACACGACCACCCTGCATTCCCCCAGCTTTTGGCACGCGATGGCAAAAAGGTTAGCCATCACTGCCCTAATGGATATCCTGAATTCCTAACTTGATTGATTATCTCAGCCTTGAAAAGTACTGAGGAGATAACCATTTTCCTCTTTCTTTTTCCGTCCCCTCTCCCTCCTCAAGGGTTCTCTACAACACATATTACTATTTGGCGGAGGTCCACCCGCCTTATTTTGGCTACTACGTCTTCAACACCCTCCTGATCTTCCTGTATCTTCTCGATGTTTTCTGGGCCTGCCTGATCATCCTCATGATTTATAGGTTCCTGATCCATGGCAAGGTAAGGGCAGAAATTGGGCACTTGTGAATTGGGCACTCAGCACTTGGGAACAGAAGGCACGTGTTGGGGTGGGGGGAGAAGACCACTAATTACTTTGGTTTAACCCTACTCCACTTTCATTTTTATTCCATGCTGAGTCTGGTGCAAGATTCCTTGGTTCTGCTGATACTCGCTCTTTTTTTATTATTATTATTAAAAAGTTTTACAAATTACAAAGAAAAAAATTTTCCCCCTCCCCCCTCCCTAACCCTCCTCCCTCCCTCCCCTATTCCCCCCAACCCCCCCTTCCCAACCCTCCCCCTTCCCCCCCGACTTCCCAGGATTGGCTCAGGGTATTACAAGTACAAACATAAGACTAGAATTAGCTAACAATATAATAAAACATTATTAACCTTGATCTTTAACTCCTAATAATAAAACAACACTATTCTACTTAATATAACAATTTCTACAAAATATTTCATTCATAAGCTAATTGAAATTTCTTATTACAATATTTGTTCTGAATATAATCTATCCATCTTTTCCACTCCTTTACATATCTTTCATTTGAATAGTCTTTGAGATATGCGGAAATTTCTGCCAAATGCACTACTTTTAATGTCCATTCTTGAATTGTAGGTACATCTTGTTTCTTCCAGTATTGTGCCACCAATAGTCTTGCCGCTGTTATTAAATTTAAAATCAACTTTATTTCTATTCCAGTACAATCTGTTATAATACCTAACAAGAAAAACTGTGGCGTGAATTTAAACTTTTTCTTTAATATATTTTGAATTATCCACCAAATTTTTATTCAGAATGCCTTAATTTTATTACAAGTCCACCATATATGATAATAAGTGGCATCCTGACTTCCACATCTCCAACATTTGGGCTGAATATTCGGATACATACAAGCTAATTTTTTTGGATCTAAATGCCATCTATAAAACATTTTATAAAATTTTTCTCTCAAATTTTGAGCCTGTGTAAATTTTACATTTCTAACCCATATAGTTTACCATGTATCCAACATTATTGTTTCCCCTATATTTTGTGCCCACTTTATCATACAATCCTTAACTAATTCTGTCTCAGAATCTATTTTCAACAATACATTATATAACCTTTTTATATGCATTTGGCTCTGATCTCTTATCTGCTTAATCAAATTCTCTTCATGCTGCAAAATACCCTTCTTTTGGTCCTCTTTCCATCTGGCCTGTAGCTGGCCATATTGAAACCAGGTTTTAATTATTCCTTGTTCTTTTAATTGTTGAATAGTTTTTAACTGATACCCATATCCTTCCTTATCCAAAAGTTGCTCATAAGAAATCCCATCTTGCTTTTGTTCTATATTTATATTTTCAATTGTATGTCTAGGTATCGCCCAAATCGGGATTTTATCATTTAGTTTATAACTATACTTTTTCCATACATGTAACAAAGAACTTCTCAATATATGACTTTTAAAAATATTATCTACCTTTTTGTCATACAATAAATATGCATG
Source organism: Ptyas mucosa (assembly GCA_012654045.1). NCBI lineage: Eukaryota > Metazoa > Chordata > Lepidosauria > Squamata > Colubridae > Ptyas > Ptyas mucosa. The sequence goes on along the minus strand of WNWU01012983.1, from coordinate 7,611 downwards.
CCAGCCAAAAACCAGACCATACCCTTCCACATCCTGTCCTCTGTTAAATTAATCCAATCACTAACTAGTGATAGTACAGCTGCCTCATAGTATAGCCCTAAATTGGGCATTTTAAGTCCTCCTCTTTCCCGAGAGTCCTGCATTATTCTTTGTTTAACTCGAGGTTTTTTCCCTGCCCAGACAAAAGTATTTAAACCTTTTTGACATTCTTTGATTAATTTATCAGTTTTAAGTATTGGTATTGTTTGAAAGAGAAACAAAAACCTCGGTAAAAGATTCATTTTTATGGCAGCTATCCTTCCTAACAGTGACAACTGTAACTTTCGCCAATTCTGAATCTCCAATTGCATCTTTTGCCACAATAATTCATAATTGTGATGGTATAATTTTGAATTACTTGTCAGGATATTTATACCTAAATACTTGACCTTTCTAACTATTTCAAATCCTGTTTGACTTTCCATTTCTTGTTTTTGTGTAACCGTCATATTTTTAGCTATTATCTTCATTTTGGCTGCATTTATTTTAAAGCCAGATATTAGTCCATACTCTTTAATTATATCCATTAATATTTTAACAGATTGTGATGGTTGAGTTAAGGTAACAACCAGGTCATCTGCGAATGCACGTAATTTATATTCTTGTTGCCTAATCTGTATTCCCTTTATTGCTTCTGAGTCTCGTATATTATTCAGCAATATTTCCAGTGACAAAATAAATAACAATGGAGAGAAAGGACATCCTTGCCGGGTACCTTTTTCTATTGAGAAATTTTCCGTTACGCCTCCATTAACTATTATTTGAGCTGTTTGTTTCTGGTATATTGCCTTTATTGATTGTATAAATGGGAGAGCCTTTTCTGTGGGGGCACCCACTATCTGGAACGACCTCCCCCCAGAGATTCGGCGGATCCCGGATCTTCGTGCTTTCTGCCGTGAGTTAAAAACTTTCTTGTTCCATCAGGCGGGCCTGGTATAATCTCTCCCCTTTTTGTAAGAAAATTTTAAACTTTAATTTTATAATTCAAATTTTTTAAAAAAACGGGTTTTGAATTATTGGGGCAATTATTTAATTTGGTTTTAATTGGTTTTTTAAATTTTGTATCTATGTTTTTTATCTTTGCCTATTCACCACCCTGAGTCCCCTCGGGGAGAAGGGTGGTATATAAATCTAATAAAAAAAATGTATCTCCAAACTGCATTCTCTCAATTAATTTTAATAAAAACTGCCAATTGAGCTGATCAAACGCTTTTTCGGCATCTAAAAATATTATGCCCGCAGGGACCTGCTTGTTCCTTTCCAAATATTCCAAAACATTAACAATATGTCTTACATTAGTTTTCATTTGTCTGCCACTTATAAAACCTGTTTGATCATAATGTATCATTTGCTGCATTACCTTCATTAATCTATTTGCCAATACTTTAGCAAAAATTTTATAATCCGTATTTAACAATGAAATAGGCCTATAATTTTTTGGTTCTGTATGATCCTGACCTTCCTTTGGTATTAAAGATATAAAGGCTGCTTTCCAGGAGGGAGGAACCTTTCCTCCCTGTTGTATTGTATTAAATAATTCTTTCATTGGTTCAGCCATCTCTTCACACAAATGTTTGTAATAAGCTGCCGTCAGGCCATCTGTTCCCGGGGCCTTCCCCAACTTTAAATCTTTAATTGCAGACATAATTTCTTCTAATGTAATTAATTGAGTCAACATATCCCTTTGATCTTGTGAAACTGGCTTAACATTCTGCTTCTTAAGGAATCCATCTATATCTATATCCTGAATCTTATCTGCCTTATATAATTCTGAATAATATTCTATAAATGATTTTTTAATTAATTCTTCCTGAAAGACTTCTCTTCCTTTATATTTAATTTTTTCAATTGTTCTTTGATTTTGTCTCTTCCTAAGCATATAAGCCATCCATCTTCCAGGTTTATTAGCATTACAAAATGTATTGTATTTAGCATACTGTAAATTAGTTGCGGTTTGATCTGCTATCAACATTTTAAATTGTTCTTTCAGCAATTTAATGACCTCCTTAACTTTATTATCCCTTGGGTTTTTTATCAAAAGTACCTCATTTTCCTTAATTTGCTCCTCCAGCACCCTTCTTTTTTCCCCTTGCTTTTTTTCTAAATTTATTATTCATGTAAATCAGAACACCCCTCATATAAGCCTTAGATGCATCCCAAACCATTTCCATTGGGGTACCCTTTCCCATATTCATAATAAAATATTCTTTCAAAAATTTCTTACATTCCTTAATATTTTCTCCATATCTAAATAAATTTTCATTTAATCTCCAGGACCTCTTTGGTCCCTTAGAATAGTCTATTTCTACCTATACAGGGCTGTGGTCTGTCAGGGTTCTTGGAAAAATCTTAGTCTTCTTCACCCTAGGGAAAAGATCATTAGATATTAAAATGAAATCTATCCTTGAAAAAGATTGATGTCTATCCGAGAAGAAGGTAAAATCTTTATCTGTTGGGTTTCTATCTCTCCAAATATCTTTCAACTCCCACTCCTCCAACATATCAAAAAAAGATCTTGGCAATTTAGCTCTTGACGCCAAACTTTGTTTCGATCCTAACTTGTCTTTTTTAACATCAAGTACACCATTCCAATCTCCAAGCAAAATACATGATTTATAATTCCAATTGGTCATTTTTGAATGTAAAAAACTGTAAAAAATCTCCTGTTGTTGATTGGGTGCATAAACTCCCACGATTAAAGTTTTTTCACCTTGGATTAAAACTTCAATTGCCAAATATCTACCTTGTACATCTGCTTCAATTAGTTTTGCAATTAAATCCTTCTTCAGGTAGATAACTATACCATTTTTTTTGTCTGGTGATGCTGCAACATAATGCACACCCAATCTTGAATTTATTAAATATTTTTGATCTTGTATTCTAATATGAGTCTCTTGCAAACATATTATATCATTCTTAAATTGCTTGAGATACGTATATATATTTCTTCTTTTTTGTGGAGAATTTAAACCATTAACATTCCAAGATAGGAATCTAGTTCCCATGCTTAAATTTCTGAAGCCTCAGGAGCATTTGCTGGTTTTCCAACTCTAACCCACTTTTCAGTCTGGCTCCTCCCACTGCTTCCGTTTTAGCGAGTTCTCGACTTGGTAGTTGCAATTGTTGAATTTTTAACTCCTCCTTACGTTTTGCTGTAGCTGCTCTAGTCATTCTTTGCTCTTTAGGTAATTCTTCAGTCACATCCACCAGGGCTTGGAGGAGATCTTCTTGACTTATTGAAGTTCCCCCCTGGGCAATAGATAGCAATTCTTCCTGTGGTTTCTTTTCAGCTATTTGTTTTGCTTTAATTTCAGGAGATTTGGGCCTTCCTGCCTTTAAAACATTTATATAGAAATCCCTTGCTTTGTCCGTTGTATTGAGCCTGTATCTTTCACCAGAAAAATTCACCACTAGGCTGGCTGGAACATCCCATCTGTATTGTAGCTGACGATTCTTCAACTCCTCCACCAAAAAAGCATAATCCCTTCTCGCTCTTAACATCTTTGGAGGAATCTCCTTCATTGTCATCACTTCTTGTCCTTCCACTTCTAACTTTTTTTTGTAAGTTGCTTGCAACACTTCATTACGTACATGTCTTGTAGTAAAATATATTACTATATCTCTAGGTAATTTTCTTTGCCTGGCCACCCAGGAGTTAACTCTGAAAATTTTGTCTATTTGCCACAACACCTCACGTTTTGGCATCCCCAGTGCCTGTGCCAATGCTTCTCCCATCTTCTCCTTCAAATTTTCTTTTTTATCTTCTTTCACTCCTCTGATTCTCACTGCAAACTCCATTTCTCTGTATTGTACCAAAATTAAATCCATCTCAGATCTCTCTATTTTTTGCTGTGCCATCTCCAGTTTGCTGCTCATAATTTCAGTAGTTTCTTTAACCTCATCTATCTTGCAATCAAGACTTTCAGTTTGAGCAGCTAGCCCCAGAATGCAAAAAGTATATCTTCTCTAATATCCACATTGCGTGCTACCAGTTCTTCTGTTACTATTTGAATTTTAGAGTCTATCACTGCAGTGAGATCATCTGCTACAGTTTGAATTCTGTTATCCAATACAGCTGTAAGTTTGTCTTCTGTTGTACTCAAAGCCCCTTGGACAATCTGCTGTATCATTTCAATTGTTAAAGTCTGTGTTTCCTGTACTTTAGAAGCATGAGCAGGTGAACTTCCAGCACTGGGTGTGCCTTTAGCCGGGACTGCTTTTACTGAGGGGTTTTTGTGGCCATCTTGGGGAGAGTTTATTTTTCCCCCGTCCTCCTTCTTTTATTTACTTTCTTTCCTTCTTCCTATATTCTTGAATTCTCCTTTTAATTATTAAGCAGCCAAATAGTCCAAATCTTTAATTAAATTCCAACAAACAAATCTTAGTAAGGTCCTCCTTCTAATAAGTCTTTAACAAAGAAAATTTTAAAAAAATCACTTGAGGCTGTGCCAAAGCTCAGATCACTTTCACTTTCCCAGACACTCAAGCCTCAATCGCCATTTTAGTTGCAGTTTGTAACTTCTGAAGGAGGCAATCCACAAGTTAAAAGAAGTTAAGTTAAATACTTGCTATTAAAGTCCTCCTGGCTGATCCTGTCTGTTGTTAAAAAAAAAATTAAAAATAAAGAAAAAAAATCAGATGCGGTCGCGGCTTGTGGCTCTGCAAAGGCAGAGATGTTTCCAGTCCAGAGCGGTTGGCTGGCTTCTGGGGAACTCAAACCTTCCGCCTCCACAGAAATCCTTCTGGGGGGCTTTGGTGAGTTCTACCCCCACCAGCCAGCTCTTGCCTTTCCCCTTTGCCCAGGGAAAGGTTTTTCAAACCTCCCGACAGCATTGGACTGCCATTCGGGGGTTTTTACGGTACCGCGAAGCGGGCGCTCTCATTCGGACGCCATCCAAGCTCCCGGAGCCGCCGGATACTCGCTCTTGTCACTGATTTTTCCCAGTTTGAATTATAGATTATAAGATCCGCAGGGCACTTGAACTCTGGGCCCTATCTAACAAAATGAAATTCAATGTAGAGAAAAGTAAAGTCTTACACGTAGGCAAGAAAACCCAAAAGTACACATATAGACTGGGTGAAACCAGGCTTAATAGCAGTCACTGTGGGAGGGATCTTGGAGACTTAGTGGACAACCAATTAAATATGAGCCAACAGTGTGTGGCTATGGCCAAAAAAGACAATGCAATCCTAAATTGCATTAAGAGAGGGATACAATCAAGATCAAGTGAGGTACTCATACCACTCTATAAAGCCTTAGTAAGACAACACCTAGAGTACTGCATCCGGTTTTGGTCACCACCCTATAAAGAAGATGTTGAGACTCTAGGAAAAGTGCAGAGAAGAGCAACCAAGATGATTAGGGAACTGGAGGCTAAAACATATGATAAACACTTGCAGGAACTGGGCATGGCTAGCCTAGTGAAGAGGAGACATGATAGCAGTCTTCCAATATTTGAGGGGCTGCCACAGAGAGGTGGAGATCCATCTATTTTCCAAGTCACCTGAAGGCCAGACAAGGAATAATGGATGGAAACTGATCAAGGAGAGATTCAATCAAGAAATAAGGAGAAATATTCTGACAGTGAGAACAATCAACCAATGGAACAGCTTGCCTTCAAGCTTCAACCAAACGTATCTCAGGCAAACTCCTAGGATTTGTACCAGTGGTGGGTTGTCCCCGGTTCGCATCGGTTCTATAGAACTGGTAGTAAAACCGGCGGGAGGCCCATTGACCCTGATATCATCAAATTGCTTCTGTGCGAGCGAAGCAAGTGAGCGCAGGGGGGCCCATTGCAAACTGGTAGTAAAGGTAAGTAGAACCCACCCCTGATTTGTACATGGCCCCATGGGAGTTTGACAACAGCCAATAGAATACATGTTCTTGCACAGGAACAGGAAACTCAAGTGCAAAGCCCAAGAGAAGGTATAAATAACCACCACTCTCAACTCCATGAGGTCAGCTACCCAGAATCACACATGCTTGGTTGTTCTGCTTCATCAATAAATGGACACTCTTTCCAATCAGCCTGCAGCCTCCATTTTGTCTCCAGTATCTTTCTCCCGGCTTGGAACTGACCCAGATGGATATTTCTTCCAACACAGAGAAAGATCACATTCACAGCTCCAAAACCAGATTCCCTACCCAACCCTTGCTTTCTGGACACCTCTGCTCAGTGGAGCTCACATCAGTGATAGGCGGCTGAGAACTGGAATGGAAAAGACTATATATGTTCAACAATGCTCCCTACCCAAAATAGACCTTTAGATGCAAACTGTTACATTACACATACTCTGAGATGGTGGCCCTATAATGGCAGTGGGAAAGGAAGTGGGATCAAACCCACCACAACGCTCAGTCTATAGGGTGCCCCATTGTCATCTCTGGACACAATCTGAAAATCCTAATCCCAGGGTTGTTGTTTTTTTTGGGGGGGGGGAATTAAAAGTCAGGACCCAAATGTCAATCCTTCATGACATGGGCCCGGGGTACTTGCAGGATCACCTCCTACCGGCCTCCCACCGCCCTATGTGCTCACATAGGACTGCCCTCCTCCGAGTGCCGTCGGCCAGACAATGTCGGCTGGCGGTGCCCAGGATAAGGGTATTCTCTGTGGCCGCACCAACCCTCTGTAATGGATTACCCACTGGGCTCCGGGCGGCACCCAACCTTCGCACTTTCCGCGCCGACCTGAAGACATGGCTTTTTCAGCAAATTCCCTGATCTGCCGCGAGGGATTTAATTGGCTGGGGATTTTAAATTGGCTTGTTTTTACCATTATTTTATTGTTATACTGTTTTTATTCTATGAGCCGCCCCAAGTCCTATGGGAGAAGGGCAGCATATACATTTGATAAAATAAATAAGGTATCCTGTCCCCCTCCCCTCTACAACAGCGAAGCAAGCACACTAAAACTCTTCAGAAAGTTTTCAGGGACCCCAAAAAGACTCCATATCAGAGGCAATGTGACAATCTCCAAACTTGCAGGGGGGCTCAAGCCCCCATGCCTTTTAAACATTTTTTTAAATTATTTTTTTATTAATTACATTTCTTAGTGCTTAATACACATCTTGTTGACTGGGTATTTTAATTTGCTTAACAATACAAATTGTGTTCTTAATCTCCACCTCTTTTGTCCAACCACTGATAAATTAGATTCCATGTTCGATAATATTCTGTATCATCTTTCTGTTTTATTTTTAATGTCAGTCTGTCCATTTCTGCACATTCTAGCGTCTTCTTAAATATTTCTTCATTTCTTCATTTTTCCAGCATTGCGCAAGTAGATCCTTGCTGCCGTCAAGACGTGCAATATTAATTACATACTTTTCTTATCACATTTACCTGATATTATACCTAATAAAAATAGTTCAGGTTTAAAAGTTTCATGGTTTCCAATCATCTTTTCTAGCCATTTATGTATTTTTCCCCAAAAATGTTTTTTGCTTCACAAGTCCACCACATATGATAATATGTGCCTGTTTTTTTATTCCATTTCCAACATTTGCTAGACATATTTTTAAACATTTTAGCTAACCTAGCCAATGATAAGAGCCATCTATAAAACATTT
>WNWU01012981.1:577555-611040 GCA_012654045.1 Ptyas mucosa | reverse complement strand
AAAAAAGTACTGGACCAAAATTAAAAAGTGACTTGAAGAGATAACTGAACAACATATAGACTGGAAACCGGAACTATTTTTATTGGGCATACTTACAAGAAATTATAATAATTTTTATCACCAGTTTATACTGTCCTTTGCCCAAGTGGCACTTCTGCTGACCAAACTGTTAAGAACTAAATACTTAAATAAAAAACCACATCCGGGGTGTCCAATCCAGTGGACAACCGATTGTCAATGGGCCTTCAAGCAGTTAAAGTCCTTGTTTGCGAAGGAGCCAGTGCTAAAGAACCTGGACCCATCAAAACTATTCGTAGTGCAGGCGGATGCCAGCGAGGTGGCAGTGGATGCAGTGCTCCTCCAGGTCAACGAGGAGGGGACCCTCCAACCATGTGCGTACATGTCACGAAAGTTGAATGACACTGAACGCAATTGGCCCATCTGGGAGAAGGAGGCGTTTGCAATTCGGTGGCCTCTGTTGAGGTGTGGCACCTGTTGGAGGGGGGTAGTATTCCCTTTGTTTTGTTTGTTTGTTTTTATTAAATTTGTATACCGCCCTCCTTCTGAAGGACTCAGGGCGGTGAACAGCCACAGAATAAAACACATGGATACAAAAATTTAAAAGTAGAATAAAAGCGAATTAAATAATTTGGCTAAGACAGATTTAAAATACCCAATAATTTAAAAACAAATTAAAATTTACATTAAACAGGGGAAAAGATTTAGGCCAGGCCAGCTTGATGAAATAAAAAATTCTTAAGCGCGCGACGGAAGGTGCGCAGATCCGGGATCGTCCGTATCTCCGGGAGGAGCTCGTTCCAGATCGTAGGTGCCCCCACAGAGAAGGCTCTCCCCCTGGGGGCCGCCAGTCGACATTGTTTGGCTGACGGCACCCGGAGGAGCCCCTCTCTATGGGAGCGTACTGGCCGGTGGGAGGCTATTGGTGGTAGTAGGCGGTCCCGTAGATAGCCAGGTCCTAAGCCATGGAGCGCTCTAAAGGTGATAACCAAGACCTTGAAGCGCACCCAGAAGACCACCAGGAGCCAGTGCAGCTTGCGCAGGAGAGGTGTTACATGGGAACGTCACGTCGTTCCCATAACCACCCACGCGGCCGCACTCTGCACCAGTTGGAGCCTCCGAGTGCTCCTCAAGGGGAGCCCCATGTAGAGAGCTTTACAATAGTCCAGACGAGAGGTGAGGAGGGCATGAGTGACTGTGCATAGGGAGTCCCGATCTAGAAAGGGACGCAACTGGCGAATCAGGGGAACCTGATAAAAAATCCTCCCGGTCACGGCCGTCAAGCGCTCTTCTAAAGACAGCCATGAATCCAGGAGGACGCCCAAGTTGCACACCCTCTCCATGGGGGCCAATGACTTGCCCCCAATAGTCAGTGATGGCACCAACTGACTATATCGGGATGTCGGAAACCACAGCCACTCAGTCTTGGATGGGTTGAGCCTGAGCCTATTCCTCCCCATCCAGATCCACACGGCCTCCAGGCACTGGGACATCACTTCAAGGGCATCGTTGGGGTGGTCTGGGGTGGAGATGTACAGCTGGGTGTCATCAGCGTACTGATGGTATCTCACCCCAAAACCATGGATGATCTCGCCCAGCGGCTTCACATAAATATTGAACAGGAGGGGCGAGAGGACTGACCCTTGCGGCACCCCGCATATGAGGGGTCTCGGGGTCGACCTCTGCCCCCCTGTCAACACAGACTGCGACTGGTCAGAGAGAAAGGAGGAGAACCACTGCAACACAGTGCCTCCCACCCCCAACTCTTCCAACCGGTGCAGCATGATACCATGGTCAATGGTATCAAAAGCCGCTGAGAGATCTAACAGGACCAGGACAGAGGAGCACCCCCTGTCCCGAGCCCTCCAGAGATCATCAACCAATGCGACCAATGCCGTTTCCGTGCTGTACCCGGGCCTGAAGCCCGACTGGAATGGATCCAGATACGACGTTTCATCCAGGTCTGGACGAACCACAAGAACTTAGAGGCTCTCCAATTCCCATGTAGACTATCCCCAAAAGAGGTACAATGTGTGCTGTATTTCCAGAGGTTCAACGTCCGGTTGAAATACATCCCGGGGGGGACTTCTTAATGGACACCTTGTCCAGAAAACCACAATACGACAGTGGCCGGGAGGAGGTAGTCCAGGCAATAATCCCTGCCAGATTGGCCCAACCAGACACAGACCCACCCACTGTAGCTACTCCGCCAAGCTGCCTTGATGAGGACATACCCCGAGCTATCTGGGAAGCCCTCGCCACCAATTCATGGTTCCAAGGGAACCAGACATGGCTAACGCAAAGAGAGGGGTTTGCCTGGAAGGGGTCCAAGCTGTACGTGCCCAGAACTGTGAGGCTGAACGTGCTACAGCATTGCCATGACGTCCATCCAGCTGGTCATTTCGGGTTTCTAAAGTCTTTGAATTTAACGAACTGGCAGTTCTGGTGGCCCCACATGCGGAAGGACATCGAGGAGTATGTGCATAGCTGTGCTGTGTGCAGCACCATGAAGGCCCGGCCTGAGAAACCTCCAGGCCTTTTACAACCAGTGGCTGATCCGACCCAACCATGGCAACAGATAGCCATGGACTTCATAGTCAACTTGCCGGAGAGCCAGGGAAATACCGTCATATGGACGGTTATCGACCTGTTCTCGAAGCAGGCACACTTTATTGCCTGCTCCGGCCTACCTTCAGCTAGGAAATTGGCAAAGCTGTTCATTGTACACGTCTATCGGCTCCATGGTATTCCACAAACAATAATCTCAGACAGAGGGGTACAATTCACTGCCAAATTCTGGCGGAAATTCCTAGAGAGGGTGGCGACCAAACAGGGCCTAAGCTCCGCCTTCCATCCAGCCACCAACAGGGCAGTTGAGAGGACAAATGCAATGGTGGAGAGGTATCTGCGTTGTTACATGAACCATCAGCAAACAGACTGGGCTGACCTACTCCCTTTTGCGGAGGTGGCGTACAACAACGCAGTACACAACAGTACCAGCTTCACCCTGTTCAGAGTGGCTACTGGAAGGGAGTTCGTGCCCATACCCGAATGCCCCCAAAATACCACAGAGGATCCAGATGTACGGGAATGGATGGCCTGAGCGCAGCAAGTGTGGAAGACGGTTACGGAGGCTTTGCAGCACACAGCCGAAAGGTATAAGCAGCAGGCTGATAAAACCAGGAGGCCCCAGGTCCCTTTCTATGTGGGTCAATGGGTATTCCTGTCCACCAAATAGCTGAACCTGTGCCTCCCATGTAAGAAGCTGGGTCCTAAGTACATTGGGCCTTTTCCAGTGGTACAGGTGATTAACCTCGTTTTGGTGCAGCTCCAGCTACCCCGTCTGCTGGGGAAAACACATTCTGTCTTCCACTGCAGTCTCCTTCGCCCGGCACGCTTGTCCCTCCTAAGGGAGCCAGTCCCTCTGCCTCCCCCGCCACTCATGGTGGATGGTGAACAGCACTACAAAGTAGGAAAGGTACTGGACACCTGATGGCACCGGGGAAAGCTGCAGTACCTTCTTCTGTGGAAGGAATATCCCCTCTCTGAGGCCTCATGGGTACCCGAAAGAGACGTATGAGCCCCCTGGCTGGTCACTAGGTTCCATCAGAAACATTTGGGGAAATGGGGGACACACACTGTGTCCCCACCACCCTCTACGTATCATGTTCTTTCCGTTACAGACGCCGTCTCCGTGGTAGAGGGGACCGCATGTCAGCCACCACTCTCCCTGGCCGTCCTGGAATGTCCTGGATGACTGTCCAGGAAGGGTCCTCCTGTAAAGGCTGACTGGCAGTAAAGGCTGACAGGCAGTGAAGAAAGAGGAGGACCAGTCCTCCTTAAACACTTACTGGCAGCGGAGGAGGAGGAAAAGAAAGGCTGGACTTAAGGCAGATGCTGGCTTCTTCACATGTATTATCCCCTGCTCATTTCAGGGTCACATGGGAGGGAGCTGCGCTCGTGAGTGGGTGGGTGGTGCTTATAGTTTAAAAGGTGGTGGGGAGCACGGGGAGAAGTTCCTTTTGCGATTATCAGTGAGTGCCAAAAAAGAAGTAAAGCAGGCAGCAACAAACCAGGTTTGCGTTTGGCTGTGCTTCTTTCTTTTTCTTTTTGTTTGGAACCTGACACTTGGATCTGGAGAGGACGTAGCCAGTACGATGAAACCGACCACACCTGGACACTGGACCAATAAGGAACCAGGGTGGGATTGGACTCTCCTGCAGTGCACATAGAACGAACATTCAGGTAAGTCCAACGTTCTTTCTCCTGTGTGCTGCTTGGAAAGTCCAAGAATGGGATATACCCAAGCTAAATATCCATAGGGTGGGAAACAGATTTGTCCAGGGTCCCCTCCACTGGAAGACCCCTCTGCAGCACTCTTCTCCCGAACGCCGCCTCAGCCGAGGCAACCATGTCCAATTTGTAATTCCTGATAAATGGTGGAGAGGCCCAAGTTGCTGCCCTGCAAATCTCCTGAATGGAGGCTTGTGTAGCCCAAGCGGCCGTGGTGGCTGCACTTCTGGTTGAATGGGCCATGATGCGGCCTGGTGCAGGCCTGGCCTGATGTTCGTAGGCCAATGCAATACACACCTTCAGCCAGCGTCCAATGGTGGATGGGATCACCTTCTTTCCCATGGACCTGGGTTGAAATGAAACGAACAATGATTCTGTCCTCCTGAAGGAGGCAGTTCTGCTGATGTACTTGCGAAGGGCTCTGCGTACATCCAAGGTATTTTTTTTATTTTTTATTTTTATTTATATTTATATGCCGCCCTTCTCCGGAGACTCAGGGCGGCTTACAATGCGTTAAGCAATAGCCTTCATACTTTTGTATATTTATACAAAGTCAGCTTATTGCCCCCACAAACCGGGTCCTCATTTTACCCACCTTAGAAAGGATGGAAGGCTGAGTCAACCTTGAGCCTGGTGAGATTAGAACTCGCAGTAATTGCAGGCAGCTGGATGTTAAATGCTGCCTTAATAGGAGGCATTAGCCTGCTACGCCACTCAGGCTCATGCCATCGCTGTTCTCGAGGATGGCTAGGATTTGGGCAAAAATCCGGTAAGATGACCTCCTGGGCCCTGTGAAACCAAGTGTTAATTTTGGGAACGAATGTTGGATCTAATCATAGAATGACTCTATTTCGGTGAAAGATGCACAAATCCTGTCTCACAAAGAGGGCCGCCAGCTCAGAAATTCGCCTAGCAGATGTGATTGCTATAAGAAAGGCATCCTTGAATGTCAGTAGTTTGAGGCTGGCGGACCCTAATGGCTCAAACGGAGGAGATGTGAGTGCCTGTAAAACCAATGATAAGTCCCAAGTTGGATATCTATGGATAGTTGGGGTTCGTGGATTGGACACTCCTTTCAAAAAGCTACGCACACTTGGGTGATGGGAAAGGGGGATCGTTCCACCACAGTTTAGGATTGTGGCTAAGGCGGCCACCTGCCTGTGGAGGGTGTTTGTGGACAAACCTTTATCCAACCCCTCCTGAAGGAAGTCTAAGACCCTTGAAACTGACGCCAATGTGGGAACTAACTTCTCCTCGGCGCACCAGCGACAAAATGATGTCCAGGTGGCTTCGTATATCCTGTTTGTTGATGGAAGTCGAGAAGCCTGAATAGTCAAAATTACTCTCCCAGAGAAATGGCTCCTCTTCAGGATCTCCCTTTCAAGTGCCAGGCAGCCAACTGGAGCCAATGAGGCTCCGGGGTGGTTCACGGCCCTGTGGCTGAGGGAGATCCCTGTCTGGGGGTATCCTCCATGGGCGAGAAATGGATAGGTTCACCAGGTCTGCAAACCATGGACGCCTGGGTCAGTGGGGTGCCACAAGAAGAACCTCTTCCTCCTCCTCCAAGATCTTTCTGATGACCCTCGGAATGAGAGGGGTTGGAGGGAAGGCATATAACAGGCTGAGAGGCCATGGGCAGTGGAGGGCGTTGGTGCCCTCGGCTCCTTGTGTCTGGAACCTCAAAAAGAACCTCAGAAGTTAGGAGTTCATTGGGCTGGCAAATAAGTCTACACATGGATGGCCAAATTTCTCTGACAGTTGGAGAAACAGGTCTGGGTGCAGGCGCCATTCGGACTGGTCGATGGATGTTCTGCTCAACCAGTCTGCTTGTGTGTTGGATACTCCGGGGATGTGCTCTGCTCGTAAGGAAAGCAAGTGCCTCTCCGCCCAGAGGCCTAAGTCCCCTGCCTTGTGCATCAGGGCCTTGGAACGTGTGCCACCCTGTCAGTTCACATGCACTTTGGTTGTTACATTGTCCATCAACAATAAAACATGGTGACCTGACAACACATTTTGAAAATGGCGTATTGCCAGATGCACCGCTCTCAGTTCCAACCAATTGATGTCATTTTGAAGCTCTTCCGGGGACCACCGACCTTGGGTCACTCAGGATTGCAGGTGAGTGCCCCAGTCGAAAAGGCTGGCATCCAAGGTCACGATCATACAGGTGGGCTCCTTGAATAGACAGCCTTTCTCCATGGCTGCTGATGTCCACCAGTCCAAGGATCGGAGCACACTCCGAGGAACCCAGATTTGTGTGTTGGAATTGCTGAGCCCTGATCTTTGACTTGGCAGCAGGAGCCATTGTAGGGCCCGGACATGCAACCACACCCAAGGAATGATCGCCAGGCATGAGATCATCTTTCCTAGTAACTGGGAAAGAATAATCAATGGCACTAGTTGTAGCAATTTGACTTGATCCACCATGGCTCTTATGCTGGATATGCGCTCCTGAGAGAGGAATACTTGACAGGTCTCAGTATTGATCACAGCTCCTAAATGGATCAAACTGGTAGAGGGTATCATCTGACTCTTCTCCAGGTTCATGGTAAATACGTGGTCTTGGAGGATTTTGACCATGATCTGAAGGTCCTGTCCCACCTGAAGTGGAGACGATGACTGGATTAAAATGTCATCCAGGTAACATTGCAGTCGGACAGGTCTTGTCCAAAGATGAGCTGCTACCACATCTAATAGTTTGGTAAAGGTTCTGGGGGCCGAAGAAAGGCTGAAGGGGAGAGCCTTGTATTGAAGGTGGAGTCCTGAATAGGAGAACCTGAGGAATCTTCTGTGGGACAGTCTGATGGGTACATGGAGGTAAGCCACCTTGAGATCTATTGATGTTAAAAGATCTCCCCATCTGATGCAACCCAGGATTGAATGCAGGGATTGCATTTTGAAGCATTTGTACTTTATGTGTACATTGAGCTGCTTCAAATCTAACATGGCTCTGTGTCCCCCCCAAGCTCTTTGGGACCAGAAAGAGGATCGAATAGAAACTGAGACCCCGTTGCCCCACTGGTACCGTCTCAATGGCCTGTATGTCCAGCAGGTGCTGGATCTCAGCCTCCATCAGAGACATCTTGGTGGCCTCTCTGGGAATGGGGCATCAAATGAACCTTCTTGGGGGTTTGGAGCAGAACTCCAGAGTGAGTCTGAGCCTCACTGTTTGTAATGCCCAAACATCGGTAGTGGTCTCTTACCATTGGCTGGCAAACATCCTTAAACGGCCGCCAATGGGGATGTTGGATTGAAAGTCACTTTATCCTATGGTAAGGTCGGTTGCTGGCTCCCTGAAAGGGTCAGCTGGTCTGCAGCTGTCTGGCCCTATCTCAAAAAGATGTTCTATCCTGCAAGCGATCTGTACTCTGGGGCAGGGGTGAAATCCAGCAGGTTCTAACAGGTTCTGGAGAAACGGTAGTGGACATTTTGAGTAGTTCTGAGAACCGGCAAATACCACCTCTGGCTGGCCCCAGAGTGGGGTGGGAATGGAGATTTTGCAGTATCCTTCCCCTGGAGTGGGGTGGGAATGGAGATTTTGCAATATCCTTTCCCTGCCACGCCCACCAAGCCACGCCCACAGAACCGGTAGGGAAAAATTTTGGATTTCACCCCTGCTCTGGGGGTATAATCTCAGATAGGCTGGGGCATTAAATTCAGCCTCAGGGCCCCGAAAGGACTACCTGCAGTAGAAAGGGGTGGTCCTCCTCTCTGCTCTCCTGTAAATATGAGGAAGAGCTTTCTTCTTATCCTTATCCTCCACTAGGATAGGGTCTAGCACCTCCCTGAAAAGATTGCCTCCCTTGAATGTAGTGGATGCTAGCATCCATTTAAATTTCATATCGGCTTGCCAATGGTGAGGCCATAAAAGGCGCCTGGAGGTGACATTAGATGCCAGTGCCCTCGAGGCAAATTTGGCCATGTTGAGGGTCACGTCTGCCGAATACTCAGCTACTGCCATCAATTTACTAATAACTTGATGCAGCCTGGTGTCCTCCAGGGATGCTCGGGCCTGCATTTGACGCAGCCAGATTAGCAATGTCCTAGTACCGTGATGGCAAACCTATGGCACACGTGCCAGAAGTGGCACACAGAGCCATCTTTCTGGGCATGCGGAGCCATCGCCTGTTGCTCTTCCGGGTTCCGGCATGCCAGCCAGCTGGTATTCATTATGCACCTGAGCACCCGAAACCGGAAGAGCAGCCGCCCATTGCGCATGCGCGGCCCAGGAAGATGATCTTTCTGTTTCAGGAATGCGCATGCGCATCGGCCACTTGGTCTCCTGGTTTCTGGTGCCCATGCGCATGCGCATGCAAAGACCGGCAATGGCCGACGCGCTGTCTCCGGCGTTCCTCCTGTGCAGCTTTGCTGCCCCAGAAGAGCAGCGGCAGCGGCAACTGCAAAGGGAACGGCAAGAGTGACTGGCCGGCTTGGGCGCTCAGGGGAGTAGGGCTGCACTTTTGGACTGCAAGGCGTGGCCAGGAGGAGGAGGAGGTGGCACCACCACCGTGTAATGTAAGAGTGGCTGGCAGGGTTGGGAGCCAGCCTGACCGGGGCAAGCCAGCTTGCAGTCCCCAAGAGGGATGGGCTGCACGGACTGGGCGGCAAGCCCACACATTGGCGCTCGCGTGGTGGGCGGCAGATTGTGGCTCCACTGGTGTTGCCAGGGCAAAAGCGTGCAGCCCCCACTTGGGTGTTGCTGGGCTGCACTTTTGGCTTGCAAGGCGCGGCCAGGAAGAGGCACTGCCACTGCCATGTAAGGTAAAAGCACCAAGGCTGAGAGGAGAAAGTTGGGAGCAGCAGTCCTGGGGGGTCTTTACCGCCACCGCTGCTGCCGCGAAACATATGGACGTCTCCCCAGTTGTCTTGCTGCGGGTGCCAGACGAGAGGTGGGCAGCAACCAAAGCCATGTGTGTGAGCGATCGGGGAGCTCCTCTCCTCTTACAAGGATGCTGGGAGGGTTGGGATTACACACTTCCCCACTCCTGGGGTGGGGGAAATCGACGAGCCAAATGTTTTTCCAAGGAAAAAGATGGGAAGGCTGGAGGGGGGGCAGGAAACCAATCCAAACTCTCTCCCTTCCCCCTTCTTTCTCCCAACCCCGCCAGCCACTCTTAGTTTACCCCAGTGAGGCAGGGTAAACACTCGGAGCTGGATCGGTTCACACAACCCAGTTTCAGCCAATGGCTCAGAGCAGCAGCTTTGCTTGAGGAGGAGAGGAAAGGATCGAGGCAAGAAAGCCAGAGCTCTGGCAGTCTGTTACTCTGTTAAACATTTTCCCAAACTCGAAAGCACCTGAAGGGCAGGCTTTGAAAATCTTTTCAAAATCATCTCAACTGTTCGCAGGCAGCCCACTCTAAGAGAGCGACCAAGCCTTCCAGGGGGTGTGACATTCACACCAGAAACGCGTCCTCCTTAAATAAGCAAACTTTATCCCTTCTTCCAGACCCCCCTCCATACTCTTCGCTTGAGGAGGAGGGGAAAGGTTCGAGGGAAGAAAGCCGGAGCTCTGGCAGCCTCTGGAAAAATGTTTAACAGAGTAACAGACTGCCAGATCTCTGGCTTTCTTCCCTCGATCCTTTCCCCTCTTCAAGCGAAGCTGCTGCTCTGAGCCATTGGCTGAAACTGGGTTGTGTGAACCGATCCAGCTCCAAGTGTTTATCCTGCCTCACTAGGAGTAAACTAAGAGTGGCTGGCAGGGTTGGGAGAAAGAAGGGGGAAGGGAGAGAGTTTGGATCGGTTTCCTGCCCCCCCAGCCCTCCCGTCTTTTCCTCTGCTCGAGAAACGGCTGCAAGAGGGGTTGTTTAGCTGGCTCAGATAGGATTAGCTACCAGACTGGGGGAAAGCTGCGGGAAATGCCAGGTTGGCAGTCTGGCCAGGGAGAGGGTGGGCGAGAGAGCAAGGCAACCCCTCGTGTTTCGGTGGCATGGGGCTCTGAGCGTGCAAAAGAGAACAGCCGTCGAGAGAAAAGTTTTTCGGGAAGCTGCGCAGAGCCACCTTTTACTTCCAGCAACTGGAGGAAGGTGCTTTTCTTGGCTGCAGCGTGAATCGACCAAGATTGTTCTTCGCAGCACTCCTGCCCACCACGTCTCCTTTTAGACCTGTAATCACTCTCCTTAGGAGGGAAGCCGCCAGTCAGGCACCCAGCTGGCCCTCTTCCCCCCTCCCGCTGCTCCTGCCTCCACCACCCCTTCGCCCCCGGCAACGGCAGTTCTTGTGCTGCCGCTTCCCTGGCAGGGCAGAAAGGGTGGTGGCAGGCCATTCGCACTGGCTAAGAGATGGGGGCTGCTCCTGGAGCAGCCAGGAGGAGAAGCCGCCGGCAGGGAGGCGAGCTGCCCCAGGAGAACTGGAAGAGAGCACAGCTCCTCACTCATGGAGACCCACTGGCCAGGAAAGCAGTCGCAGTAAGCGGCAAGAGGTGTGCCGACCAGTAAGCGGTCATGCTCCCTGGCAGGACAGGGTTGCACCAACCTTTGCCGGCGTGAACGGCCTGCCTGCCTCACACTCCAGGCAACATCCAGCATGGCTGACATGGCTGCGCAAGGCTGGCAAGCCATTCGCGCCGGCAAAGTTTACTGCAGGAGGCTTTCCAGGCCCAAAATGGGCCGGGTGTGTGTGAAGCGCATGTGCAGGGTGCGCACGTGCACAATGCAGGAGCGCATGTACAATGTGGGGAGGCGTGCACATGCGCAATGCAGGGCACATGCGCAGGAGTGGGGGCGTGCGTGCGCAAGCGGGGGATTCGCATTGCATTATGGGTGCTGACACGCATGTACGCTGTTGCATGCGCACACACACACTTTTGGCACACAACAAGAAAAAGGTTCGCCATCACTGTCCTAGTAAAAAAGGATGCAGCCATGGCTGATCGAATTGCCCAAGCGGCCGCCTGGTGCGTCTTACGAGCAGACAGCTCTGCTCTCCTGTCCTCGGTCTTTAGACCCTCTGCTGTATCAGAAGGAAGGATAGCCGCTGTTGCCAGATTGGCCAGGGGAGCGTCCACAGTTTGTAACTGCAGGAGCTGCTCTAGATCCTGCTCTACAGTATACATCTTCCTGTCCATCCCACTGGGAGCTGAGATGGAGCCAGGCTGATTCCATTGCTGTTGGATGACATCTACAAAAAGCTTAGGAGAAGGTATCACCTCCTGTGCGGTGACTGGCTTCGTGAAGAGTAGGGTACTGGGATCCTGAGGGTCTGTGGAAGCATCTGTCAGCCCACCAGCTACCCCCATATTGGCCGTCGATTTGGCTTTGAACAACAAGGTCTTAAACAAATTGGGATGAAAGAGCCTGGTGAACACGGGCTTATCTGGAGTGACACCTTTGTCTTCCGATAATTCATAGTCTCCCACTTCTTCATCGCCCACAAGTGAAATATCGCTGTGAAGGGAAGGTGGTGGGGAATGGGGTTCCTGAGTATAGTCCATATCGGCATGCAATTAAGGTTGCAGACCCGCTGGATGGGAATGGCCTGATGGCAATGGGACCGTGAAACCACTTTGTTGTAGGGCTGCATCTATGCCTTGTGAAATGGTCCGCGCAATGATGCTGCGTAGCTCTTGAGACAACCCAGGACCCAAATTCTCCTCAGGGCGGAGCCCCGCCACGGTAGATGTAAAGGTGGCAGATGGAGCAGAAGGTCTGGTAACCAAGGTAGACTCCAATCCTGCTGGATTCAGGCAGGAGAGAGGAACAAAATCCTCCTCGTAAGAGGTTGCCTGAAGGTTTTGTAACCCAGTGATAACATTAGGAGACCAGTTTAGCTGGTTCTCCTGTAAGATCTGATAGGGTAATTCCTTAACCAAGGAAATGCAATCCTCAGACCTGCTCACTGGGATTCTTCATGCCATAGCTGCTTCTGCCTGTTTCTGGGCCTTTGCAAAATGTTTTTCCAAGGCTTTTTGCCTTCTCTTGGCATCTTTCTCAGAGGCTGATGATGTTGAACTCGAATCTTTAGCCTTAGACCTGGTAGAAGGCCCCTTAGAAACTGACCTTGCCCTTTTGGGATCAGAAGCCTCTGATCTCTGCTGTCTGGGAGAACAATCAGCTGAGTTACTGCTGCGAGAAATAGATCGCCGCCATTTTGAAGGGCTGGAACCACTTCTGCTATCTTGCAGCTACTAGCCAGAAACTAGATCTGGGGCAAATCCCAAGCCTGGGAAGGATCCACTTTGAAATTAGAAGTCTGGCTAAAATCCCCTGGAAGTTTTAGCAAGCTGACCGAGTGATCCGCAATACTCACTGTGAATCCAAGCAGGGAAATTGGCGCCAAACTGACAACACGGTTTGTGAGCGCAATCTATCAGCAGCAGCAGAAAAAAAGGCGCAAAAACCGACAACACGGTCACAAGTGCAGCAATCAAGCGAAGAGCACAAAACCGGCAACATGGTTTGCAAGTGAAAATTAGGCAGCCTCTGCTTGCTGCAGACCAAAGCCTCAGTCTGCCTCAGCTTAATTTAAGAGGAGCAGAGCCTTCGCATTCTAGCCTGCAAGGGTGAGGAAATAAGTGACCTGGCTCTGTTGTTGCTCCCTGATGACGTGGCAATGGATCCTCTATCTCCTGGCTGATCTCGGCACTGAAATCCGAGCCGCGCCGCCGCAGCGCTTCAGAGAAAAGGTGCTGAAACTCTGATCTCCTTAAGCTTACTCTGATCGTTTTTTGTCCAAATTGCACTGAGGAAGTTATTTCGTGTCTCTCTAGGCTGACTGAGTTGAAAAACTGGAGCTCAGCTGGGTAGAAGAGACGTGGCCAAAGAAATTGCAACTCAGTCTCTGGCCAACCAGACAGAATTAACCCATGCTTGGACTCTCCAAGCAGCACACAGGAGAAGCAGCAAGGCTGCTTTATTTGCAGGTAGCCAGTTTACCACCAGTGGGTGTATTCATGGTGGGAATGAGGACCCAGCATAGTCATCTCCACAACACATAGTTAGTACCAAACACCCCAGCATTTCTTAGCCAGAGGGCCTGCTAACTGGGCAATTGTGGGAGAAGGTTGAAAACTGAAAGAGTTGCAAAACCCTAGGAGTGGCAGAGTTCTGAAGAGTGCCACCACAGGAATGATTGCTCTCTCACAGAAACTGAAGGCAGTTTCTTTTTATTTTTGGGGGGGATCCAGAATACTGCCTTGGATGTCATGGAGCGAGGTCTGGACGTTCACATCATGGTGGATGCTTGCTCTTCTCTCAGGTGATCAGTGGGATGGATGGGGAGAAGAGTCCAACATCACCCCTTCCATTTTCCTCATGTCTTTCATTGGGTCCTTTTCTTTCTGTCCCCCATTCTTAGCCAGGTGGACAGGATCATAGCTCTGTCCAGATTGTGTCAGAGCGGGGCCTTCCTAACCACTAGCGATGGACTTATCCTGCAGCTTGTCTGGGATGCGGCCCACCCGCGTTTCCAAGAGGTAATTCTCTAAATTTCTTTGCACACATCCAAGCTGCCAGCTTCATTCACCTGCTTCAGTTAGCCAGTGCCTCCCTATAAATGGCCCCCTGGTGAAGCAGTGGGATTTAATCAGTTCAGTGGGAAGCAGTCCCACTGATATCAGGAGCAGCCATCTTTGGTGGTATCCCAGCCACCTTTACAGAAGTAAGCAGGCTGGGCCTGTTTCTTTTTTTGACAGGGTAATAAAACTACAAAACCCATAGTTGCTTGGTCAGGATTAGCAATATCATGAGCAGGTAATGGGAGGAGAACATATCCTTCTTGTATGTTATTCTATTGTGTCTTATCTCCTCATGCACTCACTGGCATAGAGGAGGAGAATGCTGTAACTAGTTATCAGAATTCCTAGAGAAGCCTGTTGTGGGGCCACTCTAGGCTCTTGTCTCTATATAGCTATAAGGCAATTTGGTTGACCAAATGAGGCCAGCTGATCAAAGCAAATCAATCTGAACAAACCAGTTCTGTGTCTCTGCCCAAGGGATTGTGCTCTGGCAGAATTAAACCAACCTTTGTCTGGGAGCACATTTGTGGAGAAAATAAGAACTATACTCATCATCAGCTGACGTCGCGACGAAACGGTGCGGACGATCAGCAGCTCCGCGAAGTCCCACCAATTTCTTCTATCCTGGGGGCTCTATGGAGCCGAAAGTCACCCTGTAGGTGAAGATAGAGGGGATGGTTTGGTGGTCGTGAGGAGAGCGCAGTCTCCTCAACTGACCCAAAGAAAACCCCTTGAACTGGCAGAAGAGAAGACAGCCATTATGGCTGAACTGAAGCCGTGAAGACAGATGAAACGGAAGAGAAGAAAAGAAAGATCTGGTAACAGTGTGCTCGGTCTGAGTAAGAATTCTTCTAACTTTTGCCATGGAATTTTCCCTAAAGTACCCCCTTGGAAAGTGGGACTCAATGGAGGTAAATAGCGGGAACTAAAGACCTGGAGCTACTGTTAGATTTGGAAAAGAAAAGAAATTGTAGGCAGAAGTAACTTTAAATTAAAGGAGAGGCTGGATTGGTTAGCTCTTTAAAAATTAGATTGTTTCAAAATTCTGGACTATACTAGTACTACCACTTTGACTCGAAGAACTTTGGGAAATAATTGGAAAATGTGTATATCCTACTAATTAATTTCTCCTCTGTCCCTTGTATAATTTTATCCAATTCATGTTGCTTGTTTTGTACTTCATATAATTTTGTATCTTCTTTATATTTAGACTGAATTTGCATGTATGTCCACCAATCAATTCCTCTATTAAGATCATGTTCCAATTCCTGTTTCGGTTTCAAATTTCCTTGTTCTTTTAATATATCTCTATATCTTATTATCTTATCCCATTCAGTTAAATTTGGATGTTTTAATGCTTCTATAGATGAGATCCAAATTGGTATTTTTGTGTAATCCTGTTTTTTAATTTTTAACCAAATTAGTAATAATGCATTCCTTAGTTACTAAGATGGTGAACCTAAGGCTTAGTATATGTCTTCTAAAATAGCTATGTGTTTTATGTTTTTCATCCCAAAGGAATGCATGCCATCCTGCTTGTAGGTCATGTCCCTCAATTGCTAGTGGTCTTTTATCCCTTAACTCTATCCACTCTTTTAGCCAGGTTATGTAAGAGGCTTGATAGTATATTTCCCATTCTGGGAGTGCTACTCCTCATTTATCTTTTGTGTCTTGTAGAATTTTAAGTCTAATTCTCGGTCTTTTTCCCTGCCATATAAATTTGGTAACTATTTTATTTAAGGCTTCAAAAAAGTTTTTCTCTAATTTTACTGGTATAACTTGGAATAGAAATAGTATTTTTGGCAAAATATTCATTTTAATCGTGGCGATCCTCCCCAATAGTGAGATCTGTAGGTTTTTCCAATTTTCTAAATCTTTTTTGATTTACTGTAGCAATTTATTGTAATTGTCCTCCTTAATTGAGGAACATCTTGCAGTAAGCCAAATCCCTAAATATTTTATTTTCTTGGTTATTTGTATTTTTGTACTACATTCTAATTCTTTCTCTTGTTTCTTTGTAAGATTTTTGGTTAATAATTTAATTTATTTTTATTGATTTTGAGTCCCTCTACCTCACCAAATTCTTCTATTTTCTTAATCAATTTTGGTCCTGATTCTAATGGTTCCTCCACTATAAACAACAGATCATCGGCAAAAGCCTGGACCTTATATTCTTCGTTATTTTTAACCCTTTTATTTCTTGATCCTCTCTAACTTTCTTCAGAAGCATTTCTAAAGTTAATATAAATAGAAGTGGAGAGTGGGCATCCTTGTCTCACCACTTTTGTTATATCGAATTGTTCTGTAATGTCCTAATTCATAATTACCCTTGCCGTTGGTTTTGTATAATTTTTTTTCAATCATCTTTTCAAATTTTGTCCCAAATTCCATGAATTTCAATTGGTTTATTATAAATTTCCAGTTCAAATTATCGAATCCCTTTTGGGCATATCAAGGAAAACCAGTGAAGCTTGTTTTTCCGAGTGTGTTTCATAGAATTCTAGAGTATTTATTATTGTTCTCATGTTATTTTTAATTTGTTGGCCTGGCAAAAATCCATTTTGATCCGGCTGTATATATTTGTCGAGAATTTTTTTAATTCTCTCGGCTATGATTGACATAAATATCTTGTAATTGGTATTTAGTAATGAGATTGGTCTGTAGTTTTGTATTTGTTGATGGTCTGTGTCTTCTTTGGGAATAAAAGTAATTATGGTGGCGCAGTGGACTAATTCACTGTTATTAAGATCAGCTGCTTGCAATTACTGCAAGTTCAAATCCCACCAGGCTCAAGGTTGACTCAGCCTTCCATCCTTTCTAAGGTAGGTGAAATGAGGACCCAGATTGTGGGGGCAATAAGCTAACTTTGTATAAATATACAAAAGTATGAAGGCTATTGCTTAACGCACTGTAAGCCGCCCTGAGTCTCCGGAGAAGGGCGGCATATAAATCAATTTTTTTAAAAAAAATATTGCTTCTGTCCATGTTTTCGGTATATTTGCCTGTTCCAGAGCCTCATTAAATATTTCCAACATCATCCCTCCCAGCATTTCTTGGGTGTTTTTGTATATCTCCACTGGTAGTCTGTCTGGGCCAGGTGTTTTTTTGTTTTTTTAATCCCATTTCAAGTTCTGTCGCCATTATCGGCCTGTTTAATATTTCTTGTTGTTCCTCTGTAATTTTATTCAAGTTTGTTCCCTCTATGTAATTTTTTACTTTTTCTTCTACTATATCTTCCTGACAATATAAATTTGAAAAGAACTTTTGAATGATTTTCTTTTTATCCTCCCTTCTATATTGCATTGACCCATTTTCGTCTTTTAATTGGTATATCATTCTTTTATCTTTTTCTTTTTTTAATTTATAAGCCAACCATCTACCGGTTTTGTTCGCATGTTCAAAATAGTTTTGTTTTGACATCTTTATTTTCTGGGCTATTTCCTTTTGAATTGTTAAATTTATTTTATGTTTAATTCCTCTTTTGATTGTTTATTTTGGGGGGAGTCTTCCTGTAATTTACATTCTGCCTTTTTAAGTTCTTCTTGTAATTTTTCTTGTTGACATTTCCTTTCCTTCTTTGTCCTCATGTTAAAAGCCATTATCAATCCTCGGATATATGCTTTTACAGTGTCCCAGAGGTTTTGTATTGAGGTATCCTCTTTTTTATTTACGCTAAAGAATATATTCAACTCATTTTCTAGCATCTGTTTGTATTCTTTGTCTCTACATATCTTTTGATTCATTGTCCATCTTTTAAACCTTTTTTGTCCTTTCCATTTTATAATTATTGGATTATGGTCTGCCCACTCATTTACTCCGATTTCTACCTCTTCTAGTCGTCATATCAATCCTGGACCAGGATTGATGTGGGTGTGAATAAAATGTATATTGGCTCTCTCCACTATGCATTTCTCTCCATACATCTCACAATTTTAATTCTGATGCCATATTAAAGAATTCTTTTGGTAATATATCTTTCTTCTTGTTGTTTTTCTTGTTACTCTTATAATCTTTTTTAATATCTGCTATTGCATTATAATCCCCAATTAAACAAATGTTATCATATTCTAGTTCTGTTAATTTATTATTCACTTTTTTTTAAAAATCATGTTGATTTTTGTTGGGGGCATATATTACTGTTACTAATGATTGTTTTTGTTCAACTTCTAATTCTACCATTAATATTCTACCCTCTTCGTCTGAATGGATTAATTTTGATTTTATTCTTTCTTTTACATATATAGCGATTCCTCTTTTCTTTTTTTGTATTAATGATGTGTATAATTTTCCTAATTTTGGGTTCTCTGATAATTTTTGATATCCCTTTTTAATGTGTACTTTTTGTAGACATATCACGTCCGCTTCAAGCTTTCGTAGTTTAGTAAGTGTTGTGTTCTCTTTCTTGGTGCATTTAAGCCATTTATATTCACAGGGAAGAGTTTTATTTCCTCTTCCATTTCTTACTGAAGTTGTTTTTTTGTGTTTCTTATCTCTCTTCTCCCTTTCACTCCTTCTCTTTCTTCTCGTTCTTTCCTGAATCTTTCTTATTTCTCTTTCTCTTTCTTCCATTTGATCTTCATCCTGGCTTTTGCTCTCCAATTCTTCCTTACTGTCTTGTTCTTCCTGTGAGAAATAAAGTTTATAAAATTCTTGTCCTTTCTCTACTGTGTCCACTTTATATTTCTTCTCTTGCCATGTTATGAGTATGCCATCTGTTATCAACCATCTAAACATCACTTTGTATTTTGTTAGTTGAGTTGTCAAGAATTGGTATTGTTGTCGTTGGTTCCTAATCCTTCATGGTATCAGCTTCAAAATTATGATTTCTTTACCTTTGTATGTTAACGTTTCTTCTCTTGATTTTTTATATATTTCATCCCTCACTGTTTATTTCGTAAATCTTATGTGTACCTCCCTTGCCAACCGATGTCTTCATATATAATTGGTGTGCACACGATAAATTTCATCTATCTGTCCTCTTTTTTCTGTCTTATCTCTTTGTTCTAATTCCGCCAGAATTTCCGCCATCTTTTCTCCCAACTCTTCCTCTTTTTCTTTGGCAATATTTTGGAACCGTAGGAAATATGAAGCTTTCTCCATTTCTAAAAATGCAATTGACTCTGTCAGCTCCTTATTTACTTGCAATGACTTCTGTTCCATTGTTTCTATTTTTACATTATTATTATTATTATTATTATTATTATTATTATTATTATTATTATTATATTATTATTAATTGAACTTTTATACCGCCTTTCTCCCAGCAGACTCAGGGCGGTGAACAGCCAAGTAAAAAACATAATACAAAAGTTAAAATCATTTTAAAATAATTTAAATACAATTTGGCCCCTAATTTAAAACATGTCAATTAAAATCAATCAAACGTTAAAACCAATAAAGGATCAGGCCAGCCCGGCTAACCGAAAGAAGTAGGTTTTTAGGGCCCGACGAAAAGTCTGGAGGTCTGGGATCACTCGTATCTCTGGGGGTAGATCATTCCATAGGGTGGGTGCCACCACAGAGAAGGCTCTCCCCCGGGGGGTCGCCAGCCGACATTGTCTGGCTGACGGCACCCTGATGAGGCCCTCTCTGTGGGAGCAAACTGGCCGGTGGGAGGCAATTGGTGGCAGAAGGCGGTCCCGTAAGTACCCCGGCCCTAAGCCATGGAGCGCTTTAAAGGTGGTCACCAACACCTTGAAGCGCACCCGGAAGTTCAGCAGGAGCCAATGCAGCTCGCGCAGGAGAGGCGTCACATGGGAGCGCCCCGTCGCTCCCATAATCCCCCGCGCGGCCGCATTCTGCACCAGTTGGAGCCTCCAGGTGCACCCCAAGGGGAGCCCCATATAGAGAGCGTTACAATAGTCCAGACGAGAGGTGATGAGTGCTTGAGTGACCATGCGTAAGGAGTCCCGGTCTAGAAAGGGGCGCAACTGGCATATCAGGTGAACCTGATAAAAAGCCCCCCTGGCCACGGCCCTCATATGCTCTTCTAAAGACAGCTGTGCATCCAGGAGGACGCTCAAGTTGCGAGCCCTTTCCGTGGGGGCCAGTGATTCGCCCCCAATAGCCAGTGATGGCACCAGCTGGCTATACCGGGACGCCGGCAGCCACAGCCACTTGGTCTTGGAAGGGTTGAGTCGAAGCCTGTTTCTCCCCATCCAGACACGCACGGCCTCCAGGCACTGGGACATCACTTCCAAGGCATCGTTGGGATGGTCTGGGGTGGAGATGTACAGCTGAGTGTCATCAGCGTACTGATGGAACTCCACCCCAAAACCACGGATGATCTCACCCAGCGGCTTTACATAAATGTTGAACAGGAGTGGCGAGAGGACCGACCCTTGTGGCACTCCACAAACAAGGCACCTCGGGGTCAACCGCTGCCCCCTGTCAACACAGATTGCGACCGGTCGGAGAGATAGGAGGAGAACCACCGCAAAACGGTGACCCCCACTCCCAGTCCCTCCAACCGGTGCAACATGATATCATGGTTAATGGTATCAAAAGCCGCTGAGAGATCTAACAGAACCAGGATAGAGGAATAACCCCTACCCCGAGCCCACCAGAGATCATCCACCAACGTGACCAATGCCATTTCCGTGCTGTACCCAGGTCTGAAACCGGACTGGAGCGGATCTAAATAGACAGCTTCATCCAGGTACTGGGGAAGCTGCCGCGCCACCACACTCTCGACAACCTTCGCAACAAAACAAAGGTTGGAGACTGGACGATAGTTAGCCAAAACGGCCGGATCCAGAGAAGGCTTCTTGAGGAGGGGCCTCACCACTGCCTCTTTCAAGGCGGCCGGTAAGACACCCTCACTCAAAGAAGCGTTAATAATCCTCTGGAGCCAGCCTCGTGTAACCTCCCGGGAAGCCAGCACCAACCAGGAGGGACACAGGTCCAATAAACATGTGGTCGCGTTCAGCCGTCCCAAGATCCTGTCCATGTCCTCGGGAGCCACAGGATTGAACTCCTCCCAGGTAACACTCTCAAGACCTGCCTCAGTCATCCTGTCTGAACTAACCCAGTCAACGGCCAGGTCTTCCTGAATCTGAGTGATCTTATCATACAGATACTGTACAAAGTCCTCAGCTCGGCCCTGCAAGGGGTCATCCCGCGCTCCCAGGTGGAGGAGGGAGTGGGTCACCCTAAACAGGGCGGCTGGGCGATTCTCTGATGACACGATAAAAGCGGCAAAATAGTTACGATTTTGCTGTTTTTATTGCTACTAGCTAGGTCTTAATATGAGACCTTACTAGAGTCAGGTCAGATTTGGATTGGCTGGCCCTCCAACTGCTCTCTAGGCATCTTTTCCAGCACTTCATCTCCCTCAGCTCCTCGGTAAACCAAGGTGCTAAGTGAGTTCGGTGCCGGGTCAGAGGCCGCAAAGGCATGACACGGTCCAAAGCGCCGGCGGCCGCACTGTCCCAGGCAGCCACTAGGTCTTCAGCCGAGTCGTGAGCCAGAGTCTCAGGAAATGGCCCAAGCTCCATCTGGAACCTATCAGGATCCATCAGGCGCCTGGGGCGGAACCACCTGGTCGGTTCTGCCTCCCTGCGATGGGGTGTGGTGATCAGAAAGTCGAGTCGAAGGAGCGAGTTGTCAGACCATGACAAGGGTTCAATACCTATATTCCCTATATCAAGGCCACTCAACCACTGACCAGAGATAAAAACTAAGTCCAGAGTGTGTCCACCCATGTGAGTAGGGCCGTGAATTACTTGAGTCAGGTCCATGGCCGTCATGGAAGCCATGAACTCCCGAGCTACCTCAGACGTTTCGCCGACAGATGGCAGGTTAAAATCCCCCATGACCAAAAGTCTGGGGGTATCAACCGCCACTTCGCCACTAACGTTGAGAAGCTCGGGCAGGGTCGTTGCCATGTGGCAGGGAGCCAGGTACGTGACCAACAAACCCATCTGCACCCCACGACCCCACTTCACAAAGAGGGACTCACATCCGGCTATCTACTTGGTCCATTTTTGTTTCCATTTTTTTTATTCTTTGGTCATTTTCCATCATTGCTTCTTGTATATTCTCTATTTTATCGTTCATATTTTTGATATCTTCTTTTACTTCTCCAATTTCATTCTTAATTTCTTTATGGTGTAATTTCGTCTCTTCATGATTATCAGCAATTTTCTCTTGTGTTTTTATTAATGTTTCCTGTATCATCTCCAACATATTCTGCATACTATTTACTGTCAATTCAGATTTTTCTTTTTCTTTTCCCAGCATATTTTCTATTGTTCTCTGGTTTGATGGAGAAGCAGCTATTGGTGGAGGATTTGTAGCTGTTTTTTTCCCTGTTTTAGTTATAGTTGCCGTGTTTGACATTTTTAACACTCGGGTAAAATTGTTCCACAATATCATACAATCAGTGATCTCTAATTTTACACACACACACACGTATTTCTATATTTCTTATTTATTATATCCACACTCTTCAGAAGAGATCTCTCCTATTATCTTTATCTAATATATTAATTTGTATTTTCTATATGTCAACTTACTCTATGATTATATATTACACAATATAATTATTAATACTCAATATATACTTCTTATCTCACTTAATCTAAATCAATACTTATCTTATGTTTATATTTATATTTATCCTTATATAAATTTGTAAATTACTTTAATTCATTCACTTAATCTATTCATTACTTCATTAATCATTTACAATCTTTTACATTTCACTCTCTCAGTAACAATAACTAAATATATTGATTTACTTTTTCTTACTTTCATAATATATATATATATATTTATTGTTTTATTCTTTCTCAGTCGTTTCCTTCTATCGCTTAGTCTCTAGTTGTAAATATATGCAGCAATATTGCATCAGTCTCCTTCAATCCTTTGGCTCTACCCTCAAGTCCATCTATTAACTTCTCTTCTTTCTTCTTTCTGTGCCTCTATATTTTCAATATTACAGTTCCACAGTTGCAATTATAATTCCAGTCACAAATCGCTGTTAAAGTTTTTTCCAAGCTTATAAATCCCTTAGAATAGCCTCCAATTTACTATCCTCATTGCATCCACTCTCTTCTCCACTCACCACTCTCTGTTTCTTTCTGTCTTAGAGGTCTTATCTCTGTTCCTGTTATTCCTCTCGTTCTATTAAGTTCACTTTTCGGGATCTTCCTTCTTTCGCACTAACCTCTTTTCCAATCCATCTCTTCGTTCTGCGCTCTAGTTCCTTTTAGTCGCCGCTTTTCCAGGCCTTTTTCGCCCTTCTCCTCAGCGTCTCTCTCCTCCCATGCCTCCGATTCAGCAAAACTTCACCTTTCCTCCTTCCGGGTTCTCCTCGACCACCATACGAAACTGTCTTTTTCAACTCTCCGCTTCTGCACTATATGGCTGCCATTGCTCTTGGTCTGCCTTAAAGGCCGACTCTTTCTCCGCTGGATTTAAGAGGTTTGTCTTTATCCCCCTGGTCGATTGCTTTTCATCTGGGGTCTTCAGACCTTCCTCTTTTGTTTCCCAATCTCTACGGGATCGGAACTGCCCATAAAGAGCTCCTAGTGAAGAATATTCGGGATTTCAGGGACAGCATTTTGTTCCCTCTCCCGCTTTGCGAAGACGTCACCGCCAGAAGTCCTCTATACTCATCTTTCAATAGACTATTAGACCACTCTCCAGAAACTGGATAGCACTAGGACTGAAATTATCAGACTTATTTTAAATGAGTCACAATTAACTTTAGTTTGGTGAGAACGTCTGGCAGGGTTCTGGGGAAATTCATGTTCGTGGAGCTTGTGAATTTCTGCTGGCTTGAAAGAAAGCAGGTCACATAGCTTCCGGATGATTCTCCAGCTGTTCTCCTCCCTCACTTTCTTTTTCAGATTCAGAAATTGATTATGGATCCTGCCCCTGACAGTGGGCTTTTGCCCCTCATAAAAGAGCCAAATCTCCTTTTCAGTTAGCCCAGCTGCTCCAAGGATGATAATCTTCTTTTAAAGCACCTTCAGCCATTTCATCTGATGTCCCTGACCTTTTGAATGGGAAGGAACAAAATCAAGATTCTTCAAGTTGACTTTAAAGAGGAAGATGATGAATTATAAACCTAGCTTAGAAGCTGCATCAGACCTGTGATCTTTCTATAGTTATTCAATGAGATGGTTGAAAGAAGACACTGGTAATATTTTGACCTGGTTTTTTTCTATCAATTCTGCCTCCTTAGTTCATAACGTGAATCTTGGCAATATGTACAAATATATATTTAATTTGCACATTTTATTGTGACAGTTCTCTTGTGAGTGTGTATAAATAATATCTGGAATTGTTTTACACTTTATGGAGATTCTCAATCATCTAGATCCATGATAGCAAACCTATGGCATGCGTGCCAGAAGTGGCACGCAGAGCCATCTCTCCGGGCACGCGGAGCCAACACCTGTCGCTCTTCCGGGTTCCGGCGCGCCAGCCAGCTGGTCTTCACACATGCAGAAGTACCAGAAACTGAAAGAGCAGTCGCCCGGCGCGCATGCGCATGCTGGGAAGATGATCTTCCAGTTTCCAGCGTGTGCATGCGTGCTGGCCACCTGGTCTTCTGCTTTGTGGCACGCATGCACTCACAAAGAACAGCTCGCGTGCCCAAAGACGCGGAGACGGGATCCCGGTGGTCGCTTCCTAGGGGAGCAGAGCTGTCAGCCAGGACCAGCAGGCCGGGGCTTCGCTCCCTCCCTGCCCAAGTGGGCTTCTTGCATGGCCCCAGCCCTCCAGCCCACAGCGATGCGTGTCCGCAGTCCAGAGCACTTGGCTGGCTCGGGCACCCCAGAAGAGCAGCAGCAGCGCTGCTTGTTCTCAGTGGCAGGCGGGGTGGAGCGGCAGTTCTCCTCCAGAATCCCGGCTGCAAGAGGCAGGGTGAGAACCGCTGTGCAGCCTCACAGCCCCAGGAGAGCAGCAGGTAGCAGTGACGATGTGACGTCACCGAACTGGTTCTCTTTGCTTGGGAGCTGGGCCCTCCCACCTGCCCCCGCGTTATTCCTACCTTTATTTCTTCTTTTTTAGCCCACCTGATAGGTGTGGCAGAGTGGATTGCCGCACTGTCAGGTCCTGACGTTGTCTTAAACAAATCACATTTTCCAAACAAATAGTCTTTGATGAAATCTTTCATTTATTTAAGAACGAACATGTCTGGTCCCGACTCCATCGGTGCCAGTACTGACCTGCTAACCCCCAAACCCTTCCCTTTCTGTCCCTCATTACCCAGCATCTCATTGGCCATCTCCCAAGTCACTCTTACTACGTCACCTCACAGGAATGTCCCCTCCCGGGGATTTCCAGTGGGACTGCGACATCGCCAGACGCTTCTTTTTGAAGCGCCAGCCCAGGGCTCCGTAGAACCGCAAGAACAGCGATTATCGGCTGTCTTGTGGTTTGAAAACTTTCCCCCTGGTATGAGAGGGGAAAGTGAGTAGACGGGTGGGGTAGAGCTCCCTGAAAGTGCCGGATTTCACTCATAATCTGGCGCTTGAAGATGAGAGCTCCCCGCTAAGCCTGTCAGTACTCCGGACCCTGGATGCCTCTGCTTTGCAGAGCTAGATGTCGTTACCATTCCAGCACCAACTTTAAACAGATATTTTTTTAATCAAGCTGGCGGAGCACAAGCAGTATGAATCAAACAGCAAGTATTTTTTTTCCTTTTAACTCCAAAGATTTACTTTCTTTAAAAGATTCTTCCTAAGCTGAAAGTGAAAGCAAGATGGCGTTTGAGTTTTAACGGGGCGTGAAGAAGTGAAAGCTAAAAGTAATTATTGACAAGCCCCTGTTTGAAACGTAAAACTCCTTTTTGAAAAGTGGATGTAATAAGAAAGGAATAATAATAATTGAAGTAGCAATACAAATTACAAATTGTAAAGGATTCCCTTTTTTTTCTTCTTGAAACTCTTTTTTTCTTTTCTCTTCCCCTTTTTTTTTCTGTCCTTCTGAAAGGGAAGGAAGAAGGGGGGCATGATGGCTGGGCTTCTTGAAAGTAAAGGAGGGTTATTTAACCCTCAATGGTCTGAATTTGAGGAAGCTTTGAGTTCAATTACCTCTGCTTTATTGAAAAGAATTGATACTATATTTCAAGCTTCTCAAGCTGGAAACAATGAAATACATGGAAATACTGAGTTGCAATCTAGCAGTGGGGGATTGAATGAAGAGCTGGGAGATGCAAAAAACAACAACAGATTATAGCAGATTTTACTGAGGAGAGAAAGATGAATGTTGTGCAAAATAAGGACTAAGAAGTGTTGGAAGCTGATGGCATTTTGGTTTTACGAATTTTTTTTTATAAAACTCAATCTGCACTTAAAGAGTTGTTTCCAGAAGAAGCTACATTTCTGCAAAAATTTTATAATATGCAATCCCAAAAACTGCAAAATTTTACTGGAGCTAAAAAAGGCAGAGGGATCAAAGTTAAGAAGAAAGTTCGTAAAAAGGAAAAGAAAAAAGACTGGAGAAATGGAAAATAACCCTGCTTGATGAGATGATGGTCCTTAAAAAGTATTGTTTAACTGTTTAAAGATTTTGAATTTTTTGGAAAAAAAAAAACAGACAGCAGTTTAATGCCAGTTAACTAAGCGATGAGCGACGATGAGGAGGCAACCTACAGTTGTATTGGAATATTTGAGAAGAATAAACAGATCACAGCAATGCTGGTGTATTGGGTTGTGAAATATGCCCTGACTTGAATGATTTGGATTATTTTATTAAGGACTGCAACAAATTTGGACTTAATTGCAATCGCAGAAGTTCTACTGAATATAGCAAATTGAAGTTTCCTGCTCGATGGTAATGAATACAAGGCAAAAGGACTATGGACCTAGGGCAATTGCAGTTGATCTGGTGGTTTCCCTAATATGTCTGACGAATTTATTAATCTAATTTTTGACTAGATTTGATGGATATCATTTCAAATATAATTACAATTACAAAGTCACTCGGGGGGCTTTTTTTTTATATATACAGAAGCAATTTTTATTTAGGTGGGTAGACGTAAATGAAGATATCTTATATGCTGTTGGAAGATGTGAAGACAAGAAGATTAGCAATTGGTTCAATCTAGTATGAAGAATTTAAAGGATTGATAAAGTTCTTAAATGATGTTCTTAGTTGATTTGTTAATATGTATTGATATAAGAGGTTTGATTATTAATTAAAAAATTATTGTTAATATTATTTCTTATTAAGTGTTTTAATTATAACTGGACCTTGATGGTTTAAAAGTGAAGAACGGAAGAGTTTATATAGTAATTTTTTTTTTAAATCGGGGGTTTTTTGAGTGAGGGTTTCCTTTTGTTGTTGTTGTTGTTGTTGTTGTTGTTTTGTTTTAAATGAAAGAAGTTATAAAATATTTTGTTAAATTGTATAGACCTAATAATTTGTTAAGTAACAATTAGCCAAATTGAGTAATGATAGGTTTGATTAGATAATACTTAATTGTTTTAATTGTTGTAATTATAAATGGAGATAATTTTGTTGAATTAGATGGAATAAGGAGAAAAAAGACTTGCTTTCCTTTAATCTATTTGTTTAATGATCATGATTATAATAAGTGTGAAATGGAGTTTAATTTAGAGAATTTAAGCTGTATTTTATTTTGTACTTGCTCTGGGAAGTCGGGGGAGGTGGTTGGGGAGGAGGGGAGAAAATGTATGTAAAACTTTTAAAACTTTTTCAATAAAAAAAAAAAAAGGAATGTCCCCTCCCAACCCATCTCCTGGGTGATGTTATCTGCCAGGTTGTAACTGTGTGAAAGGTGCTTCTTCTCTCTCCTTTTCTTTTTTTTTCCTCCTTCATGTCAGCACTAGGATGAATGAAACTTGGGGTGCTGACATCTGGCCCCTCCCCCTTCCCTTTTTCCCTAGGGGAAAACAACAAGGTAATACCCGTTATCCCGTCCGAGGGTGTGTCCCCCCCAGCTTGCCCGGGTGATCTGTATGGTATTTGGCTATAAGGCGGTCAGCTTGGATGTTTGTGCTCTTCACCCAGGAGGCCTCTGATAACGGGTAACCCTTCCATTTAATTAAGTATTGGAGGCGCCCCCTGTGCCACCTCGAATCGAGAATTCGCTGTACGTCATAGTGAGTTTGGCCCCCAATGACCAGGGGCCCGGGGGGTTCACGTGGTGTCGGCCTTAAAGTAGACCCCACTACAGGCTTCAGGAGGCTGCTGTGGAAAACGGGGTGTATCTTCCCTAGCAGCCGGGGCAACTGCAGTTGTACTGTGACCGGGTTGATTATTTTTACTATAGGGAATGGTCCTATAAATTTCGGGCCCAATTTCCTGCTCGGGAGTCTAAGTCTCAAATACTTGGTGGAGAGGTAGACCTTCTCTCCCACTTGAAATGGTCTTTGGGGAGCTCGGTGCTTGTCTGCTTGTTTCTTATAGGACTGTGCCGCCTTGGCCAACGCCCTCTTAACGTTCTCCCAGGTTTCTCTCAACATTGCCATCCAGTCGTTCAAACTGACTGAGGAAGGGGGCTCCCTCGGGTACTCCGGCATGGGGACAAAGTCCATACCACTCACTATTTTTTTTTTATTAAAAAGTTTTACAAATTACAAAAATGATTTTCCCCCCATCCCCCCTCCCCCCTCCCCCCATCCCTCCCTTCCCAACCTTCCCCCTCCCCCCCTGACTTCCCAGGATTAACTCAGGGTATTACAAGTACAAACACCAACCTAGAATTAACTAACAATATAATAACACATTATTAACCTTGATCTTTAACTCCTGATAATAAAACAACAATATTCTAATTAATATAACAATTTCTACAAAATATTTCATTTGTAAGCTAATTGAAATTTCTTATTACAATATTTGTTCTGAATATAATCTATCCAACTTTTCCACTCCTTTATATATCTTTCATTTGAATAGTCTTTGAGATATGCGGAAATCTTCACCATTTCTGCCAAATGCACTACTTTTAATGTCCATTCTTGAATTGTAGGTACATCTTGTTTCTTCCAATATTGTGCCACCAGTAGTCTTGCCGCTGTTATTAAATTTAAAATCAACTTTATTTCAATTCCTGTACAATCTGTTATAATACCTAACAAAAAAAACTGTGGCGTAAATTTAATCTTTTTCTTTAATATATTTTGAATTACCCACCAAATTTTTATCCAGAATGCCTTAATTTTATTACAGGTCCACCATATATGATAGTAAGTGGCATCCTGACTTCCACATCTCCAACATTTGGGCTGAATGTTCGGATGCATACAAGCTAATTTTTTGGGATCTAAATGCCATCTATAAAACATTTTATAAAAATTTTCTCTCAAATTTTGAGCCTGTGTAAATTTTACATTTCTAACCCATATAATTTCCCATGTGTCCAACGTTATTGTTTCCCCTATATTTTGTGCCCACTTTATCATACAATCCTTAACTAATTCTGTCTCAGAATCTATTTCCAATAATACATTATATAACCTTTTAATATGCATTTGGCGCTGATCTCTTATCTGCTTAATCAAATTCTCTTCATGTTGCAAAATACCCTTCTTTTGGTCCTCTTTCCATCTGGCCTGTAGCTGGCCATATTGAAACCAGGTTTTAATTATTCCTTGTTCTTTTAATTGTTGAATAGTTTTTAATTGATACCCATATCCTTCCTTGTCCAAAAGTTGCTCATAAGAAGTCCCATCTTGCTTTTGTTCTATATTTATATTTTCAATTGTGTGTCTAGGTATCGCCCAAATCGGAATTTTATCATTTAATTTATAACTATACTTTTTCCATACACGTAACAAAGAACTTCTCAATATATGGCTTTTAAATGTATTATCTACCTTTTTGTCATACAATAAATATGCATGCCAGCCAAAAACCAGACCATACCCTTCCACATTCAATATCCTGTCCTCTGTTAAATTAATCCAATCACTAACTAATGATAGTACAGCTGCCTCATAATATAGCCCTAAATTGGGCATTTTAAGTCCTCCTCTTTCTCGAGAATCTTGCATTATTCTCTGTTTAACTCGAGGTTTTTTCCCTGCCCAGACAAACGTATTTAAACCTTTTTGCCATTCTTTAATTAATTTATCAGTTTTAAGTATTGGTATTGTTTGAAAAAGGAACAAAAACCTCAGTAAAAGATTCATTTTTATGGCAGCTATCCTTCCTAGCAGTGACAACTGTAATTTTCGCCAATTCTGAATCTCCAATTGCATCTTTTGCCACAATAATTCATAATTGTGATGGTATAATTTGGAATTACTTGTCAGGATATTTATACCTAAATACTTGACCTTTTTAACTATTTCAAATCCTGTTTGATTTTCCATTTCTTGTTTTTGTGTAACAGTCATATTTTTGGCTATTATCTTCGTTTTGGCTGCGTTTATTTTAAAGCCAGATATTAATCCATACTCTTTGATTATGTCCATTAATATTTTAACAGATTGTAATGGTTGAGTTAAGGTAACAACCAGGTCATCTGCGAATGCACGTAATTTATATTCTTGTTGCCTAATCTGTATTCCCTTTATTGTGTCTGAATCTCGTATATTATTCAGCAATATTTCCAGTGACAAAATAAATAATAATGGAGACAAGGGACATCCTTGCCAAGTACCTTTTTCTATTGAAAAATTTTCCGTTACGCCTCCATTAACTATTATTTGCGCTGTTTGTTTCTGGTATATTGCCTTTATTGATTGTATAAATGTATCTCCAAACTGCATTTTTTCAATTAATTTTAATAAAAACTGCCAATTGAGCCGATCAAACGCTTTTTCGGCATCTAAAAATATTATACCCGCAGGGACCTGGTTGTTCCTTTCTAAATATTCCAAAACATTAACAATATGTCTCACATTAGTTTTCATTTGTCTGCCACTTATAAAACCTGTTTGGTCATGATGTATCATTTGCTGCATTACCTTCATTAGTCTGTTTGCCAATACCTTAGCAAAAATCTTATAATCAGTATTTAACAATGAAATAGGCCTATAATTTTTTGGTTCTGTATGATCCTGACCTTCCTTTGGTATTAAAGATATAAAGGCTGCTTTCCAGGAGGGAGGAACCTTTCCTCCCTGCTGTATTG
This sequence comes from Ptyas mucosa, assembly GCA_012654045.1. Classification (NCBI taxonomy): domain Eukaryota; kingdom Metazoa; phylum Chordata; class Lepidosauria; order Squamata; family Colubridae; genus Ptyas; species Ptyas mucosa. Next base: position 580,216 of record WNWU01012981.1, on the reverse strand, counting down.
TATTAAATAATTCTTTCATTGGTTCAGCCATCTCTTCACACAAATTTTTGTAATAAACCGCCGTCAGGCCATCTGTTCCCGGGGCCTTCCCCAACTTTAAATCTTTAATTGCAGACATAATTTCCTCTAATGTAATTGATTCGGTTAGCATATCCCTTTGGTCTTGTGAAACTGGCTTAATATTCTGCTTCTCAAGGAATCTATCTATATCTATATCCTGAATCCTATCTACCTTATATAATTCTGAGTAATATTCTATGAACGACTTTTTAATTAATTCTTGCTGAAAGACCTCCGGCGGCTCCGCGAGCCTGGACAGCGCCCGAATGAGAGCGCCCGCTTCGCAGTCCAGTAAAAAACCCCGAACGGCAGTCCAACGCCGTCGGGAGGTTTGAAAAACCTTTCCCTGGGCAAAGGGGAAAGGCAAGAGCCGGCTGGTGGGGGTAGAACTCACCAAAGCCCCCCAGAAGGATTTCTGTGGAGGCGGAAGGTTTGAGTTCCCCAGAAGCCAGCCAACTGCTCCGGACCGGAAACGTCTCTGCCTTTGCAGAGCCACAAGCCGCGACCGCATCTGATTTTTTTTTCTTTATTTTTAAAACTTTTTTTTTTTTAACAACAGAAACAGACGGGATCAGCCAGGAGGACTTTAATGGCAAGTATTTGACTTAACTTCTCTCTACTTGTGGATTGCCTCCTTCGGAAGTTACAAATTAACAGCAAGTAAAATGGCGATTGAGGCTTGACTGGCTGGGAAAGCGAAAGTGATCTGAGCACTGGCACAGCCTCAAGTGATTTTCTTAAATTTTCTTTTGTTAAAGACTTACTAGAAGGAGGATTTTTATCAAGATTGGTTTGTTGTTATTTCAGTAAAGATTTGGACTATTTGGCTGCTTAATAATTAAAGGAAAACTTTAAGAAACAGGAAGAAGGAAAGAAAGTAAATAAAAGAAGGAGGAGGGGGAAAAATAAACTCTCCCAAAGATGGCCACAAAAATTCCCTCAGTTAAAACTGTTCCAGCCAAAGGCACACCCAGTGCTAGAAGTTCACCTGCTCATGCTCCTAAAGTACAGGAGACACAAACTTTAACAATTGAAATGATACAGCAGGTTATTCAAGGAGCTTTAAGTACTACAGAAGATAAACTTACAGCGGTATTGGATAACAGGATTCAAACTGTAGCAGATGATCTCACTGCTGTGATAGACTCTAAAATTCAAATAGTTACAGAAGAATTGGCAGCACGCAATGTGGATATCAGAGAAGACATACTCTTTGCATTTCAAGGGCTAGCTGCTCAGACTGAAAGTCTTGACTGCAAGATTGATGAGGTTAAGGAAGCCACAGAGATTATGAGCAGCAAACTGGATATGGCTCAGCAGAGAATAGAGAGACCTGAGATGGATTTGATTTTGGTACAATACAGTGAAATGGAGTTTGCAGTGAGAATCAGAGGAGTCAAGGAAGATAAAAAAGAAAATTTAAAGGACAGGATGGGAGAAGCAGTGGCAAAGGCGCTGGGGATGCCAAAACGTGAGGTGGTGTGGCAAATTGACAAAATTTTCAGAGTTAACTCCTGGGTGGCCAGGCAAAGAAAATTGCCTAGAGATATAGTAATATATTTTACTACAAGACATGTACGTAATGAAGTGCTGCAAGCAACCTACAAAAAAAAGTTAGAAGTGGAAGGACAAGAAGTGATGACAATGAAGGAGATTCCCCCAAAGATGTTAAGAGCTAGAAGAGAATATGCTTTTTTGGTGGAAGAGTTGAAGAATCGTCAGCTACAATACAGATGGGACGTTCCAGCTGGTTTAGTGGTGAATTTTTCTGGAGAAAGATACAGGCTTAATACAATTGATAAAGCAAGGGATTTCTACATAAATGTTTTAAAAGCTGGAAGGCCCAAATCTCCTGAAATTAAAGAAAAACAAACAGCTGAAAAGAAACCGCAGGAAGAATTGCTATCTATTGCCCAGGGGGGAACCTCAACAAGTCAAGAAGATCTTCTTCACATGGGAAAAAATATGGGTTCAGAATGTTAAGTTTACACAGTCACAAAATTTACGAGAAAATTTTTATAAAATGTTTTATAGATGGCATTTAGACCCCAAGAAATTGTCTTGTATGTACCCTAACGTGCAGCCAAAATGTTGGAGATGTGAGTGTTTAGATGCTACATATTATCACATATGGTGGACTTGCAAAAAAGTGAGGGCTTTTGGATAAAAATATGGTGGGTTATGCAAAATGTTTTAAGGAAAAAAATACAATTTTCTCCGCAATTTTTTTTATTGGGTATAGTTAAAGATTTTACATTGGGTGAAACAAAACTGATTTTGTATATGGTGACAGCAGCTAGGTTGTTGATTGCCCAATACTGGAAGAGTGATACCTTACCGACTGTGGACCAATGGATTCAGAAGATGGCTGGATTTGCAGAAATGGCAAAGATCTCAGCCTTTTTAAAAGACCAGACGCATGAGAAGTATATACAGGAATGGAATAAATGGATTGAGTATATACAGAATAAGTATCAGACTAGAAAATATTACGTAGCTTTCAGCTGGGAGGGATTGATGACTATGCTAGTAAATATAGAAAAAGATATGGAAGGATGATTAACATATATATTGTTTGGGATTATTAGTATTGCATATAAT
>WNWU01012981.1:561451-572555 GCA_012654045.1 Ptyas mucosa | reverse complement strand
GAATTGAGAGAAAGAGGTCATAATATTGATGATATTCAAATGATCAGCATTATCATTAACTCATTGAACTATGACTGGAAAGATGCTGTTACAAAAATTAACCAAGTCCCTATTGTTCAACGCACAGTGGACAATGTATGTAGACTGTTAATTGAAGAACAAGCTTTCATGCTAGCCACGCCACATTTGAGGGAACCACCCGCATCAAGAGCTCCAGCGAGGCGTCACTTCCGAGGAAGGACCTACGCTCCAAGGATGCCAAGATGCAATATCTGCAATCGTGTGGGACATGCCACCCGGGATTGTCCCCAACGAGCACCAGCTCCCGTCTCATACCAGCCCAGAGGAACAGATTCCAGAGGCAGAGGCAGAGGCGGAAGACAAGGTCGTCGTGGTCCAAGGCGTGATCCACAAGCTCCACTTGCCACACTGGCAATAACCAATGATCCACAACCTCATCCAGAGTACGATAGACGGCTTTTGTGGACTTTGGACAGTGGTGCAGCATTGCATGTTACCTACAGAAAGGAACTTTTCACAGAAATGCACGAGCCTGAACCTGAGCTACGAGAACTTTATTCTTTTTCCAATCATCCTTGTAAGGTCGTAGGAAAAGGAACTGTTTATGTTGAAGAGCTCGATACATTCATCCCTGATGTTTATTACATACCAACAGCAAATAGCAGTTTGCTTAGTCAAGCTCACTTATCTAGAGCTTTAAAGTTCCAGGTTCACCACCTTGAGAAAGCAAGTTACATAGTTAAAAATGGAGATATTGTTGCTGAAACCATGTTGATTGGTGGTGTTTATTACTTAAAGCCAAAGCCTAAATCGCAAGCACAGGCAAGTATACAATCTCCAAAGAAGGAGAGCACAGGCCCAGAGAGAGATGCTCCAGAGAGAGATCCTGTTGCTACTCCAAAGGCTCCTAAAGCCAACAAAAAGAAAATCAGGAAACAGGTTGCTCAGAGCAAGCCTGAGGTTCCTCATAAAACTGTCAATGTTGAAAATTCACTAACTGGTAAACCTTTGCATTACCGGTGTATCCACAAATGGCATAGAAGATTGGGGCATGCCAGTTTCCGTGTTCTTAGAAAAATGCCGGAATTCGCAAAAGGTTTGGATCTAAAGGGGTGTAAGGTGTTTTTGGATTGTGCTGTATGCAAGAAGGCCAAATCCAAAGCAGCAGCCATTCCCAAACACGCTACACGCCTGTCAACACGCATTTTTGATTTGGTACACATTGACATAGTTGGTCCATTTCCGCCAACACTTGGTGGAAGAAAATATTTTCTAACAATTGTTGATAATTATTCAAGATATGGATATGTATATCCTATGAAAGAAAAATCTGAGACTTTTCAGATCTTTAAAGACTTTGCAGCCCTTGTTTCTACCCAACACCAAGTTCGCATCGCCAGAATCCAGAGTGATCGTGGTGCCGAATTCATGTCTCAGCGTTTCCAGGACTGGATGCGTAAGAATAACGCTCTCTACATGGGGCTCTCTACATGGGGCTCCCCTTGAGGTGCATCCGGAGGCTCCAGTTGGTCCAGAATGCGGCCGCGCGGGGGATTATGGGAGCAACGGGACGCTCCCATGTGACACCTCTCCTGCGCGAGCTGCACTGGCTTCCTGTGGTCTTCCGGGTGCGCTTCAAGGTGTTGGTGACCACCTTTAAAGCGCTCCATGGCTTAGGGCCAGGGTACTTACGAGATCGCCTTCTGCCGCCAATAGCCTCCCACCGGCCAGTACGTTCGCACAGAGAGGGCCTCCTTAGGGTGCCGTCCGCCAGACAATGCCGGCTGGCGACCCCCAGAGGGAGAGCCTTTTCTGTAGCGGCACCCGCCCTGTGGAATGACCTACCCCCAGAGATACGCATGATACCTGACCTCCGGGCTTTCCGACGAGCCCTGAAAACACATTTATTTCATCTAGCCGGCCTGGCTTGACCCTATTGTTTCGGTTTTAAATTATAAATTGGTTTTAACTTGGTTGTTTTAAATTGTGGGCCAAAACTATTTAATTATTTTAAATTGTTTTTTAATTTTGTATGCTCTATTTTATTTTGGCTGTTCACCGCCCTGAGTCCAGCTGGAGAAGGGCGGTATACAAATTAAATAAATAAATAAATAAATAAATAAGAATGGAATTATCCATCAGACTTCAGCTCCTTCCACACCGGCTCATAACGGAGTCGTAGAACGACGACAAGGGGTCCTGCAAACCATGATGCGTTGTCTCCTAGAAGACGCCAACCTTAGTATGCCATACTGGGGTGAAGCTATCAAATATGCAAATTACATTGTCAACCGTACTTGGAGCAGTGTAATAAATCAGACTCCTTTCTTCATGATGTATGGTTACAAGCCCGATCTCAAACACCTCCACATTTTTGGTTCATACGCTATGGTGAACATTCCCTTAGCTCAAAGAAGAAAAGGAGGTCCAGTAGCAAAGAGACTGAGATTTATGGGTATTGATGATAACTCAAAATGGAGCAAATTTATTGACTCTAAACATGTAATTGTGATTTCCCAATCTGCTAGTTTTGAGGAAGATGTTGACTGGTCCAGGATTCATTCCAATGATCCTGGAGTTTATTTTCCTAGAGATGATGTTGTTGATGCCACGCAGCCTGATGACCAAGATTCACAGGCAAAAGTTCCATCCACCAGTTCTTCTCAACCCGATGTTCCGTCTTCGCGAGCCGCGGATGCTGATGCTAGCAACGAATGTGAGGACGAGGACGAAGCAGAAGAAGAATGGACTGTTGTTCCGAGACGTTCCAAGAGGGCCACAAAAGGAATCCCTCCACAACGATTTTCGTGGCAACTAACAACAGCACCCTTGCCTTTGATTTGCAATGTTACACTTCCACCTGATACGTTCACACAAATCCAGTATCTTCCTGATTCAGAGCAAGAGAAGTGGTATGATGCAATGCAGGTTGAAATGGACAGTCTAAAGAAACTTAAGGTATTTACACCTGCAAAACCTCCAGCAAACAAAAGAATCATTGGCACTCGATGGGTCTACAGAATCAAAAAGAAACCAAATGGTGAGTCATTGTACAAGGCCAGACTTGTAGCTCAGGGTTTCGCTCAACGTTATCCTGAGGACTACACAAATACCTACTCACCGACAGTCAGAACTGAGAGTGTAAAAATTGCTTTAGCAACTGCAACTATCCTTGGTTTAGAAGTTTTCCAGTTCGACGTGGACACGGCTTATCTACATGCTGACCTATCTGAAGAAATCTACGTGAGAGGTCCTCCAGGGTTCCGACAGCAAGAAGGGGATACCTGGTTTCTACAAAAAAGTCTTTATGGTCTGAAACAGTCTGGTTTAATGTGGTATTTATGTCTTACTGACAAACTAAATTCAATGGGCTTTATTAAGTCCGAAACTGATGAGTGCGTGTTCACAAAAAGATCTAACAATGCATATGAAATAGTTCTTGTTTATGTTGATGACATTGTTTATATTGGTCCAAATAAGCAGATGAGTGAAAGTTTTGCCAAAGCTTTGCAGAGATATTTCACATTGAAATCTTTAGGTCATATTAGCACTTATTTAGGTGTTCAGATTGACAAAACACAGAAGGGGTTTAGTCTTTCACAAGAAGATAAAATTGAGCAAATTTTGCATCATTGCAACATGAAGGATGCTAACACAACAAAGACACCCATGCAAACAGATTTTCACAATTTGACACAAGAACCGAGTCCTGAGTTCGAGGATCAAACACTTTATCATTCAGTCATTGGGTCACTGTTGTACATTAGTAGTTGGACCAGACCCGACATTGCACTTAGTGTCAATCTCTTGTCACGACATGTAGGTAAGGCAAAACAGTTTCATTGGACATGCGTTAAGAAATTATTGAGATACCTAAGGCACACAAAACACATGAAGTTATTGTTAGAACCAACACATACTGATTATGCAGAGTTATGTTGTTATGCAGATTCTGATTGGGCGAGTGATAAGAAATCACGCAAAAGTACTTCAGGTTATATGATGTTCTTGAATGGATGTCCTGTTTATTGGCAAGTGCGTAAACAGAATTTTGTTTCTTGTTCTTCTACTGAAGCTGAATATGCTTGTGTTTCAGATGCATGTAATTCTCTAACTTGGTTTGATGCTTTGGTCACAGATATCTGGACACGTCCGATCCGACCAATCACCGTGATGGAAGACAATGAATCGGTGGTTTATATTTCTGAATCACATTTTACAGGTTCTAGGTCCAGACACATTGACATCCGTTATCAAAACATAAAACAATTGGTGAAAAAAGGTTTTGTTAAAATGCAATATGTATCTACACATGATCAAATTGCATATATCCTCAACAAGCCACTCCCAGCAGCTCAACACGAGTATCTGCGTAAGAAGATGTGCCTTATGTGATGATGTACCTGATGTTCGCTCAACTGGCAAAGAAGGGGATTGTCACTGTGTTCTTGTATTTCCCAGCTGAGCTGTCATTTTTGGTCTAATAGGTTTACTGTAGTTTTGCCAAGTTTTGTTATCAGTATTAAGTGCGCAAGCGTGCATTCCTTTTTCTAGCCTCCATTATCCTTCTTCTTACTCCTTTGTTCTCCTGCCAAGAGGTCAGGCAGGAACGCCGGCAAGATGTAGCCAATTAATTAGATAGTAAGAGTTATCTTTATTTTTACTTTTACAATAAAAATGAGTTTTCTCTTAGAAATTCTTCGGGTTTTATTTTCTTAATGTATACATTCGAGGAAAAGCCTCGGTCCAAACCTCTAAACCAGGGTGCGATTATCCCAGTGCCAGGATGGGATCAATCAACTCCCTGACACCTATCTTGGAATGTCAATGGTTTAAATTCTCCGCAAAAAAGAAGAAAAAATATATACTTACCTCAAACAATTTAAGAATGATATAATATGTTTGCAAGAGACTCATATTAGAATACAAGATCAGAAATATTTAACAAACTCAAGATTGGGTGTGCATTATGTTGCAGCATCACCAGAAAAAAAATGGTATAGTTATCTACCTGAAGAAGGAGTTAATTGCCAAATTAATTGAAGCAGATGTAGAAGGTAGATATTTGGCAATTGAAGTTTTGATTCAAGGTGAAAAAACTTTAATAGTGGGAGTTTATGGACCCAACCAACAACAGGAGATTTTTTACAGTTTTCTACATTCTAAAATGACTAATTGGAATTACAAAACATGTATTTTGCTTGGAGACTGGAATGGAGTGATAGATGTTAAAAAAGATAAGACAGGATTGAAACAAAGTTTTGCCTCAAGAGCGAAATTGCCAAGATCTTTTTTTGATTTGATGGAGGAAAGGGAGTTGAAAGATATCTGGAGAGATAGAAACCCAACAGATAAAGATTTTACCTTCTTCTCAGATAGACATCAATCCTTTTCAAGGATAGATTTTATTTTAATATCTAACGATCTTTTCCCTAGGGTGAAGACAACAAAGATTTTTCCAAGGACGCTAACAGATCATAGCCCTGTATGGGTAGAAATAGACTAGAGCAAGGGACCAAAGAGGTCCTGGAGAGTAAATGAAAATTTATTTAGATATGGAGAAAATATTAAGGAATGTAAGAAATCTTTGAAAGAATATTTTATTATGAATATGGGAAAGGGTACCCCAATGGAAGTGGTGTGGGATGCAAGTAAGGCTTATATGCGGGGTGTTCTAATTTACATGAATAATAAATTTAGAAAAAAGCAAGGGGAAAAAAGGAGGGTGTTGGAGGATCAAATTAAGGAAAATGAACAACTTTTGATTAAAAACCCAAGGGATAACAAAGTTAAGGAGGTTATTAACTTGCTGAAAGAACAATTTAAAATGTTGATAGCAGACCAAACTGCAACTAACCTACAGTATGCTAAATATAATACATTTTGTAATGCTAATAAACCTGGAAGATGGATGGCTTATATGCTTAGGAAGAGACAAAACCAAAGAACAATTGGAAAAATTAAATATAAAGGCATACCACTAACTATTTTAAAGGGGGTTAATCCCGTGCTACTGTGGACAGCATTATTATACGCGACCTCCGCAAAAGATAGGTCTGCCCAATTGGACTGTTGGTAATTGACGTAGCACCTTAAGTATTGCTCTATCATGGCATTCAGTCTCTCTGCCCCCCCATTGGTGCTCGGGTTAAACGCTGAGCTGAGGCCTTGGGATGAACCTATGGATCGTAGGAACTCCCTCCAGAATTTTGCGGTGAACTGGACCCCTCGGTCGGAGATGATTCTTCTGGGGACTCCATGCAGGCGGTAGATGTGTTACAGGAACAGTTTGGATAATTGGCGGGCTGAGGGCAGCCCGCTGCAAGGAATGAAGTGTGCCTGCTTGGAGAATAAGTCTATTACAGTCCAGATCACTGTATTTCCACCACTCCTCGGTAGTTCTACTATGAAGTCCATAGCAATCTCCTCCCATGGTCTTGTCGGTTCAGCTACTGGTTGCAACAGTCCGGGAGGGCACCCTGGTCGTCCCTTCATCGTGGCACAAATGGTACAACTCTTTACATAACTGTCTACGTTCTTTCTCATGTGGGGCCACCAGAACTGTCTTCGTACTAAGTGCAGGGTCTTTAGGAAACCGAAATGTCCTGCTGGTTTAACGTCGTGGCTCCTCTTGAGGATCAGGGTGCGTAGGGTCTGTGGGACATAGAACTTTGTCCCCTTCCATGCTAGGTCATCCCTTTTTGTCAAGAGATGTTGATTGTGTTGTGGCTCCGACCCCCGAGCCCCTCTTATCGGAGGAAGAAGGCTCCGAACATGAAGGAGAGGAGCCGGCCAGGCCTCCCTCTCCAGGACCCTCCTCTCTGGCAATGCCTCAGGTGTCGGCCGAAGGAAAAGAGATTGGCCAGGAGCCAGGTGCCTCCGATCAGTCGGATAGCGACGACGGAGATAAGTTGTGGCTGGATCTATGCCAGCGTTGGCGAGACAAACGTACGCAGCAGAAGAGGAGGCGTGCCAGAGATTAAGTTGAGTCACTGGACCACACCCCACAGGCTATATAAGGGAGTGTGGTGGCCATTCAAACTCTGTGATGGACAAAGCTAAACTTCTGGCGAGTCACTTTGCACTTCTGGAAAAACAACGCCTAATCTGCTGTGGGTTTATTTTACTGGACTGATTCAAACTGCTTGTATTTTTGTGTTATCTGGTGGAGGAACAACCCCTCCTTCTTGGAGTAAAAGTTCTTGGCAGGCAGCTACTGTGTTGCTGCCAAGTTTCTGATAACTAACAATTCGGTGTTTGAAAAAGTTATTTAACCCTTGCCTGGCTGTGTGTGTTCGTGTGTGAGACGGGGATAGAACAGATTGTCTCGGAACCAGGGGTCCGCCGCTGTTTCAGTTTTGAGCCTTGTCATTATGTCGCTTGCAAGTTGGCCCTGCTGGTCGTGCCGTTGCCGTCTGGTGACCACCTGACCCACGACTTGGGTAGAGGGGATGATGGCGTTCACTACCTGCTCCCGCTCACTGTTATATTGGGGCATCCGGGAGAGTGCATCGGCCAGAAATTTCTTCCCCCCTGGGATGTGCTTAAGCTCGAAGTTGAAACGATTGAAGTATTGCGCTCAGCGGACTTGCCTGGGCGACAACTTCCGTGCGGTTCTAAGGGCCTCCAGATTCTTGTGATCAGTCCAAACTTCGAATGGTCTCTGGCCTCCCTCTAGTAGGTGTCGCCAGGTCAGCAGCGCCCATCTCACCACAAACGCTTCCTTCTCCCATGCCGCCCATCGCCTCTCTGTGTCGGTGAGCTTTCGGGAGGTGTAGGCACAAGGTTGTAGGGTCCCTTGGCCGTTCTTTTGGAGCAGCACGGCCCCTACTGCCACATCACTGGCGTCTGCTTGGATGACGAAGGGCTGTTCGGGGTCAGGATGCTTTAAGACAGGTTCTTTTGCAAACATCTCTTTCAGTGCTTCGAATGCCCGTTGGCAGGTCAGGTCCCACTGTAGGGGTTGTCCCGGGCGGGGCTTCGTTGCCGGACTCCCTGTCTTTAAGAGGTCTGTCAGAGGTTTGGCAATTCTTGCAAACGAGGGGATGAATTGTCTGTAGAAGTTCACGAACCCTAAGAAGCTTTGCAGTTGTCTGCGGGTGCGAGGGGGTTGCCATTGTAGAACTGATTATACTTTGGCTGGATCCATCTCTACCCCCTTGTTTGATATTCGGTAGCCTAAGTAGTCTAGGCGTGATTGGTGGAACTCGCATTTTGACAGTTTGACATACAGGTTCGCCTTCAGCAGTTTCTCCAATACTTGGCGGACGAGGGGTAAGTGTTCATCTAAGGTTTCCGTGTAAATGAGAATATCGCTCAGGTAGACAAGAACCCCTTTGTAGAGGTGGTCATGTAGGACTTCATTTATCAGTTGCATGAACACCGCTAGGGCTCCCTGCAGTCCAAAAGGCATCACCTTAAATTGGAAACTTCCTAGGGGGCAGTTGAATGCTGTTTTCCACTCATCCCCTTCCCTGATGTGTATTCGGTAATAGGCTTCTCGGAGGTCTAGTTTGGTGAAAACTTTACCTTTGGCCAGGTGGGCTAGCATGTCTTTCATGAGGGGAAGGGGATATAAGTTGTGTACGCAGACGGCGTTGATACCTCTAAAATCAACCACCAAATGCATAGAGCCGTCTTTCGTCTTTTTAAAAAGGACCGGTGCCGCGACCCGTGGTTTAGCTGGCTCAATGAAACCCCTTTGTAGGTTCTTGTCTATGTAGTTCCGCATTTCTTGCATTTCGCGGGGTGTTATGGCATATAGTTTAGGCTTAGGTAATTTCGCTCCAAGGATGATTTCAATGGCGCAATCGGCCTCGCGGTGGGGGAGTAGAATGTCACACTCGGCCTCGCTAAACACCTCTGCAAGGTCTTGGCCTCGGTCTAGGGGTTCCACATGCTGCTGCCGGGTGACCAAGCCCCCCACACCTGTAGCACCTCAGTGGGCTTCGTGGGGCGACTGGCCTCTGGGTGGGCTGTGGCGCTGTGGTTCCTCGTCTGCCGGGTGGCCCCTGGTCCGGGTGGTCTCTCTCCTCACTATTTGGTTGCTTCGACATGTCGTTGGCCCGCAGCCCTCTGTCGACTTTTATTGCTATCCGGAACCATTCGGAGAGTCGGTTCGGGATGTCTCGATAAGTGGTCACTTGGGCAATACGCTTATCTAGGCTTGTTCTAAAGAAATACACCAGCAGTCACTCTGGTAGGGGAGGTAGGGTCCCAATGACTCTCCTGAATTCACGGATATGCTCTCTGATAGGCTTTCCCTTCTGCATTAGGTTTCTGAGCTTGTCCTCCGCATAGGGGTCCTCCTCTGCCTCCTCAAATTGGGTTCGTAGTAGTTGTAAGAACTCATCTGCATTTCGCAATTGGGGGGCCCTGTTCTTGTAGAGGGCTGCTGACCACCTTCTTGCGTCTCCTTCAAATCCCTCTGAGATGGCACTGACTAGGGCTCTGGGAAATGTATAGAGGTGTCCATAACGTCTGATGTAGATATCAGCTGTATCGAGGAATTGCGCTAGCTGGTCGGGGTCACCATCGAACTTCCCTCTAAAACGGGGTGGGTCCTCTCTCGGTGCCCTATCCTCCCAGTGCGGGGCTCTATAAGCCTGCTCTGGGGCCCGCTGGTCCTCTTCCTCTCCACTCATTTTGGGGTAGGGCAGGGATGGCCTGTCTAGGCTGCCCTGCTTGCTTTCCAGGGGGGGACCCATGGATGTACCTTTGGGCTTCTTCTCCTTCTGCTCTGGTGGGGGGAAAGGCTGTGCTTTCGTCTATGACATCTCAGTTTGGAAAGCTCGAGTGGGCCCCCCCTCTCCTCAGGCCTGCCTGATGGTCTCTCCTCCAGAAGAATGGCATGGTCAAATTTCTCTTTCAATTCATCTTGTGGGCTCTCGAGTGGCCTCCCCGAAGATTTTTGGTGCCTGGCCTGCTGCCAGTGCCATAGCCAGTCTGCCCTCCCCAGCTCACTTAGGGGCTTCCCCTTGTCTTGAACGTTCGGGAAGGGAACGTCAACCTCTGGGGATTTTGGCAAAACCCCTGAATACTTTTTTTTTTCCTTGGCTTGCAGCTTTGCTGGAGGAGGGACGAGCCGTAGCTTCATTGCATCCAAGCTGGCTGGAATCAGGGCTGGCCCTTGTCCAGTTGCTTGAATCAAGCTATCTCCGGAAAGATTACTCTCTGCCATAATTACCGGACTGCACTTTCATTTACTCCAGACATCGGGGGAGGGCGTTGGAGGTTTGGAAGTCAGCAAGCTTGGCTTGGAGAGGAGTACTGGCACTCTGTCAGGTCCTGACGTTGTCTTAAACAAATCACATTTTCCAAACAAATAGTCTTTGATGAAATCTTTCATTTATTTAAGAACAAACATGTCTGGTCCCAACTCCATCGGTGCCAGTACTGACCTGCTAACCCACAAACTCTTCCCTTTCCGTCCCTCATTGCCCAGCATCTCATTGGCCATCTCCCAAGTCACTCTTACTACGTCACCTCACAGGAATGTCCCCCTCCCAACCCATCTCCTAGGTGATGTTATCTGCCAGGTTGTTAACTGTGTGAAAGGTCAACCTGCTTCTTCTCTCTCCTTTTCTTTTTTTTTTTCCTCCTTCATGTCAGCACTAGGATGAATGAAACTTGGGGTGCTGACACGCACCTCAGCTGGGCAAATACCTAACACGCTTGTGCACTTGTGTGATCGCACGCGCAGCGCGTGCACAAAGAGAACTGGTAGTAACGCCGGTTGGAACCCACCACTGGTTAGACCCCCTGCAATTTGCATACCAAGCAAATAGATCAACAGATATATTATCAACAGATAATATGGCTCTGCACTACATCCTACAATATCTTGAATCTCCAAAGACCTACGCAAGGGTCCTCTTTGAATTCAGTTCAGCATTCATCACCATCATTCCAGACATTCTTCTAACTAAGCTAAACCAACTAGCGGTACCTGAACACATTTGTAAATGGATCATAAGCTTCCTAACAGACAGGAAGCAGCAGGTGAAGCTAAGCAGAATCACATCAGATACCTGTACAATTAACGCAGCCCCCCCCCCCCCCCCCCCCCCCCCCCCCCCCCCCC
>WNWU01012981.1:534076-559733 GCA_012654045.1 Ptyas mucosa | reverse complement strand
ATAGTTAATTGTTTTTTTAAGGATTTTTTTTAGGAAATAGCCATATACAATTTAGGAAATTTTAGCTGCTTTTATATTTTTAGATTTGTGCTGCTTTGTGAAGTTTTGTGTGTTTCTGTAGTGTTTCACACTCACTACACAAACACACAAAATCTCACAAAGCTGTATGTGACTGTAAGAAGTTAGCACCCACCCCTTTCCTAGAGGAATGAAATATTTTGGGAAATAAAAAGGCAGAATATTATGTTTCCCTGTGTGTGTAAAGTGTGATAGTTGGTTTTTGAGCTCTCTGTGACTCTGTGAGGTTCCTGCTTGTTGCAGGGGACATTTTGTGTGCTTTTCACATTGCGTGAGAGTCAGCCACCCAGTCACATGTCCACCCAGTCACATGCCCACCAAGCCACGCCCACAGAACGGTGGGGAAAATTTTTGAATTTCACCACTGATTTGACGGCTAATCCAAGCTCAAGGGTGTTTTTTTTAAAAAAGTCATATCCACGTTGGACTTCAGATTTGATCTGTCTACTCTCTTCATCCTCGCCCCCCCCCCTCTTACTTTCCGGTGATTACACCGCTGTCCCTTTAAGACCCAGGCTTCCCTTCCTGCTCCCCATCACAACACCAGCAACACGTGCCTCCCGGCGTGCTTCCAACGCTGAACTGTCGCCTTTTTCCCCTGTCGCCTTCCCATTGGTCAAAACTGGGTCAGGCTCCACCCACCGTCTCTCCTCCCATTAGTCAAATCTAGGTCAGCGCCCCACCTGCCCCATGGCAGACGCACATGACAGAAGAAGCAATGGGGGGGGGAGCGGTGTTTGCAAATCTCACGCTCTCGGACTGCTGGTTGGTGGAGAAGGGCTCGCGAAGCCCCGCCCACTTTCGCTGCCCGGCGCCTCCTGCTTTGTGGCAAAAGGTGGGGCGAATTCGGAAATAGTTGCGAAGTGCTTGTGGAGGAAAGTAACTGGAGCGATTTTTTTGCAATTTTATATCTGCATCTATCCGTCTATTGCACGCGTCTAGATCAAATGCATTGGTTCCCTTCTGGGGGAAGCCTGCATAGGACTTCGGAACGGATCGGGATCCGCTTTCGGTTTCTTCCCCTTATTATAACGGCGATCTGGCAGAGAAGCTGGTGCGAAAATTTCGGATTCCTTCATTGCCCGCCCGAGAAGACGCTTTTCCCTCGTTGGAGATCGCGCATTGCTTTTTCCAATGCTTCTAGGATTTAGCTGGAAGAGGAAAAGGCGAGTTGATCCACCGTTTAGAGGGAGCAGGATCTATTAGTGAAGGGATCACATCGCCGAGTCTTTTAGACTTTAGAGAGGGGGAAAGGCTAGGGCTTCGGAGAAAAACCTCCTAAGGGTCCGCCATATATATGTGTGTGTGGTGTGCGTGTGTTTATATATATACACACACACACGTATACATACATTTTTAAAATATTCTGAGTTAGAGAATCTATTTCCCCCGTTTCCTGATCATCTTTAATTATTGTTTCTTGCTTTTTTTTAAAAAAATTAAATCTCTACCTCCCCACCCCTGCCTCCTCATCTCCAGCAAGATCCTGACGGATCTTTGGTTGCTAAATTTGGAGCGGGCCAAAGCGGGGGCCGTCCGCCTGCGCCCTGGAGGCTTATTTCGAGGCTGGTGGTGGAAGGAGAACGAGAGAGGAAGGGGGGGGGGGGCGCAAGCGGGAAATAAATCTTTTTTGGGAGGGGGAGGGAATCATCCAGGTCCTGAAATTTCCTTCTCTTCCTGAACATCGTCGGTAGATTTTCGTCGGGCTCTGGTTCGAAGCTTGATGCTTTTGCTGTTTTTTACATACAGACAGACAGACAGACAGACAGACATTTCTAAAGTCGGGACACTTTGTTGGAGTTCGTCGAAAAGAGGAAAACCCCAACGTTGGGGGTAGGCATCTCCTGGAGTTAGCTGCTGCTCCCACCGCCACCGCAACCATCACCATGGCCCAGGGCAGTCCGGCACCCAGTCTCATGTCTCCTCCTCTGGCGATCGGAGGCCCCAGTTCCAGTATGGTCAGTCTCAAGAGCCTCCTGCAACGACCGGTTAAGAGTCCTGAAGGCCGGGGGGCCAAGGATCTCGGCTCATGTGAGTGATTTCACCCCCCACCCCGCCCCCACCGCCTGCAACATGCCACGTCTAACCAGCATTAGACCTGCATCTAACCACACAAAACATTTTCTGCTTTCAAACTGCTTCACCAGTTCACAGTGGAGGGATTTGTTTTGTTTGTTTAGAAATTGCTAAAGCAATTTTTTTGTGTCACTGGATTATCATCTATCATCTTATCTGTCTCAGCATTCTAGGTAGCTACTTTATGCTATCCCCCCCCCTCTCATCTACTATAATTCATCATGTAGTTGCTAGGAATCAAAAACAACTTTGATGGCACATAATCCATCAACTATATATAGAATTGCTGCTAGTTCCATTTTACAGTTTGGGAACCAAGAGGATGAGCCACCTTAGAGGGAGAAAGAGATTGCCCATATTTGCAAAGCATATTTTACGGTTATGAACCAGATCATGGTTTATTCAACCCATTTTTATGGGCTTGTCCCACTTACTGAAGCATGAACTTGACATGGCTGGTCAGGTTGCACCACACATTAGATACATTACGTTTGGCTGGTTTGTGATTCAGTGTGCCTGTGGGAACATGGAATTAAATTGAGGGTCTCCTCTGGGCCAGTATCATTTTTCATTCATCACTTGAACCTTGAGAACCTTTCATTTCATTTTCATTATTTTATTTTCATTATTTATTCATATAATTATTCATATATTTATTTATTATTTCATTTTCATTATTTCATTCAGTATTTCATTTTAATAGTCCAAGTGTTTTTTGCCTAGCATGCCTGAGCCATGCCAATTTCATAACATGGATGCAGTTTAAAAGAATTAGGTGTTTCATGTCATATTAAAGATAAATGGTATTGGGTTGTTGTGGGATCTCTGTGTGTGCATGTACCAGAGAGGGGGGGAGGGAGAGAGAGAGAGAGAGACCCTATAATAAATATCATTCCAGCTATCATTCCAGCTGTCATTCCATCTTGTTCATTTTTCCTCCCGACTATATTGGTTTCCTAATCTCCCTGCTCATCTGGGATTTTTTGCAACATTGGATTGTTTTTTCCATCCCAACCTGGCCAATCTCTTTTAAAGTAACAGGAACACACCAGTGGTAAAGAAGCCTCCTTGCTGTGGTTTTCTGCTTGCTTTCACTTCTACCTTTTCTGCCATCTGGATTTGGGAAGAGGAGGGGGGAAAAGGAGCAGAGGGAGTGTTGCCATTAATGCGGTGTCCTCATTTCAACCTGCCACTGTTACTTCCCCTTTTTGTTCTGTTTCCTGTACTGTGAATTGCAAGAACAAGGTTTGTGTTCAAGGAAGATTCTTTTTCAAGAAATTGCTTATAAGAGCTCCTGTGCCTTCCGCTGTGCATAGAAGACACAGCCCTGTTTTAATTTTGATGGGATCATCATTTTAATGAAGCTTTGGAGGTGGGGGGGAGGAGGTTCTCTCATAGCTTTTGGCTGGGAGGGGCTTAGATCTGAGAATTCCACAGGAGAGCAAAGCCCTTGTAAATAGGGTACGGTATAGTAGGTGGAGTTGGACACATAGCACTTCTGAATTGCCCTCCTCAAACCTGGCACCCTTCTGCTAGAGTGGATTGTAGCAGTGGTTGGAGGGGGAGCGGGGGAGTTGTAGTCCAATCCATATGAAAGATGCTTGCTTCTGGAAGGCTTTGGCCAAGATGTAGGTGGGAGCCAGGATTTTCAAAGATCAGGATGGGGGAGTAAGGGGGGGAGAGAGGAATTTCCAAGCCTAAAACTTATCCTTCTCCCCATTCCCTGTAATGACATCTTTAAGAAGCACTTGCCATGTCTGTCATTGCGGTTCCTTCCTTTTTAAATGGATTTTTGGAATTCTAGTGTTTTCTAATTCAGTTCCTCTAATGCCTCACAATGCATCATCATCACAGAGGGATTTTTAAAAAATTATTATGGAAGGCTGAGGGGGGCATCAGGTTTTCAGGTGGGGAAATGGCTGTCATAGTGTCCTTGCAGGAGGGGGCCAGGAGAAGATAAGCAGAGAGATCTTGGACTTCTGAGCTGGGAGGGGAGGGGATCCTCTTTAAGACCCTCCCAGAGAGAAGGTTTGGGGAGCCAGGATTTCTGGAGTTTTGCTGCTGGAGAAATGCCAACTCGTCAGGGTTTTTCAGGGTGATCCATCAAGGAGTGTTTCTGTACATGTGTGTGCATACACACACACATACACGCTTACATCTGCTGGCTGGCAGCAGTAAATCCCTTAAAGCTGCACACAGCTCAGCCACGGGACACAGCAGGAGGGAACGAAACATGCCATGTGGAGCTTGGCCCCAGGAAACAATCTCTAAGACTTTTCACACGAGCAATCAGACAACAGGCAACAGGCAGGCAAGGAAGGTGGGGGTGGCAGCAGCCGGGATATTGTGGGGACAATCAGGGCATTTCCCAGGGTCAGCAAACTCCTTCCCCCTCCCCCAAGGAGAAAGAAGGGGGGGAGAAAAGTGGGGGGAGCACCTTCTCTCCACAAGCTGGCATTTATATTCTAGTTTAGCAGTCAGGATGAGAGGTGGACAGAAGGATACTGACGGTGAGTATCTGGGCATAGAGACCATGATGTGGGGATGGGCAGCTGGTAAGCCAGATCAAGGTTTGAAGGGTGCCAGTTGGATCCCTTAGCCTACCTGGACATAATCATCTATGGGCTCACCACCTCCCCTTTTAGTCCTTATTTAATATTTATTTTCCTCCTAGCTGTGTGATCCTCATTAAGACAAGATCCCTGTGTACAGAGGGGAGACCGTTGTGTGTTTTAAGCCCCCCTTCCCCCAACAAGTGCATTGGGATGCCTGCATTGGGAGACATATTCCTTCACATGCGCCTCCTTCCTCCCCTCCCCCTGGATTTTGGGAGCTGATGCTAACCTTGACTATCCGTATTAGCGTTCAAGGGTTGTTGATGTTTTTTTCTTTCTGCCACGTGCATTATTTTATGCTGCGTTGGAGAGCATTCTGCTCCTGGGGTTTTTTAGTGTAGTGTACGTTCGCTCACTCACTGGTGGCTCAGTTTGCTTCTAATGACTCCAACCACTGGGAAGGCTGCTTGGTGCTCTGTGTTTGGAGGTTTGATTATTTTCATTTGGTTAGGGTTATGACCGCAGCAGGCTGGCTGAGCCTGGGTTCAAAATCATCATCATCATCATCATCATCTTGTAGTGTTCACTCTGCTTGGTGCCACAGCCTGAATATTGGGCATTAGCTATTTCCCTGCTCCATTTCATTATATTCCTTTTAGCATCTGATCCCCAAATATCCTGAGCCACATTAGTTACAAAGCTAGTATCTTATGTGGTTTGTGGGTGAGAGTATTATGTGGACCCCAAGCTAGGATTACCTGATGGTTCTGTTTACTGTACATATGTAATACATGCCTAGGAATAATGCAGGTTAAATATATTGTGTGAATTCAGCCTTGAAGTACTTTGTATTCTGAAACAGTTTTCACCCCTGCAATAGGTAGTGGGTCAGAATTAGAAAACAAGGCTCACATGCTGAAGTCCAGCTTTAGGTATTACATTAAATTGGCCATGGGGAGGGAATTTATGGGAAATTTTGGGGGAGTGAGGGAGCAGTTTAGGAGGTAATTTTAGCGTCACACAGGAAAAATCTTGGTGCTTAAGAGCCAGGACTAAAGGCAAAGGAGGAATGGAGACAAAAAGTTTATCATTTTTATTTTCCACTGTATCATTCCCCATATTTTAAATAATATAAGCAGTATTCTTTCTATATCCTGTTCTTTGCTGTTATTTATCCTCTGTAGGCATTTTATCCTTGTAGTACCCTTGTTGAGGTAATTCATTATTCCCATTTTACAGATGAGGAAAACTGAAGCTTTAAGAAAATGGCCATGGACTGTTCTGATGAGTCCCGTGACTGGGTCAAGATTTCATCCAGCAGTTCATAATTGCCAGTTTCAGGTAGTTGCATGGGTGGATCCAGGCATTGGAAGAAGAGAGGAGGAGGAGCAGGAGAAGGAGGGAGGAAGGAGAGAAAATATTCCAGGATCAATCTGTATGGGGCATCTCTTCACAATTGGGAATTGTATGTGGGTTTAATCTAGTCATGGGGTGTTGGGAGTGACTCGCCCAGTTTCGGGGTGCCAGGTTGGTGTCACCACAGCCCATCAGCTGGACCTGGACTTCTCTTCCACGTGTACAGGCAGCGTAAGAGTTCAGGTATGGAGCACCACTCCCAGGCCTGTCTGAACCTCATCGGTTGGGCACCTGTAAAGCAGACAACCACCTAAGCTTCCAGAGACCTGGTGATTTGGGGAGGGAGCACAGACAGCCCAGGTGCAGTGGAGAAAGGGTGCAGCAGTGTGTGTATGTGTGTGTGTGCGCATGTAGGTAGATAAATGTCACGTCAAGGAGGTTTCAAGAAATGTTTGTATCCTCTCCCACTCCTGGCACTCACCTCCTGGCACTATCCTCTATTTTAGCCCACTCATGAATAATGATCTCTGCAGTCTGCTGTAAACACTTGGGCAACCAAAGGGCAGCATGTATGTGGTGGTGGAGGAAATGGATCTCTTTTGTCTCAGATTTAGGCACTAGGCAGGAGTAGATTGAATCATATCTGAACCTAAGCTGGTGGATTCAGGGGCTAGACTGCTCACCCAGGCAGAAAATTCTGCTTTTGCCATACAGTCTCCCTAGATTAATGGTCTGGGGTGTGTGTCTGTATTAAAGTCACTGAGAAATGCGTTCCTTTGAAAGGACAGCTAGCTCTTTCTCTGAAAAGAACCACCTTCCCTGCTGCCTTCTCTGGGCTTCAGGCTGGCAGGCTGGCAGGCTGGCAAGGGGCAGCAAAGGAACAGGAGCACTGATGAAGCTGGTCGGATATGGCTGAGTGCAGCAGGGGTCAGCTGGGGTAAAGCCTCGCTTGTATTTTCCTGCTGAACAACAGGCAGGCCTTGGGGTGGAGAAAGTGAAGGATAAGTCCTGGGCAAATTTCAGCAGTTTTATACTACAGATATCAGCGATTGCATTTTACAGCCTCAGTGATCTACAAGTTGTCCTTGCTTCTCAGTCCTTCATTTAACCACAACCATAGATCAGAACCATTTTAATGAAAGGGCGTTCCTCACTGCCAGATATTTTAAAAGCTAAATAAAAACACATGATCCAGCACAGTCAGATATATGTCCAAGTCTGCAGTGCAAATTGCTCCCCCCAGCTCAGCGCAATCATGCAAATCCTGGCGAAGATTGGCACAATTGCAGAAAGATAGAGGGAAGATTTAGCAACCTTAATTTGTTACTAGGGGAGTGCAGAATCTTTTTGAACTGAAACCTTTTTCTGTTTTTAGTCTGAAGCAGTTGCTTCAAGGGTAAAGCAGGGTGTTCTGATCATTTGGGATCCTTCCAAATTCAGAACAGAACTGATTGAAACAACATGATAGAAGCAGGTGGCTTTGAACTCGAAACAGATTTTCGCATTCCATGTTTTAAAAAAAACAGGTTGAATTTTTAAGGTACCAGCTGCTGATTAACCTGGGGGAAACTTAATTTTGAGTTTGCATGAAGCCACCAAGGAGATCAGAGGTAGAATGTGGGACAGCGTTATCTACAGCAAACAGTAGAAATGGCAGAATACCAACATGTGCCTGGTGACACCATCACACAGCTGCCACCCATTATGTGTTTGCATCCTGACATCTGATGCAAGGGTGTAAATTATGGTGTTTGTGTGGTGACTTCGTCTGCTTATTTTTCCCCCTCATTTGTCCCTTTCCCCCTCCTGCAGACACCCATACGTATAGGATTATTAGTTTGCATAACCACTTTAAAACTTTAAAAAGCTTGGAGTCAGGGTTATATAGTGTGCCTCTGATTTTATCTGTCTCTGAAAAGCAGTGTTTCTCCTATCAGCAACTTTTGGAAGTATGGACTTCAACTCCCAGAATTCCTCAGCCAGGATGCATCTTAAGGTTGAGAAGCACTACTGTACAATTAGAATAGTTTCCAACAAAGCCTTAATTATAGAATGCAGTGGGTAGGTGGTTTCAGTCCAGGTAGCATAAATGGTAGCTGGTAAATACTTTGACTAAAACTGCCAGAATTGTTGATCTAGAAACATTCTTGACTATCTATCCATGAACTACCTGCATGCATGCAAGTGAATATCAGGAGAAACTAAAAAACAACAAAAAGATAAGGAAGCCCATAGCTGAGAGGTGGTGGGTTTCTCTTTGTGGGCACTCAAGCCGAAGCTGGAAGGCCATCTGTTCAGGAACCTTTAAATCTGGTCTTTGAACGGAACAGGCAGATGGACAGCCTAAATTAATCTTTTCAAGTCTTACATTCTAAGATCAAGCCAACTTTTTCTTCCTCTGAAGTAATGGAGTCACTGAGGCACCTGTAAAACCTTTGCTGTACAAGTAATCCTCGACTTACCACCACAATTGAGGTCAAAATTTCTGTTGTTAAGCGAGACAGTCTGTAGAGATTCTCAGTCATCCAAGTCATGGTTGTCCCAAAGGTGCTTTTTCAGGAGGCAACAGGACTTTCTTGGTGTTTTTTTTATGTGAGACATTTGTTAAGTGAATTTTGCCCCATTTTGCAACCTTTCTTGCCACACTTGTTAAGTGAATCATTTCTGCCAATTGATAATTTAGTAGTATGGTTGTTAAGGGAAACTGGCTTCCCCATTGAGTTTGCTTGTCAGAAGGTTGCAAAAGGGGATCACATGACCATGGGACACAGCAACGGTCATATATATGAACCACTTGCCAAGCATCTGAATTTTGATCACATGATCATTGGGATGCTACAAAGGTGGTAAGTGTGAAAAATGTTCAGAAGTCACTTTTTTCAGTGCCATTGTAATGGTCACTAAATGAACTGTTGTAAGTCAAGGACTACCTGTACAGTTATTGTGATTATCAGCTTGGAATGATTATTTTACTTGACACTTTACAAGTCTCGCCACAGCACACTTTAATCCCTGTAAAGTAACTTGATGGTGTAGCCATCCCTTTGATTCGAACAGCTGTGCTAAGTGTAACTTGCAAGTTATAATAACTTACCGTATATACTCGAATATAAGCTGAGTTTTTCAGCACGTTTTTCAGGCTGAAAAAAGCCCCCTCGGCTTATATTCGAGTCACGGAAAAAATGCCTTTTTCCCTGCAACCGTTTTGGCTCCCGGGGTTGCAGAGAGGCTTGCTAAAGCCAAAATGGGGTGTGTGGGGGCGTGCGGCGCCCTTCCCCCGCGCCCCTTTTTGGCTTTAGGGGTTGCAGGGAGGCAGGGGTGAAATGCTCCTGCTTTGGACTGGCTCGGGAGAGTAGGTAGCGGAGATTGAGGCGAGTTCGCCGTACTGGTAGCAATTGGTGGCTGGCCACGCCCCCGAACCGGGCCACGTGGAAGGCAGGCAAGCTTCGCAGGGCTGCGGGGAAGGGAGCTTCCCAGCGTGCCCTCCTCCTCTCCCAGGTGACAGCCAGGGCTTCGCCGCCGCCTCTTTTCCTCAGAGGGGCAGCGTCTGCCTCCAAGTTCTTGCGGAGGGAGGGACATACATAAACACACACGGCCCTGTTGCCCCCCCCACTACTTTTGCTGTCAGCTTAAAGTCAATCTTGAAGAGCTGGAAGACATTTCCTTACATCTCCACCAAACTCATTGTTGGGAGCGTCAGTGATCTAAGGAAATGTCTTCTTACACCTTCTCCTCTCCATTCCCATTCCCCCTACCCCGTTTTTCCATTTCTGTGCCTGGATTCTGCTAATTACACCCTCTCCTCCCCATTCCCATTCCTCCCCCCACCCCGTTTTTCCATTTCTGTGCCTGGATTCTGCTAATTACACCCTCTCCTCCCCATTCCCATTCCTCCCCCCACCCCATTTTTCCATTTCTGTGCCTGGATTCTGCTAATTACACCCTCTCCTTCCCATCCCCCCCATTCCATTTCTCTGCTGGATTCTGCTTCTGCAAGAGAAGGCTCCGATGTTTGCTTGGGTGGTGGAGGGAAACTCAAAGCATTGGGGGCTTCAGAAGGGCAGAATGAGCTTCAAAATGTGCAGCTCCTGGCTCTAACAGTGAGTGACGTCAAGTTGGCTGGGGAATAGGGGCACTGGAGTTGGGTGGGTGAATCTACAGAGGGCGTCATTCTTTAGGCAGGCTGAGCATTATGGGGCTTGAAATCAGGGGTGGCGAGGGCTGAGACACAGAAAGAGACAAAGAATGAAAGAGAATGAGAGAGAGAGAGTGGGAGAGAGAGAGAAAGGGGGGAGAAAGAGAATGAGACAGAGAGGGGGGGAGAGAGAGAAAAAGGGGGAGAGAGGGCAAAAACGTAAAATGTGAGGACAGTCGTAAGTTCGAGGATTGGTCACAAGTGCGAGGACCAGTCAAAAATTACTTTTCCAGCCCTCTGAGTAGTCCATATGCACAAAAGGACTACCCAGAGGGCTGAAGAAAGTGATTTCTGACAGGTCCTCGCACTTTTGACCAGTCTTTTTTTATTTTGAAATTTACCAGTAGCCGCTGCATTTCCCACCCCCGGCTTATACTCGAGTCAATGAGTTTTCCCAGTTTTCGTGGTAAAATTGGGGGCCTCGGCTTATATTCGGGTCGGCTTATACTCGAGTATATACGGTAGTGCTAATTAGTTTTTATTTTTTACATTGCATTCCGTATCCCTTCCAGACAACAAGTTCATCTTGACTTTGTTGAATAATCTTGCCCTAAGTAGGCTAGACATGATAAGGAAAATTTGGCACCCTGAAGCCTCCAGTTGTATGCAGGTATTGCTCACTTTATGACCGTAATTGGAACTGGAACTTCCATTGCTAAGCGGGCAGTTGTTAAGTGAATCTTGCCTGATTTAATGACCTTTTTTGCTGCTATTGTTAAGCGAATCCAGCTTCCCCCATTCTGACTTTGCAAAAGCCCCTTGGGAAGGTTGCAAATGGTGATCACTTGACCCCTGGACACTGTAACTATTGTAAATACATGCCAGTTGCCAAGTGCCTGAATTTTGATCATGTAACCACTGAGACAGTCATAAGTGTGAAGACTATCTTTTTCTGTGTTGTTATATGTTTGAACAATCGTTAAACAAATGGTCGTAATATGACGAGTTTTAATGTTTTCTGCTTTTGAAGAAGGATTAACTTTTGGTTTGGGAAAAGCCCTTATCGTTGCTAAAGGCATTTTGTATTCCCTTTGAACCAGCGGTGGGATTCAAAAATTTTTACTACCAGTTCTGTGGGCGTGGCTGTAACATCTCCATTCCCTACCCACTCCAGGGGAAGGATACTGCAAAACCCATTTCCTCCCGATCAGCTGGGACTCGGGAGGCAGAGAATAGATGGGGGCGGGGCCAGGCAGAGGTGGTATTTACCGGTTCTCCGAACTACTCAAAATTTACGCTACTGGTTCTCCAGAACTGGTCAGAACCTGCTGAATACCACCTCTGCTTTGAACTGTATTTTCCTTTAAAACAGAGGTGGGGAACAATGGCCCTTTTATGATTTGTGGACTTCAACTCCCAGAATTCCTCGTCACGTCCCGTCTGGACTACTGCAACGCTCTCTACATGGGGCTCCCCTTGAGCACTCGGAAGCTCCAGCTGGTCCAGAATGCGGCCGCGTGGGTGGTTATGGGGGCGACTTGGCGCTCCCACGTAACACCCCTCCTGCGCGAGCTGCACTGGCTCCCGGTGGTCTTCTGAGTGCGATTCAAGGTGTTGGTGACCACCTTTAAAGCACTCCATGGCTTAGGACCGGGGTATATATGAGACCGCCTTCTGCCACCAATAGCCTCCCACCGGCCAATACGCTCCCACAGAGAGGGGCTCCTCAGGGTGCCGTCGGCCAAACAATGTCGACTGGCGACACCCAGGGGGAGAGCCTTCTCTGTGGGGGCACCAGCTCTCTGGA
The DNA here is from genome assembly GCA_012654045.1 of Ptyas mucosa. Lineage (NCBI taxonomy): Eukaryota > Metazoa > Chordata > Lepidosauria > Squamata > Colubridae > Ptyas > Ptyas mucosa. Next base: position 547,726 of record WNWU01012981.1, on the reverse strand, counting down.
ATGAGCTCCCCCTAGAGCTTCATCGTAGCCCCGACCTGCGTTCCTTCGCCGCGCCCTGAAGACCTTTCTGTTCCAGCAAGCCAGACTGGCCTAATACGAATTTTATAAGGGGTGTATGTGTGTCTTAATTTTTGAGCCAAATTCTATATACACTGCTCAAAAAAATAAAGGGAACACAAGCAGAAGACATCCGAGATCTGAATGAATGAAATAGACTTATTAAATACTTTGTTCGTTACATACAGTAGTTTTGTGTTCCCTTTAATTGTTTGAGCAGTGTATAAACTAATGTATGTAACGAACAAAGTATTTAATAAGGCTATTTCATTCATTCAGATCTCGGGTGTCTTCTGCTTGTGTTCCCTTTATTTTTTTGAGCAGTATATTTGATTTTAATGGGTTTTAAATTTTGTAAATTTATGTGTTTTAATATGGCTGTACACCGCCCTGAGTCCTTTGGGAGAAGGGCGATATAGAAGTCTAATAATTAATTAATTAATTAATTAATTAATTAATTAATTTCCTGAGCCAGCATAATTCTGGGAGTTGAAGTCCACAAGTTATAAAAGGGCCACAGTTCCTCACTTCTTCTTTAAAAGAATATCACCTTTGACTGAACGGCTTAAATATGCATAGCTGTGATTTATATTCATTTATTGTTTTTCCATTTCCTCTTCACATTAGGCCCTTCTTTTTTTAATTATAAGCTGCTTTGGCAGATATGACCCTTGTCCCTTTACAGTACAAAATTTAAGCTGTAATGTGTGGTATATTGGGGAAACAATTATTAATTCATTAATTAACGACTCTTATTGTCCAAGTCCACTTTGTTTCTAAAAGACTTTTATGTATGACTTTGGCACAAGCTTTGCAGTTTCCTTAAGAATCTTATCGCAGATTTACCACCTTCAGCCTTCTCCTCGCAGCATGAGCAAATTCTGGTCTAATTTTCCAGATTCTGACTTTCCAGTTAATTGCCTGTCTTGTTTTTGATTGCATTTCAGTAGATTCCTATTCTTAGCTCATACACATTGCACACATCTTGTTCTTTAACCTGTGTTTCTCCCTTTGCCTGCTGCTTCTGTTCCATTGCAGGTGTGATCAAAGACAAGGAGCGTAAAATGGAGGACGATCTGAGCATCTCAAGATCTGGTCACTGTGCATATCTGGGGTCCCTCCTGTGGGAACGCACCTTGCCCTACAATGAGATTGAATATGTTGACTTGGATGAATTTTTGCTGGAAAATGGTTTGCCCTCAAGTCCAGCCCATCAGTCCTATTCCCCAGGCAGCCAGCCTACCGCCTCGCCTTCCAGTGGGGTAGTGGTGGATCTCAGTCGACCGGCTTCTTGTGCGTCATCGTCTTCGGTCTGTTCTTCATCTGGTGACGGTCTAGTTGGCAGTGATTATGACCAAAACTGCAGCAAGACAGGTAAATTTGGGTGTACATTGGGCAAGAAGATGGTGTAGAGGGAAAAAAGGTGAAAACATAGTGATTGGCTCCTGTGGTTTCCTGCTTTTGGGATGAGATTTGTAAGACAGCTGTAAGAATCTCCTTTTAACTCTTTCCCAAAGTCTGTTTTTTCTATACAAGAGAGTATTTGTAGCTCAGGGTTGAACTGTGGGGTCCTTGTTGCTCCCCGAGCTTGGTGGTTTTCTTGCAGATGTTTCATTACCCAATTAGGTAACATATGCACTGATGGTGTTACCTAGTTGGGTAATGAAACATCTGCAAGAAACCACCAAGCTCCAAGAGTATCAAGGATCCCACAGTCTGGTTTTTTTCCCCTCGGCTTCCAAATATTTTAGATGTCACAACCAGCATACATTGATTGTAGGCCTAAAACCATAGATACCCACACAAATATTTGTTGATAGTATTATAAAGAACACTCTTATAAAGCTAGGTTGCAAATTAGAGTTGCATTGCTACATGCTTTATTTTGTTTTCCTTCTGCAGTGCCTCTATGGCAGAGGTGGGGAACAATGGCCCCTTTATGATTTGTGGACTTCAACTCCCAGAATTCCTGAGCATGGCTGGCTTCTTATTCTATGTAATAAGAAGAAAGCATAATTTAAACTTGCCGTTTGAAGTTGTAGGGGGCAAAGTCCTATTGTAATTTATATTTTATTTAAAGACACAAAGACTTGGGGACCTGCATCCAGGTTACACATGGATGCATGTAACAAAGCATTTTTATACAAAAATAGATTGTGGAAGCCATGATTTGCAATGAAAGAGCAGCAAAATAGAAGAGTGTATGTAGGGTTTTTTTTTCCTGTTAGACAATTTTTCTTTTCTTTGGTTTTTTTCCATCAAGTTTTTATTTTTTTAAAATTTATACATATCATGTGGATGGTGTGGTGTTTGAGTATCATACATTTCAATACAGATAAACATATTCATAATTATTACATTCTATTTTCCTTATTCCATATTATTTACCCCTATCTTTTACACAAATTTTTTATTTTCATAGAGACAATTTTTCTTTTCTGAATCACTCCTTCCAAGCTACTTTTTTTCCTGTGCCTAATCTGTATGAAGAGAAAAGGACTTCGTGCGCTGAGCAAAGTGCATGTTTCCTTCCCTCTGCTCCAGATCTCAATTTTAACCCTCTATTTTGACCCTTGTGCTAAGTGTACTCTTGTATGTCCTATTTGACTAGTTCTTACTTTAAAAAGAACTCTAAAATTATTACAAATATATTTATTGTTGGATTAACAAAAAGACTCAAAGGTGCTTTTTTCTTCAAAAGACAATTGGAAAGAAGAAGAAAACATTTCGCTTCTCATCCAAGAAGCTTCATCAGTTCTGAGGGCTGGGGGAAGGAAAGATAGGTTCATCAGAACTGATGAAGCTTCTTGGATGAGAAGCAAAACATTTCCCCCCCCCCCTTCTTCTTCCTCAAAGAAAACACAGCCCAGTTGCCTTTTGAAGGGAAAACAAAACACCTTTGAGACAACTATGACCTGGATGACTGAGAATCTTCATAGATAACTGCAGAAAGACTATTCTTTGATACATGGTGTATTATGCAGGCTTAGCAGTAGTGTGGAGGTGATAAAAAAATATTTTAGCACCCTCACTGGGTTAGGGGGGGGAGGAAGGCAGTTTCGTGTTCCTCCTTAATTGTGGCAAGAACTATCAGTTTCATCTCCTCCTAATTGCAAATAATTTTCAGTCCCACCTTCTGGTTGTGGTGACAGTGACAGCCTTCTCCTGAGAAGTCCAACCTCTCATTCCTACCCTAGTTTTCACATGCCAAATAAAGACTGATGCTTGAGAGGACCAGAAAACAGATTTTATGGAATAAACTAGAGGCAACTAAAGATGCAATATTCTGAAAATAAGCTTATCCTGACTTGATCAAAAGTTCACTACAGTCTTCATCAATGTGTGGACTTCAGCTTCCAGAATTCCCAGTCAGGCAATTTCAATTATAGATATTGCAAGGAATTCTGGGAGATGAAGTCCATACAGCTAGAGATACACCTGTTGAGAATTGATCCAATGGATGAAAATCCCATGTTATAATAGAATTAATGTATTAAAGAGTACATGGAATGGGATGGAGATTTAAGACAATTTACAACAGTAAAACCATTGCAAATTAATGCATATACGCAACTTTATTATTACTTTAACAGTCTCACAGGCTCTGGGGATGTCTGAGAAGTTTGAGTTGGGTATTGTGTTCAACTGCCATGCTGAAAACAATAACTTCTAAACTTCCATTTCTTTGTCTGGATTTGCACAACATGCTAAGTTTGGTTAGTTTTAACCTTGTTTAGGGCTCTGGTAGAAGGATTAGCACATTGTACAAGTCCAACCTGTTTGAATAGTTTATTGTTCAGCAACATCAAAAAATGGATTAATTCAGTAACCAAATTCACTGCATTGTGGAAACCCCACCCCCAGTGGGGGGCTGCAAATAATTTAACAACCGGTTCTCTGCCCTAATGACCGGCTGGGGGGGCGTGGCCAGGGGCGTGACAGCACTCAGCCTCCTGCAGCAGTCTGCCAGCCAAAACGGGGCATGGGGGTTAATTACAAAATGTAGGCTTTGCTTTGTGACATCCAGATCCAGTGAGCAAGGGGTGTGAATTGCAGAGAAAATACACTTTTGTTTGGTTATGAAGAAATATCCCCAAAGTCAGATGTACACTAAATGTAGACTGACTTTTAGCTACACACCTCCACAGCAAACAGCAAATTTTGAAGCTCCAGGTAAGGAGGATTTATTTTAGGATGAGTAACCACAGTTTGCATGTTGGAGGTTCCTAAAGGAATGTTGGGAGGCTCTATATTTTAAAGAACATTTGAGGGAGGGGTGCAGAATAGCCCTTCTCTGCCTGAGGCTGTAGAGACCTGGCACCAATCAAAACACTTTTTGTGAAGCAACTGATCAACACTGACAGGGTAAGCCACTAGTATATGAAAATAAGAGCAAACTCCACTCCCTTCTAGTACTGATGATGTTACCTAGTTTGGTAATGAAACATCTGCAAGAAAATCATCAAGCTCCAAGAGCACCAACAAATCCACCGTTCAACCCTGAGCTATAAATATTCTCTTCTATCGATAAAAACTTTTTGGTTAGAGGGACTCAGAGCCTGCCTTATATGAGATGGCTCCCAGTGGATTTCATTCTAAATTTTGATATGATTTCTGTAAATAAGGAATGTAGAATTATAATGGCTGAGTATTTGATCCTTCATACATCAAAAAAATACAAAGCTAAGGGATAAACAAATAAAAAACAGTTTTGGGGGGAAAAAGGCTCAGGAAAGAAAAAGTGAAAGTGTAAGAAAGAAAAGAAAAGAAGGAAAACTGAAAAAGAATGATTTCCAACTTTCTTTGGTACAGATATAACTAAAAATATATCAAACTCTTACTCTAAGATTAACATTTGTCTACATTATTTCCATAATCCCTTATTTAATCATCAAAGCCCAGATCAACTTCTCCTGTGCGCTGCTTGGTGAGTCCAAGCATTGGGTTCAACTCCTTCTGATTGGCCTGATACTGAATTGCAAAATCTTTGGCCACACCTCCTCCTTCCGTCCGAGCCTCAGTTTTTCCAACTCAGTCGGCCTAGATAGACATATTCTGAGTTGCTCCCAATAAATTAATAATTAGAATTAATTGGAATTTTTTTAAAAAAAATAATAATTAGGTTTTGTCTCTTTAAGAGAGTGGTGTGGCTGAGCGAGCGGCTATTGTATACAGCTTAGATTGGAGCTGTGATAACGCAGCGGGTGCAATTGTCCTGAGGTCGACTTCTGACTTCCCAGATGACCCAGAGGCAGCGCGGCAGCTGGAAACAGCTGGAATCCTCACACTCGGTGAGCGTGGCTGCTTGCTGATTTCGGCAGAGAGAAGTTTGGAAGCCGCGTGGAGTTTGGAGCCGATAGCCGCCATTTTGTGGGAGGCGGCTCTTCTTATTGCTTTGCTGCTTGCTGCTGGGACAGAGAGAGAGAGAGCTCCGGGAGAAGTGCTGCAGCAATTTTGATTCTTCCAACGATCGAGGCTTCAGTTATGAGCTTGGAAGGCACCTGGAGAGGGGTGTGGCCGGCAGCGGGCGATACGGTGTGGATTCTGGAGCTCCAGGAGAACACTGATATCCTAGCCAATTTTGGGGATCCCCAGGGATCATAGCTGTCTTGTGGAGACAGCGAAGAAAGAAGACGCTGGCTGGCATGGATAGGGAATGAGCAAGTTCCCTGAAATGCTGGCATTAGTCTTCGACCTGTCGGCGAAGGAAGGCAGCCATTAAGGAGCTGTCACAACGACCACGATTACGACCACGATCAGAAAGAGGGAATGTAGGAGCAGTAATTGAACGGAGTATTGTTACCGGGTGAGTAATTGGCCAACTCACAGGTAAAAGAAAAAAAATATTTGCTTGAAAAAATTGTACCGGAAGCTTGGCGGCTAATTGGCACAGAAGGACTAAAGCGGAGAAAGAAAAAAAACCTGGAATTTTAAAAATCAAACCTAAAGCCCTGGAAAAAATCTTCCATTCAGATTTAAAACTGGATTTGGGGGGAAAAAATAAGACAAGGAAAAGAAGATAGAAAAACATTTTAAACAGCAGAAGAATTTAATGTGGAAAAGAGAAAGTGAAGCTTTTGTGTATTACAAGATGGCTACTTTGTTATGGAAAGGATTGTGAATCGGAGAAAGACAGCTGCTGGCGGAGAGTGTGAGAAAGAGGTGTGACGGTGCTGGCTCAAGTGAAGATCTGAATTGGACATTATTTAAAGGGGGGAAAAGAACACTATATGGACTTGGAAATTTGAAATATATGTAAAGGAAAAGAATAAATTTAAAAATCTCAGCCTTTTAAATTGAAAATATGGAGAATTGGGAGGAGGAATATGAGACATTGAGGGAGATGTTTCAAAAAATAAGAGAAGCATTCTTCCGGTTGAGCCGCGTTCGTCGCTGACGGTCCTTTGAAGACTGCCGGCCCTGCCGCCTGTAAAAGAGCCATTTCGGAGAAGAGAAACGGCTCGGAAAACTCCCAATCTTCTAGGATTTGGTGAGGAGAGCTGGCGACTTTAGGTAGAGTCCCCTGTGAGACCCCCAGGTGCTCTGGGGAGTTAACGGTGGGACTCCCTTTTTAAGTTGCTGAAGCTCCAGACGACGGGGAAACTCTGCTTCGAGCAGAGCCAGACAGTGCGACCAACTAAATAATCAAACACAACAGCAGGGTGGAATCGGGACTCTAAATTAAAACGCAAGTATTTTTAGCCCTGTGGATTAACTTAAAGAACTATAATTCTGAAACCTGAGAAACTTTGAGTGGGGGGAAAAGGAAAAAAAAATGGCAATTGCTTTCAGCGGAAAGAGCAGCTGAAAGCGAAAGTGGACTGGTCTGATTATTGCAACACGTTACAAAGTTACAGATTCGGCTTGAAGGGGAAAAATAAAAAACAAAAAAAATTAACTATAGAGATTCTTACTGAACTGATTTAATCTGGAGAAATTACTGGGAAGATTTGGATCTTGTATTGGGAACAGAAATCGTATACGTGGCAAAATGTCATCAAAGCAAACAAAAGCAGAGGCTAAGCCAGCAGGGGGGGTGTTCCCCACTCATAAGCCGGAACAGTCACAAAGCCAGACAAAGGGGGATGGCTTCCAGGATTTAAAAGAATTTATTACCAAAGAAATTAAGGAGGTTAAAGGGCTTGTTCAAGAAAAGTTTGATTTAGTTAATAAGGACATCCAAACAGTGGTGAAAGGCCTGTCTGATGTAGTTCTGCAGATTGATAAAAAGGTGGAAAAGCTTGCATTGGAAGTGGATACCAAGCTGAAGGATACGGATTCTAAAATTAGTGAAGTGGATGGAAAAAACCAAAGACTTGAAAATGAGATAACAATGATGCAATTTAGGCAAATGGAATTTGCCATTAGGCTTAGAGGTATAAAAGAGAACAGTAGAGAAGATTTAAGGAAAGTTTGTGCTGATGCTTTGGCAGTGTTATTAAAGGCTGATGATCCTGATGAGATTTTTTTTTAAATTGACAAGGTTTACAGAGTGAATTCTCGGGTGGCAGTTTATAGACAATTGCCTAGAGATGTGGTGATATATTTTACAGACAGAAGAATAAGAAATGATATCTTGCAAAGGTCATTTACCTCTACTGTTCAAATTGATGGATCTGAAATTGGAATTTTTAAAGAATTGCCTCCTAAAATGTTAAAGGATAGAAAGGATTTTGGATTCTTGGTGGCTGAACTGAAGAACCGACAAATACAGTTTCGATGGGATGCACCAGTTGGTATAATATTGAGGATGCAAGGAGTGAGATATCGCTTAAATACCATAGCAAAAGCGGAAGATTTCTATTACAATATTTTGAAAGCGGGCTCAACAACTCCACGAACATCTTCTCCAATAAATAAGGAGGCTGAAGAACAGAGACAGTTTGAGTTGGAGACGGAAGAACAAATAAAACAGTCACAAAAGGAAGCAATGGAGGCTCAGGGAGCTACAGGTGGTATTGTGGCTGATCTTTTTGCACCATTTCCAGTTTCTTCCCTAGAGGATATATCGAAAACTACAAGAGAAGTGGCGTTGGATCTTGAACTGATGGCATCTAAAGCGGATGATCAACGTATAACTAGAGCAGCATCCAAGCAAATGCAGGAAGCACTCCAACAGGAGAGAGTTAAGCCACAACGAGCAAAGAAGGTTAAGGATAAGGTGCAAGTTGAAGTTATGGGAGGAACAAAGCCGAAGATTACCTGTGTGGAAAGGGATCTCCAGCAAATGTTCTCAAAACTTCAGAGCAGCCCAAATGATAATTAAATTTTTGTCTTGGAATGTGAATGGACTGAATTCTCCACAAAAAAGGAAGAAAGTATTTCATTATCTGAAACAATTTAATAATGATGTTATTTGCTTGCAAGAAACCCACATCAGAATACAAGATCAGAAATATTTGATAAATTCCAAATTAGGAACGCAATTTATTGCTTCAAATGTGGAAAAGAAGAATGGAGTGGTGATATATATAAATAAAAAATTTTCAGCCAAAATTATAGAAGCAGATGAATTTGGGAGATATCTTGCAATTGAACTCTTTACAGATAATGGCCCAACCTTGGTGGTTGGGATTTATGCTCCTAACCAGCAACAAAGTTTTTACAAAATGCTTCACTCAAAAATTTTAGATTGGAATTTTACATCTATTTTAATTATGGGAGACTGGAACGGAGTTATTCAACCTAAAAAGGATAAAAAGAGTCCAGCTAAAACAGGTGTTAAATTACCGCATGCCTTTTTTGATATGAAAGAGGATTTGGAATTGAGAGATATATGGAGAATGCATAATCCAGATGATTTGGACTTTACTTTTTATTCGGATAGACATAAATCCTTTTCCAGGATAGATTTTATTTTGCTAACGGTGGATTTACTTCCTAAAGTGAGGAAAACGAAGATATTTCTTAGGACATTAACAGACCGTAGTCCGGTATGGATAGAAATTGAGATGGGAAAGAAAGAAAGAAAATCTTGGAGATTAAATGAAAATTTATTTAGATATGAAAAGAATGTAAATGAACTTAAGAATCATATAAAGGAATTTTTCAGATGGAATTTAAATAAAGGTACCCCTATTGAAATAGTTTGGGATGCAGGTAAAGCATATATGAGAGGAGTACTGATACAAATTAATTTTAAGCATAAACAAAATAGACAGAAAAAGAGAATAGAATTGGAAAGAGAGATAAAGAAGAAGGAACAGCTTTTGATGAAAAATCCAACAGATGGGAAATTACAAGGAATTATTAAACTTTTGAAGGACCAATTTCAAATGCTTATAGCAGAACAAACAGCAACTAACTTACAATTTGCAAAACATAATACTTTTGCTAACGCCAATAAGCCGGGCAGATGGCTGGCTTATACATTGAGGAAGCAATTAACTACATGAACGATTGACACCATTGAGTATGCTGGGAAGGAAGTTTTTCAGCAAGAACTAATCCAAAAAGCCTTTTTGGATTATTATTCTAAGTTATATGCCAAGGACAATATACAGAATAAATTTATAGATAAGTATCTTGATGGAAAAAGGGTTACTAAGATTTCATCTGCTCATAAGGAAAGAATGGATCAACTAATAACAGCTGAGGAGATTAGTTTTGCTATAAAACAACTGAAACCAGCAAAAGCTCCAGGGACGGATGGCCTAACTGCAGTATATTACAAAACTTTACAAGCTGAAATGATTGACCACCTTAAAGATTTATTTTGTAGCATACAGCAAGGTGGTAACATACCTTCTTCATGGAAAGCAGCTTTTGTATCATTGATACCGAAAGAAGATTCAGGTCCTAAAAAACCAGAAAATTTTAGACCAATATCTCTTTTAAATACGGATTATAAAATTTTTGCAAAAGTATTAGCCAACAGGTTAATGCCAGCTATTCAAGAGGTGATTCATCATGATCAAGCAGGATTTATTGAAGGCAGATATATGAAAGAGAATGTCAGGCAAATCATAGATTTGTTGGACTATCTAGAAAAGAATAAACAGATCCCTGCAGTGCTAGCTTTTTTGGATGCGGAGAAAGCCTTTGATCAAGTGAATTGGAATTTTATAATAAAGACTTTGGAGAAAATGGACTTTGGGGTTTGTTTTATACAGGCAATTGCAGCAATATACCAAGAGCAATTTGCACAACTTATTATTAATGGAAGTTTAACTGCGAATTTTAACATACAAAAAGGTACAAGACAAGGGTGTCCATTATCCCCATTGTTATTTATTTTAACTTTAGAAGTCTTGTTGAACACAATACGGGACTCGAACTCTTTAAATGGAATAGTCATAAGGCAAGAAGATTATAGGACTAGGGCATTTGCAGATGATCTGGTGGCCTAACACGGCCGATGAAATCAATAATCCAGTTGAAATTTATTATAGAAGAATATGGTATGGTATCAGGATTTAGACTGAATCAGAGAAAAACTAAGATGATAACAAAGAATTTGACAATGACTCAAAACAAGGAACTTGAAAGGATGGCAGGTTTTGAAATAGTATCGAAGGTTAAATATCTAGGAATACAAGTAGCAGATTTGAATATAAAATTGTTTCAAAATAACTATGAACTGTTGTGGCAAAAGATACAAAAAGAAATGCAAACTTGGAAAAAACTGCAACTGTCTTTACTTGGGAGAATAGCAGCAGTAAAGATGAATGTTTTACCCAGATTTATTTTTTTGTTTCAAATGATACCAGTGCTTAAAACTGATAAACAATTGTTAGAATGGCAAAAAGGAGTGAACAAGTTTGTTTGGAATGGAAAAAAACTGAGAGTTAAACTGAAAATCATGCAAGATACTCGTGAGAGGGGTGGCCTTAAACTCCCAAACCGTCAATTATACTATGAAGCAGCTGCATTGATACATACTAGTGATTGGTTTGGGAAAACAAAGAATGGAATATTGAATATAGAAAGCCACGATTTGGAATTGGGCTGGCACGCATATTTATTTTATGACCATAAAGTGGACAAAGTATTCAATAGTCACATATTTAGAAGTGCCTGGATGAGAATATGGAAAAAGCACTGATTCAAATGGGATTATAAAATACCGCTTTGGCTGGATCTTGCTGATACCATGTGGAATACAAATATTAAGTCACTCGGGGGGTTTTTATATAAAGATGTACTTTTCACTGAAGGGGGTAGTTGGCAGCTGAAGACATTACAAACACTGTTGGATGAAGGAATTACTTTAACTTGGTTACAGTATAATCAATTACGAATGAGATGGAAAGAAGATCAAAAAACTGGTATAATGTTGTATGAAGTAGAATTGGTTAGACAGATAAAAGAGAAAGGACCAATGCATATTAAGAGAGTTTATAATGTTTTGCTAGAAAGGGACTCAGAAAAAGAGCTGGTTAAGGATTGTATGATTAAATGGGCACAAAATTTTACAGAACCAGTTATGATGGATACTTGGGAAAAAATATGGGTTCAGAATGTTAAATTTACACAATCGCAGAATTTGAGGGAGAATTTCTATAAAATGTTTTATAGGTGGCATTTAGATCCTAAGAAATTGTCATGTATGTATCCTAATGTTCAACCAAAATGTTGGAGATGTGATTGTTTAGATGCTACATATTATCATATATGGTGGACTTGTAAAAAAGTGAAGGCTTTTTGGATAAAAATTTGGTGGGTTATGCAAAATGTTTTGAAGAAAAAGCTACAATTTTCTCCACAACTGTTTTTATTGGGTATAGTTAAGGATTTTACAAGGGGGGAAATAAAATTGATATTGTATATGGTGACAGCAGCTAGATTGTTGGTGGCCCAACACTGGAAGAAAGATGTCCTGCCTACTATTGATCAATGGATTCAGAAGATGGCCGGATTTGCAGAGATGGCGAAGATTTCTGCTTTTTTAAAAGATCATACACAAGAGAATTATGTGCAAGAATGGAAAAAATGGATTGACTATATACAAAACAAATATCAAACTAGAAACTATTACATAGCTTTCAGCTGAGGGAGATTAGACAAATATGATTATGCTGAGTAGACTAAAGGGGATAGAATATGAAGGGGTTGAATAATATATATTGTGTTTGCAATTATAATAGTTTTATATAGTGGAAGTCTGAAGGGGGGAAGGGGTGGTTGGGTAGGGATAGGGAGGGAAGGGGGAAATGTATTTTAAAGTTTATATGTTTTAAATGCATAATATGTGGGGGGAAGGGGGAAAGGGGGAAAATTTGTATGTGAAAACTTTTTCAATAAAAAAAATAAGAGAAGCATTTAAGGGAAACAAAGAAGCAGAGGATTGGTTAGAATGCAGAAAAAGAGAAAGAGAACAGAAGAATGAGAAACGAAAGAGATAATATTGGAGAAGAAATAATTGAAAATAAAGATAAAGATGATTACACTGGGTTTAGCAGTGACAGAATAAGAATGGATAAGGGAAAATACATCTCAAATAAGAAAAGAAGAGAAATAAATGGGGAAAGATTGAGAAAGAAAATTAATAGAGTTAAAATTAAAGAAAAGAGGCTGAAGGGGGGATACAAGAAAAGGAAAAAGAGGAAGGTAAGGGAATGGGAGAAAGGGAGGAAAATACCAAGAAATGGAGTTGTGGAGAGATTAAGGGAAAATAGTTAAGAGTCAGTGAAAATGTTAATTTGTTAGTAAAGAGATTGATGTTAGTGGTAGAAATTATATGTGAAAATGTTGTTAAATGAAATAGATCAGTAGGTGCAATGTGAAAGAAAGAATGATTTTGGAGAAAGCATTAAATGGAGAGAAGTAACAAACATTAATTGAAATTATGATGGAAAATTGAAATTGAATGTAAAATTGAATGAAATTGAAATGTTAAAAAATGATTTAAGTGTTATACTTGCAAGAAGTAAAGAAGAAAAAACATATTGTTAAAAGTAAAGAAGATAAAGGATTGGAAGATTGTTTGGGTAAAAATTTAAAGGGAAAAATGGAATAAGATGAAATATACTGTTTATAATTAAAAAGATAAGAGGAATTTTGTGAAATATACTTGATAAATGAAAGATCGAGGTTGCCTGGACTCCATAGTGGAAAATATTAAATTGAAGATGGATACAGCAATAGAGAGAGATGAAGGAGGAGAAGAGAGGTGGAAGGGAAGAGGAAGGAGAGAGAGGGAAGGAAGAGTAGGGAGGAAGGAAGGGAAGGGAAATTAGAGTAGGAGAGAGGGGAAGATAGGGGGAAGAGAGGAGGAGAAGGGGAAGGGGAGGGGACGTAGATGAGAGAAGAAGAGGAGGGGAAGAGAAAGTAAGAAGGAAAGAAGAAAGGGAGATGGCAGGATTGAGAAGAAAGATTGCTGTACAACAAAAAAGATGAAATGGAAGAAAGGCAACCCCGAACATATATAAATATACTAAGATAAAGAATGAATGGTTAACAAATAAAAGAGAATAAATATGAATAAGCAGGAAAATTAGAATTTGAGGGCGAATGAAGATGTTGTTTATATAAGTAAGCAAAGAAATATTGAGATATGATTAAAAAAAGGAAAAGAAAATTGTGGCAAAAATTGTAATTGAGTAAAATGTATTTGAATTTGATAAATTGTATAAGATAAGATATGGCCAATAC
>WNWU01012981.1:520885-533976 GCA_012654045.1 Ptyas mucosa | reverse complement strand
TGTGTGTATGTGTGGGGGGACCAATAAAACTTGATTTTTTTTAAAAAAAAGGAAGGCACCTGGAAAGCGCTTGTGGACCGTGTTGCCGGTCTTCGCGCTCATTGGGCAGGCATTTGTAGCCGTTTTGCCGGGTTTTGAGCCCTTTCTGCCCCTGCTGCCATTTTAATCGCTGGCCTTGCGCTTACAAGCCATTTTGCTGGTTTGGCGCTTCCTTATTAAAACCTGAACTGCGCAGTGAGTATATAAGCGGTTATAGTGTGATAGCATCCATTTTGGAAATTGATTTATTCTGGGATTTACCAAGCCTTCATTAAGGATTCCTAGCTATGCCTAACAGTCGGGATTCAGATAATAGTGATTATGCTGATTCATCCCCTGGGTGTTCTGACCCTAAGAGGGCTAGATCTGGAGATAAAGACAAAGGTCCTGCCACCAGATCTAAGGCTAGGCAGTCTAAATCCTCTTCTTCTGCTTCTGATAAAGATGCTGAGAGAAGGCAAAAGGCATTGGAAAAGCATTTTGCTAGAGCTCAAAAGAAGGCAGAAGCTGCCAATGCCCCAAGGAGTTCTGGTAGTGCTAATATATCTAGCCTCACACTAGCTCCTTCTCTGCCAATGCCAGTGCTGGAAGATCAGATGAATTGGTCTCCCACTTTGATTACTGAATCACAGCAGTCTCAGGATATTCTCCCACAGGGAGGAAGTGATCAGGATCCTTTACCTTCTACTTCAGGAGTAGTGCCAAGGTCTGGCCCCAGGTTCCCCCCCCCCCATCTGCGACGTTTACGCCCACTGCAGCTGGAATCCGTCCTCAGGGCAGTTCTGAGCAAATTCTGTCTGCTGAATTGTGCAGTGCCATTGCACAGACTATTGCTCAAGGCATTGATGATGCACTCAACCAGAGGGGGTTGTTGGGGCCCTCACAGTCAGCTCCTGCTAGGACAGGGGTCCAGCCTCAGCGTTATGATAGAAGTTATTATGAGGATCAACACTCTCCATCCCCATCTGTTCACAGCGAGGCTTCACTGGAAAGAGAGGAAGAATTGGGGGATTTTGAGCTTTCTGAGAAGGAAGGAGTTTCTCCCGATAGACCAGGCCATTCGGGCCTCTTCCGCCCCACTGTGTTTAAGACCTTATTGCTTAAGGCCAAGACTACTGCCAATATGGGCAGAGTGGGGAGTTCCTCAGGCGATCCCACTGATTCCCAAGATCCCTGTGCCAGTCTCTTTACAGAGCAGGTTACAGCACAAGAGGTCATTCCATCTCCTAAGTTCTTTGTAGATGTGGTGCAGAGGCAATGGGATCAACCTGCCACTATTCCAGCCCCTAGTGTTATGGATAAGCGTATGTATACTGCGGAACAGGAGTTTGAGGAGCTACTTCAGGTGCCAGCTGTAGATGCTCCCCTTGCCACCCTAGCTTCCGCTGCCATTCTCCCTTCAGATACTGCTGAGGGATTGAAGGCTGAGGATACAAAGGCGGAGTTATTGGCCCGCAAGACTCATCAGGCAGCTGCTTGGGCCATAAGATCTGCCACAGCTGCTTCCTTTTTCTCCAGGCCTTCCCTCTTGTGGTTAAAACAGATGCAGGCCAGGGCCTCTCCTGAGGACACCTGGCTGCAGCAAGTTATTAGCAAATTGATCGCTGCAACTGAGTACTCAGCTGATGCGACCTTAAATGCAGCCAAATTCACATCTAGAGCCTTGGCTTCCAATGTTGCCTCCAGGAAATTGTTATGGCTAAGACAGTGGCAAGGTGACACAAAGTCAAAATGGCGTTTAGCTGCTGCTCCCTTTAAGGGTCGCCAGTTGTTTGGGGATGTGTTAGATCCAATCCTAGTAGAAGGGAAGGATAAACATAAGGTCCTCCCTCACACAAGCAAACAGACAGAAGATTCTCCCCCTTTTATCGGAGGCAGCCCTTTCGTGGCTTTGAGGCAGGATTCATCGCCTCACAGTACCACAGGCAATATTCACAAGGTGGTGACAGGGCTTAGGATAGACCAGGATAGACAGGTTTCGCCAACCACAGTCCAGAAGGCCCTTTAGAGGAGCCAGTAACCGGCCTTACCACTGCTCAAAATGACTCTCAGTCACAGATCTCCATTGGCGGCAGGTTAAGATTGTTTGCCAGCCAGTGGAGAGAGTCCACCACCGATGCCTGGGCAATTCAAACGATCAGGCTTGGACTGACCCTAGAATTTTGTTCCAAACCACCTCAGAGATTTGTACAATGTCCCGTTCCCAGAGACCCTGCCAGGAAGGCTATGATGAGGGCAGAGATTCAACATCTACTAGACATCGAGGCAATAGAGCCAGTGCCCTTGGGGCAGAGAGGCTGGGGATTTTACTCCGTACTCTTTTTAGTTCCCAAGAGTTTGGGTGGCCAGAGAGCCATATTGAACCTGAAAGACCTAAACGTACACATAAAGTACCACAGGTTCAAAATGCAATCTCTCTCACTATCCTGGGTTGCATTCGGCAGGGTTTTCTTTTGACATCAATCGATCTGAAGGAGGCATACCTCCATGTCCCCATCAGGCTGTCCCACCTTAGATTTGCTTATGCCAGCCAGCATTGGCAATACAAAGCTCTGCCCTTCGGCCTTTCCTCGGCCCCACGGACCTTTACCAAGCTGCTGGATGTAATAGCAGCATGTCTGCGGGAAAGGCCCATTCGTCTGCAGTGTTATCTCGACGATATATTAATACAGTCGTCGTCCCTAGAGCAGGCAGAACAGGACCTTCACGACCCAAACTCTCCAGGCTCACAGTTTTTCTGTGAACTGGGAAAAGAGCCAATTGACACCGTCTACCAGATTAACTCACCTAGGAGCGGTGATAGACACTCGATTATCTCAGGTCTTCCTGTCCCAGGAGAGAAGAGACAGCATAAGGGAAATGGTAGGACAGGTCAGGTCCCTAGACTTAGTTCTCTTGCTACTACTCTCCCGCCTATTAGGGAAGATGATATCCTGCCTAGCTATAGTCCCTTGGGCTCGGTTGCATTCACAGACTCTACAATGGCTCTTTCTACCCAGCCAGAGGGCAGGCCAGAGCAATTCAACAGCCAAAATCAGAGTACCCAGGCAGGTTCTTCACTCTCTATCCTGGTGGACGTCGGCAGCCATGAAGGAGGGGTGTCTGTTTCAAGATCCTCCCAGACAGGTGCTGACATTGGACACCAGTTTATTCGGCTGGGGAGCGCACCTGAATTCCAAATTGGCCCAAGGCTGATGGTCTCAGCAAGATTTACGCAACATCAACTGGCTGGAACTGAGAGTGGCTCATCTGGCGCTTCGTCACTTTCAATCGGATTTATACAAACAGCACATACTTCTCTTGACACACAATGATCCTGATGCGCGAGGCCAAGGAGTTATGCCATTGGGCGGAGAAACATCTGTTGTCATTGAAGGCAGAGCACATCTCTGGCATCTCCAACACCCAAGCGGACTGGTTGAGCTGAACAACTATCGACCAGTCCGAATGGATGCTCCACCCAGACCTGTTTCGCCAGATTATGGACCGCTTCGGGATGCCAGTTCTGGACTTGTTTGCCAGCCCTCACAACACTCAACTTCTGAGATTTTTTTCATGATTCTGGACACCAACAGCTGAGTGGGTCAACGCTCTTCGTTGCCCATGGCCAGCCGGGCTACTGTATGCATTTCCTCCGATACCCCTAATACCACGGGTCATCAGGAGGATTTTGGAGGAAGGAGCGGACGTATTACTGGTGGCACCTCACTGGCCACGAAGGCCATGGTTTGCAGATATTATATCGCTGTCCAGGGGTCATCCCTGGCGACTGCCACCAGTGTTGCCGGTATCCCTCAGCCAAGGGGCCCTTCAGCACCCGGACCCTCAATGGGTGCAGTTGGTCGTTTGGCTCTTGAAAGGGAGATCCTCAGGAGAGACCAATTTTCAAGCAAGGTGATTTCTACGATGCTGGCCTCCCGCAAAGCCTCTACAAACAGAATATATGAGGCCACTTGGACTTCCTTTTGTCACTGGTGTGCCAAGGCGAAGATAGTTCCCACATCAGCGGCAGTTCCACAGGTATTGGACTTTTTGCAGCTTGGTCTGGATAAGGGATTGTTGACCAACACTCTTCGCAGGCAGGTCACGGCCTTGGCCACCATTCTACCAGGCGACAGTAGAGTACCTCTT
The DNA here is from genome assembly GCA_012654045.1 of Ptyas mucosa. NCBI lineage: Eukaryota > Metazoa > Chordata > Lepidosauria > Squamata > Colubridae > Ptyas > Ptyas mucosa. The sequence goes on along the minus strand of WNWU01012981.1, from coordinate 529,806 downwards.
TCACAACACCCAAGGGTATGTACCTTTCTGAGAGGGGTATCCAACCTTTTACCCCCGACTGTCCACAGATATCCAACCTGGGACTTGTCGCTCGTGTTGCAGGCACTGACGTTACCTCCGTTCGAGCCCTTGAGATCTGCCAGCCTCAGACTTTTCACATTTAAAGTTGCCTTCCTCGTTGCGATTACATCGGCGCACAGGATTTCGGAGCTGGCAGCTCTTTCGGTGCATTCAGACTTGTGTATTTTCCATCCAGATAGAGTCATCCTCCGTTTGGATCTGACTTTTGTCTCAAAAGTCAATACATGGTTTCACCGACTGCAGGAAGTTATTCTGCCGGACTTCTGCCCGAATTCCAGGCATCCACGGGAGAAGCGCTGGCATACTTTAGATGTTCGCAGGGCTCTGCAGAAATACATTAAACGGACTGTTTCCTTCAGACACTCAGAAGCCTTGTTTGTCTCATTCCAGCCCAGGTCACTGGGTAAGAAAGTATCACCTTCCACCATTGGACGTTGGCTTAAAGCTTGTATTGCATTGGCCTATGAGCATCAAGCTCGGCCCACTCCACACTGCATCACCGCACACTCCACCAGAAGTGCAGCCACTACGGCAGCTTGGGCCACTCAAGCTTCGATCCTGGAAATTTGCAGGGCAGCCATGTGGTCTTCGCCTTCTCCCTTTGTGAGAAATTACAAGTTGGACGTTTTTGCTTCTGCAGAGGCAGCTTTCGGGAGACGAGTGTTACAGCGCGTCCTGCCAGCCGAGGGGATCCGGGACCGTTCTATCTTCCGCCCAACATCGATTTAGCTTGGGTATATCCCAATGCTTGGACTCACCAAGCTGCACACAGGAGAAGAGACGTTGTACTTACTGAACGTTCCTTCTCGGTGCGCTGCAGGTGAGTCCAATCCCACCCTGGTTTGACTTGGTCCAGGGTCCAGGAATGGTTGTTCTTCACTTGGACTACATCTTCTCCAGATCCGAGGTTCGTTGAAAAAACTGAAGCTCGGCCAGGAGGAGGAGGCATGGCCAAAGTTTTTCCAACTCCGTATCAGGCCAATCAGAAGGAGTTGAACCCAATGCTTGGACTCACCTGCAGCGCACCGAGAAGGAACGTTCAGTAAGTACAGCGTCTCTTTTAATTTCAGTTTCTTACAAAAAGTCCAGTAATGGTTCTTACCGCTTTAATCAGTATTTATTTATTTATTTATTTATTTATTTATTTATTTATTTAATTTGTATACCGCCCTTCTCCAGCTGGACTCAGGGCGGTGAACAGCCAAAATAAAAACAGAGCATACAAAATTAAAAAACAATTTAAAATAATTAAATAGTTTTGGTCCACAATTTAAAACAACCAAGTTAAAACCAATTTACAATTTAAAACCAGAACAGTAGGGTCAAGCCAGGCTGGCTAGATGAAATAAATGTGTTTTCAGGGCTCGACGGAAAGCCTGGAGGTCAGGTATCGTGCGTATCTCTGGGGGTAGGTCATTCCAAAGGGCGGGTGCCGCTACAGAGAAGGCTCTCCCTCTGGGGGTCGCCAGCCGGCATTGTCTGGCGGACGGCACCCTAAGGAGGCCCTCTCTGTGCGAACGTACTGGCCGGTGGGAGGCTATTGGCGGCAGAAGGCGATCTCGTAAATACCCTCGCCCTAAGCCATGGAGCGCTTTAAAGGTGGTCACCAACACCTTGAAGCGCACCCGGAAGACCACAGGAAGCCAGTGCAGCTTGCGCAGGAGAGGTGTCACATGGGAGCGTCCCGTTGCTCCCATAATCCCCCGCGCGGCTGCGTTCTGGACCAACTGGAGCCTCCGGATGCACCCCAAGGGGAGCCCCATGTAGAGAGCATTACAGTAGTCCAGGCGGGAAGTGACGAGTGCCTGAGTGACTGTGCGTAGGGAGTCCCGATCCTGAAAGGGACGCAATTGGCATATCAGGCGAACCTGATAGAAAGCCCCCCTGGCCACCGCCGTCATATGCTCTTCTAAAGACAGCCGTGCATCCAGGAGGACGCCCAAATTGCGAGCCCTCTCCATGGGGGCCAATGATTCACCCCCAATAACCAGCGATGGCACCAGCTGGTTATATCGGGACGCCGGAAGCCACAGCCACTCGGTCTTGGAAGGGTTGAGACGAAGCCTGTTCCTCCCCATCCAGGCCCGCACGGCCTCCAGGCACTGGGACATCACTTCAAGGGCATCGTTGGGGTGGCCTGGGGTGGAGATGTACAGCTGAATATCATCATTTGTTAACAAAACCACAACTGGTTTATTTAATTGCACCAAACTCTAAATAAAACAGGAATGGAAAATCCTAAGCTTCTCAACTTTGACATGGACTTCAATTCCCAGAATTCCCAAGGCAGCATGAAGTTCACCTGTCTTAAACTTGCCAAGACTAAAAAACGCTGACCTACAGATAGGGATTTTTCCATTCCTCTTTTACTAGTTCCTACTTACTTATGAGCAATCATAATGCAAAATCTCCATTTCAAACTCACCCCACATTAATGATCATGCAAATTCCCCATTTCAAACTCACTCCACAGTAATGATCATGCAAATTCCCAGCTATTTTCCTGCACCACCCTGGAAGCCAAAACAAGGCACTGGGGGACTGTGCAATGCCTGCCCCCCACCCGGTGCCCCCTTTTGGGCCTGGAAGGCCTCCTGCTCCACCCTGGAAGCTGAAACAGGGTGCGGGGGGATGGGCAACGCCCCCCGCGTCCCGTTTCGGGCTTGGAAAGCCTCCTGCACTAACCTGGAATCCAAAATGGGGCACATGGGGGGACTCCTGGGAGGGGTGGGGCAGGGCCAGCCAGAGGTGGGATTAGCCAATTCTCCGAACTGGTAAAAAATTTAACAACCGGTTCATTTGAACCGGTGTGGACCGGCTGCAGCTCACCTCTGCCCACCCCAGAGTGGTGGTAATATTGTTTTTAGACTTCATTTCTGACTGAGCCTTGTTCTGATTCCCAATAGAAAGGTGGAGTGTGTGGATTTTTTAAAACAGAATAAGTTTGAGTTGGATAATATTTAGAAAGTGATCTACTGGGTTTGTTTCTGAATATTGCTTTTTGGCTTCCATTTATAAGTGTGATTGTTGAGAAGTTGGAGGAAAGGAGGAAGTTTACAGAGCTTTGGATGGAAAACTGGTGCTTACAGTTTATGATGAAAAATATCAAGAGTGCAAGTTAGTGGGGATTATTTTTTAAAAAAATTTATTTGTAAAATTAAATTTTGATTCCATCCACAGTGTTTGGGGCTCCTTGGAGGATATGCAGCACCAGAATTGTGCTCTAGAGCAGTGTTTCTCAACCTCAGCAACTTTTAAGCTGTGTGGACTTCAATTCTCAGAATTCCTTCAATTCCCAGCATAGCTGACTGGGGAATTCTGGGAATTGAAGTCTACACAGCTTAAAGTTGATGAGGTTGAGAGACACTGCTCTGAAGTCATTCTTAGACCAGTGGTGCTCCAGGTTGATTTGTACATCAGTAATGTTTTGATCACATCAGACAGTGTCATCAGTAGGGTGCAAAAGTAATGTAATTAAACTGATGTTCAAGATGATGCAGGTTTTCAAGTGAATTTCTAATTCCTATATTTGATAAATGTATATGGTCCTTCTCAAACTTTAAGACTTGATGGTACATCAGCCCTCCTACCTCCCCCTACCTCCCATAAAGTTTCTTCTCAATTATGATCCTTCACTTTCTCTAACTTGGTTAGCTCAGTGTTAATTGGAACACCCAGCATTTCTGAATGCTCCATCTCTTCCTTGTCAGACATAAGCTGGATTCTCACAACACACTAAAACTCCATGGAATTTGGTGGCCCAGCATGGAAAGACAATCCAGCCATCATCTTAGTCTGCTGTATGCACCAGGCCATCACATTATGCCATAAAGTTTTAATTGTTTGAGCACATAGTGTGAAATGAACACAGAAATTGTTTTATTCATCCAGATCTATTAGTGTTGTGGCCAGGGGTGAAATCTAAAATTTGTTACTACCGGTTCTGTGGGCGTGGATGTGTGTGTGTGTGTGTAATGTGACTGGGTGGGCATGGCCAACTTTTTTTTTTACTTTTAAAAGCATTTTTTCCACAACCTTAAGAGGTTGCAGAAAAAAATGCTTTGAAAAGCCTCTGACGATCCCAGCTGAGCCGCGTGATCATCAGAGGCCTTTTTTTTTTTACTTTTAAGAGCATTTTTTCAGCCGAAGAGGTTGTAGAAAAAATGCTTTTAAAAGTAAAAAAAACAGCCTCTGATGATCACGCGGCTCAACTGGGCATGGGGGTGTGTGTGTGTGCAGGGATTTTTGCTACCGGTTCTCCGAACCACCCGCCACCATTGCTACCGGATCAGGCGATCCGGTCCGAACCAGGAGCATTTCACCCCTGGTTGTGGCCCACCAGCAGCCAGCAGAGCTGGCAGCAGATTCAGACAGTGAGGAGGTTGGGGAGGAACGTGGGCCAGTCCTGGAGTCTGGGGAACGTTCGGACAATGGCTCTGAGTCGGAGGCAGAGAGGGGGCCAAGGCCATCTGGTAGTTCTTTGCTGCGTCCGGAGTCTCCGGAGTCTGACATCAGCGAGGCAGAAGAACAGCGTGAGCCTGTTCCCAGTGTGTGCATGCGCAGAGCTGCCAGGAGACAGGAACAATTAAGAAAACAGGATCGACTTGGGAGTAAGGCTTGGAGATGATTGGCCCCTCCCATAAGACATAAAAGAGAAGCGAACGGGACGTGAACTTTTGCAGGAAGCAGTTAGTTCATCTGGTTGGTAAAAGCTGTGGGAAAGTTCTGTTTGACTCTGTGCTAAGTTTGGCCTTGCCCTGCGTGTGGCAGTTAGTTCTCTGGCAGCATTCCAAGGGAGATAAAGTGAGTGTTTGTAAACACTCCCCTGCAAGACTGTTTGATAAGCCTTTTGACTGGGAATGACAATAATTCACAGCTGTATGAATTAAAGAGGTTTGCTGGGACTAAGTTTGTGCTGTTTACTTTCTAAGGAAGCCTAGGTCAAAACAATTAGTGAATCTAAGACCACTGCAAATATTTTTCTCTTTTATTTAAATCTAAAGAAAGTAACTGGAGCTCTTATATCTGGGGGTGGGGTGGGTCCAAAACATTAAATACAAATTGCATCCCCTCTCTAGATGTTCTTTTGTTTAAGTCACCCCGTCCTCTAAAAACTCTGGAATCCTTTGTGCTCTCCAAGCTTGGTGGTTTTCTTGCAGATGTTTCATTACCAAACTAGGTAACATCATCAATGCACTTATAATGTCACCTAGTTTGACAATGAAACATCTGCAAGAAAACCACCAAGCTCGGAGAGCATCAAGGACCCCACAATTCAACCCCGAACTACAAATATTCTCTTCTATTTAAAAACTCTTTTGCCTTCCAGGAAGTATGGAATCCTGATATTTGCCCTGTACCCCTCATCCTTTTCCCCCTCCCTCTTGTTGCTTCATCAGATATGTTAGCATTTCTGGATACCAACAGACTCCATTTAAAAACAGAAAAGCCTCCCCTTTGCACTAACACTGCCCCATAACCTGGAGAACCTAGATGTAAGGCCTTTGCTCCGCTTATAAGAGGGAGAGCTCCTGGGGAATGAAGCTTTCCCCTTTCCTGAACATCAGCTGTGGGTCTGCCCCCCCCTCCCACCTTAAGGAGCATGTTTGAATGTGTGTGCACGTGTCCTGGAGTAGAGACCCAGCCCTAGCGTGCCAGGAGGCTGTGGGGAATCCCGTGCTACTGTTGTGCCAGAGCCCTGTGTCAACCACGCCCACTCGGAAAGGCCCAGTCTCATGTCTGTACATGGAGCCTCCTGCTTTCACTCACGTTTCTCACCCTGCGTCTGCAAACACATGTCGCTTGTCTGGGCTCTGAGCTCATTGCTCCTGCCAGCTGGCAGCCTGCCTCTTCCTCAGCACAGGGTGGGGCAAGCAGGCACGTGGGGCTGCGGTGTGAGGCAGGCGGGCAGGGCCTCTCCAGGCGTGCCTGTGTGGCTCTCCCAGCGGGCAGGTTCCCACGAGGGGCCAGCAGCAGGGGCTTGCAAAGCAGGGCGGAATAGCCATGGGGCTCTCCTCCAAAGGGAGGTGGGTGGAGCACTCCAGCAGGGCAGTCATTTGGGGTCTCCTTGTGGGAGGAGATTAGAAGAGATGACTGGCAGATGTCTGGGGGAAGAGGGAAACCAGGTTACCTGGGTTCTCCAACAGGCAGGAGCACCCGAGTTCCTCGGCTCTATTACAGTAGCAGGGAAAAAGACAGCATTGATTTGTTTACAGAGAAAGAGGAGATAGAGATGGTTTGCTAACAAGAAAAAGCTTGAATGCTGGTAGTGAAAATGTTGGTTAGAACAGGAAATGGAGGTTAAGTGCAAAAGGGACTTTTTGATCCAGGATGGGTCTTAGCAGCTGATTGAGTTGTAGGTTGTTGTTGAGCATTTAAAACTGTACATTATAATTTATGAAGGTTATATTGCTTTGTGACCTGCATTTTGAGCTTAGTTTCTACATCCTAAATCTTGATGAAGAGGGAGGGGGGACCAGGAAATTTGGAGTTAGAAGGTGGAGTGGTGTTCCAGGTTGAGGACTTGGAGAGTTAAAGGTTATGAGGGCTGTCAGATATATCGAGTCCCTGTTTTCTGGGCAGTGCTCTCATCATCCATTGCACAGGTGCGTTTCAACATTGCACAACTCCAAGCCATCTCTGGTTCTGCTAGCCACAAAATGACCTTCTCCTTCCTTGCCACATCCCCTGATTTTCCCAGGCAGGGTAACTTAATAAGCTTTTAAAGCAGTGTGTCTCCACCTCAACAGCTTTAAGAGGCGTGGACTTCAACTCCCAGAATTCCCCAGCCAGCATGGCTGGCTGGGGAATTCGGAGAGTTGCAGTCCACGCCTCTTAAAGTTTTTAAGGTGGAAAAACACTCTTTTAAATCAACCATCCCTTGATTTGGGGTTGCCAGAACAAGTTTGTCCCTATGCCCTTTCTCTGACTGTTTCTTAGGCCCTGTCAGACATGGAATGCTCCAGAAAATCCACCTCTACTTAAATGGGGTTGTTGGGGTGCTGTTTAACCTGCATCAATTCCCCAGCCCCTCTGCATGCCTTTAATCCTTGTGGTCTGCGCAGTTGGCTCAGGAGCACTGGGTTGCTCTCCACAATATCTCTTAATCCCTTTCTTGAAGACTTGAAGTGCACTGGGAAGCAGAAAGGGGTGGTTGGATATATGATCATCAGGAAGGAGTAGGGGACCAGCAGGTAACTTTTGTTGGTGGTTTGTGCAAAATTCACCCGCCTTCTTCCTTACCTGCCTCAGGTCCTATCACACCAGTATCCCGAAGCACACCCAGCCCGGTAGACCCTGAGGCTGTGGAGGTCCTCATGAACTTTGACCCTGACCCTGCTGATTTGGCGTTGTCCAGCATTCCAGGCCATGAGACCTTTGATCCTCGCAAGCATCGGTTCTCAGAAGAGGAGCTTAAGCCCCAGCCGATCATGAAAAAGGCCCGGAAAATACAGGTTCCTGATGATCAGAAGGTGAGCTGTGAACAAGGATAGGCTGCTGCTTTGGGGTTCAGAGGCCTTTTGCTTTCATTTTCCCATCCTCCTTCACGTGGTTGAAATAGCTTGGATGTTTCTTTAAGGAAGGAAGTATAGTATTCAGATAAAGACAGAACAAAGTTACTCACAAACCAAGCAATAAAAACAAGACCATAAACAGTTTTATGTGTTCATTGCATGTATAATAAATTCTTAGGCTGTGTGTTGGCTGAAAATGATTTAGGAGGAGGAGTTTAGATTGAGTTCTTTAAACTACCATATTTTTCGGAGTATAAAATGCACCTTCCCCCCCCCCAAAAGGGGGTGAAAATTTAGGTGCGTCTTATACACCGAATGTAGCCCCGCCCACCCACTGGCCCCCACCCTTTGGCCTCTGCCTCCCAGCAATTTACCTCCTTGCAGCAAGCAGCAAGAAGAAACAGCCCATTTCAGCTTCAGCACAGCCTAATTAGCACAAGTTGATTGTCCCTTGGATCGGCCTCCCGACTCTCAGCTGTTTTGCGATGGCGTCTACTGCTTGCTGCAAGGAGGTAAATTGCTGGGAGCAGATTTTTTTTTTGTTGTGCTAATCAAGCGATGCTGAAAACAAAAATGAAAGTAAAGCAGACTATTTGCTGTTTGCTGCAACGAGGCAAAATTGCTGGGAGGCAGAGGCAGATTTCTTTTTCTTGTTTTCCTCACCAAAAAAGGTAGGTACGTCTTATAGTCCGGAGCGTCTTATACTCCGAAAAATATGGTACTTATATGTAGTCCTCCTCTTATGACGGGTTCATTTAACAACAGTTTGAAGTTATGATGGCCTTAGGAAAAAAATGACTTACAACTGGTCCTTGAAGTTATGACCATGACATCACTCTTGTGGTCACATGATCACAATTTGGTGCTTGGCAACCAGCTTGCATTTATGACTGTTGCAGCGGCTTACAGTCACATGATCACGATTTGCCACCTTCCTAGTTAGCTTCTGACAAGCAAAGTCAGTTGGGGAAGCTGGATTTGCTTAATGACCATGTGATTCATTTAGTGACCATGTGATTCATTTAGTGACCATGTGATTCACTTAATGATCAGAATAGAATAGAATAGAATAGAATAGAATAGAATAGAATAGAATAGAATAGAATAGAATAGAATAGAATAACAGAGTTGGAAGGGACCTCGGAGGTCTTCTAGTCCAACCTCCTGCTTAGGCAGGAAACCCTACACCACTTCAGACAAATGGTTATCTAATCTCTTCTTAAAAACTTCCAGTGTTGGAGAATCCACAACTTCTGGAGGCAAGTTGTTCCACTGATTAATTGTTCTGACTGGCAGGAAATTTCTCCTTAGTTCTAAGTTGCTTCT
>WNWU01012981.1:510188-520785 GCA_012654045.1 Ptyas mucosa | reverse complement strand
TTCTAAGTTGCTTCTCTCCTTGATTAGTTTCCACCCATTGCTTCTTGTCCTACCCTCAGGTGCTTTGAAGAATAGCTTTGCTCCCTCTTTGTGGCAGCCCCTGAGATATTGGAACAGTGCTATCATGTCTCCCCAGTCCTTCTTTTCATTAAACTAGACATACTCAGTTCCTGCAACTGTTCTTCATATGTTTTAGCCTCTAGTCCCCTAATCATCTTTTTTGCTCTTCTCTGCACTCTTTCTAGAGTCTCCACATCCTTTTTACATCGTGGCAACCAAAACCGAATGCAATATTCCAAGTGTGGCCTTACCAAGGCATTATAAAGTGGTATTAACACTTCACGTGATCTTGATTCTATCCCTCTGTTTATGCAGCCTAGAACTGTGTTGGCTTTTTTGGCAGCTGCTGCACACTGCTGGCTCATATTTAAATGGTTGTCCACTAGGACTCCAAGATCCCTCTCACAGTTACTACTATTGAGCAAGGTACCACATATACGGTACCTGTGCATTTTGTTTTTCTTCCCTAAATGTAGAACCTTACTTTTTTCACCATTGAATTTCATTTTGTTAGGTAGCGCCCAATGTTCAAGTCTGTCAAGATCCTTCTGTATTTTAAGCCTATCTTCTGGAGTGTTGGCTATTCTTGCCAGCTTGGTGTCATATGCAAATTTGATGAGTTCCCCATCTATCCCCTCTTCCAAGTCATTGATTTTTTTATAAAAAGATTTTTATTTTTATTTCTTATACACATATTGTAAATGTACATTCTCTTATCCATAATTGATCATATATATATACATTTTTTTCCTAATGAAAGCATAAAAATAAGACATTTTAATTACATTTGGGGTTGCTCTTCTACCCTCTCTTTTCCCTCTTTTCACAACAAACCTTCTTCTCCTTTCTTTCCTCTCCCTCCCTCCTCTCTTCTTCTACTTTCTTCCTCCTCCTTTCCTCTCCTCTCCTACTTCCCCTTCCTCTCCCCCTCTCCTCCCCTCTTTTCCCCCTTTCTCACTTTCTCTCCTGCTCTTGTCCCCTATCCTTTCTTCCTCTCCTTCCCCTTTCTTCCATTCATCTCTCTCCCTCTCCTACTCTCTCCCTCTCCTCCTCTTTCCTTTCTTTCTCCTTTGTTGTGCAATATTTCCCTTATTTGGTACCCGAGCAACTCCAATTTTCTAATAATATATACTTTTGTTTCAATTTCTTTCCCATTTTACCCAATCTATCATTTCATAATTGTACATTTATATTTATAATCTTCTTTCTTCCCCCCCCATCCCCCTTTTCCATTTACCCTGGTGTCATCTGAGTTTCTATTTCTTTTTTATCTTATCCCTCATTTAACTTTCTATTATCTATATCATTTACAGTTGCAAGAAAAAGTATGTGAACCCCTTGGGATTACGTGGAGTTTTGCATGAATTGGTCATAAAATGTGCTCTGAACTTCATCTAAGTCACAACAATAAAAAAACACAGTCTGCTTAAAATACTACTACACAAATATTAGATGTTGCCATGGTTTAATTGAACATAACATGTAAACATTCACAGTGCAGGGAGGAAAAAGTATGTGAGCCCCTAGCCTAATGACTTCTCCAAGAGCTAATTGGAGCCAGGAGTGAACCAACCTTGACTCCAATCAGTGTGATGATATTGGATGTGTTGCTGACAGCTGTCCTGCCCTTTAAAAACACACACCTGTTTTGGGTTTACTGGTTTCAAGAAGCACTGTCTGATGTGAACCATGCCTCGCAGAAAAGATCTCTCAGAAGACCTACGATCAAGAATTGTTGACTTGCATGAAGCTGGAAAGGGTTACAAAAGTATCTCCAAAAGCCTTGATGTTCATGTGTCCACGGTAAGACAGACTGTCTACAAATGAAGAAAATTTAGCAGTGTTGCTACTCTCCCTAAGCGTGGTCGTCCTGTAAAAATGACTGCAAGAGCACAGCGCAGAATGCTTCATGAGGTAAAGAAGAATCCTAGAGTGTCAGCTAAAGACCTACAGAAATCTCTGGCACATGCTAACATTTTTGTTGACACATCTACAATAAGGAAAACATTAAACAAGAATGGAGTACATGGGAGGACACCACGGAGGAAGCCATTGCTGTCCAAAAAAAATATTGCAGCACGTTTGAAGTTTGCAAAAGAGCACCTGGATGTTCCATAGCACTACTGGCAAAATATACTGTGGACAGATGAAACCAAAATTGAGTTGTTTGGGAAGAACACACAACACTATGTGTGGAGAAAAAAAGGCGCAGCACACCAACATCAAAACCTCATCCCCACTGTAAAACATGGTGGAGGGAGCATCATGGTTTGGGGCTGCTTTGCTGCCTCAGGGCCTGGACGGATTTTATTTATTTATTTATTTATTTATTTTAGATTTCTATACCGCCCTTCTCCCTGGGGACTCAGGCGATGTACAGCCAAGTAAAAACACATAATATAAACATTAAGAACAAATTAAAAAGAATATCTAAATTGGCTCCAAAATTAAAAAAAAACCCCAATTTAAAATTGCTTAAAAGGTTTGTTGTCATTGATGGGAAAATGAATTCCAGAGTTTATCAAGACATTTTGCAGGAAAACGTACGACCATCTGTCCGCCAACTGAAGCTCCGCAGGGGATGGGTGATGCAACAGGACAATGACCCAAAGCATACAAGTAATTCAACCAAAAAATGGCTTCAACAGCACAGAATACGCCTTCTGGAGTGGCCCAGTCAGAGTCCTGACCTCAACCCGATTGAAATGCTGTGGCATGACCTTAAGAGAGCGATTCACACCAGACATCCCAAGAATACTGCTACACTGAAACAGTTTTGTGAAGAGTGATCTTGAAATAGGGGACTTAGTCATCGAGCCCTTGTCATGGTCTGATCACTCCCTCCTTCGTCTTGACTTTCAAACCGCTGCACCCCACCGCAGGGAGGCGGAGCCGGTAAGATGGTTCCTCCCCAGGCGCCTGATGGAACCTGATAGGTTCCAGATGGAGCTTGGGCCAGTTCCTGAGGCGCTGGCACACGCCTCGACTGGAGACCTAGTGGCCGCCTGGGATAGGGCGGCCGCCAGAGCTCTCGATCGGGTCGTGCCTTTGCGGCCTCTGACCCGGCGCCGATCTCAACTGGCCCCTTGGTTTTCCGAGGAGCTGAGAGAGTTGAAGCGCCGGAAAAGACGCCTAGAGAGTAGTTGGAGGGCTAGTCGCTCTGAATCTGACCGGACACTAGTGAGAGCCCATATTAGGACTTACTTAGTGGCGATAAAAGCAGCAAAATGTGACTATTTTGCTGCTCTTATTGCATCATCAGATAACCGCCCAGCCGCCCTCTTCAGGGTGACCCGCTCCCTGCTCCATCAGGAAGCGCGGGAGGACCCCTTGGAGGGGAGAGCTGAGGATTTTGTTCAGTATCTGTATGATAAAATCACTCAGATTCGGGAAGATCTGGACTCCGACTGGGTGGTTCCAGAGGGAGGGAACGGGGCAGGTCTTGAGACTGTTATCTGGATTGAGTTTGATCCTGTGACCCTTGAGGACGTGGACAGGATTCTGGGTAGACTGAATGCGACCACTTGTTTATTGGACCCATGTCCCTCCTGGTTAGTACTGGCTTCCCGGGAGGTGTCACGAGGCTGGCTCCAGGGGATTATAAATGCTTCGTTGGGTGAGGGTGACTTTCCCGCCGCCTTGAAAGAGGCGGTGGTGAGGCCTCTCCTCAAGAAGCCTACCCTGGACCCGGCAATGTTGGTAAATTATCGCTTTCTGGCTAAGGTTGTTGAGAGTGTGGTTGCGCAACCGTTCTCCCAGCACCTGGAGGAAACGACGTATCTAGATCCCTTCCAGTCGGGCTTCAGACCCGGGTACAGCACGGAAACGGCATTGGTCGCGTTGGTTGATGATCTCTGGAGGGCTCGGGATAGGGGGTGCTCCTCTGTCCTGGTCCTGTTAGACCTCTCAGCGGCTTTTGATACCATCGACCATGGTATCATGCTGCACCGGCTGGCAGAGTTGGGGGTGGGAGGCACTGTGTTACGGTGGTTCTCCTCCTTTCTCTCCAACCGGTCGCAGTCGGTGTTGGCAGGGGGGCAGAGATCGACTCCTAGGCCCCTTATATGTGGGATGCCACAGGGATCGGTTCTCTCGCCCCTCCTGTTCAACATTTATGTGAAGCCGCTGGGTGAGATCATCCGTGGTTTTGGGGTGAGATATCATCAGTACGCTGACGACACCCAGCTGTACATCTCCAACCCAGACCACCCCAACGATGCCCTTGAAGTGATGTCCCGGTGCCTGGAGGCCGTGCGGATCTGGATGGGGAAGAACAGGCTCAGACTCAATCCATCCAAGACCGAGTGGCTGTGGTTTCCGACGTCCCGATATAGTCAGCTGGTACCATTGCTGACTATTGGGGGCGAATCATTGGCCCCCACAGAGAGGGCGCGCAATTTGGGCGTCCTCCTGGATTCACGGCTGTCCTTAGAAGAGCATCTGACGGCCATGACCGGGAGGATTTTTCATCAGGTTCGCCTGATTCGCCAGTTGTGCCCCTTTCTGGATCGGGACTCCTTACTCACGGTCACTCATGCCCTTGTTACCTCCCGCCTGGACTACTGTAATGCTCTCTACATGGGGCTTCCCTTGAGGAGCACCCGGAGGCTCCAACTGGTGCAGAGTGCGGCCGCGCGGGTGGTGATGGGAGCGACATGGCGCTCTCATGTGACACCGCTCTTGCGCGAGCTGCACTGGCTCCCGGTGGTCTTCTGGGTGCGCTTCAAGGTGTTGGTTACCACCTTTAAAGTGCTCCATGGCTTAGGACCCGGGTACTTATGGGACCGCCTATTACCTCCAATAGCCTCCCACTGACCGGTACGCTCCCATATAAACGGGTGCCGTCGGCTAAACAATGTCGACTGGTGGCCCCTAGGGGGAGAGCCTTTTCTGTGGGGGCACCCACTATCTGGAACGACCTCCCCCCAGAGATTCGGCGGATCCCGGATCTTCGTGCTTTCCGCCGTGAGTTAAAAACTTTCTTGTTCCATCAGGCGGGCCTGGCATAATCTATCCCCTTTTTGTAAGAAAATTTTAAATTTTAATTTTATAATCCAAATTTTTTAAAAAACGGGTTTTGAATTGTTGGGGCAATTATTTAATTTGGTTTTAATTGGTTTTTTAAATTTTGTATCTATGTTTTTTATCTTTGCCTGTTCACCGCCCTGAGTCCCCTCGGGGAGAAGGGCGGTATATAAATCTAATAAATTAAAAAAAAAAGAGGAGTGGTCCAAAATTACTCCAGATTGTTGTGCAGGTCTGATCTGCAACTACAGGAAACGTTTGGTTGAGGTTATTGCTGCCAAAGGAGGGTCAACCAGTTATTAAGTCCAAAGGTTCACATACTTTTTCCTCCCTGCACTGTGAATGTTTACATGTTATGTTCAAGTAAACCATGGCAACATCTAATGTTCCCAATATGGTAGACCAAAACCTCCTCTAGTCCTAGCATCTTGAAGCAGTTTAATATTAATTCTTGCTTTCTTTCCTTGCCATATATATTTCCACATTATTTTATTCAAACTTTCAAAATATTTTTTCTCCAGCTTTATCGGAATTGTTTGAAAAAAGAACAAAATTCTTGGTACTATGTTCATTTTGATTAGCGCTATTATTCCCATTAACGATAGTTGTAGATTTTTCCATTTTTCCAAGTCTATTTCAATTTGATTTCTCAGTTTATAGTAGTTATCTTCCTTCACTGTGATACATCTTGAGGTTAATTGGATGCCCAAGTATTTCACTTTCTTCACTATTTGAATATCTAATTTCTCCATTAATTGCTTTTTTTGTTTTTCTCTCATTTTTAACTATAATTTTTGTTTTATCTTTATTTATTTTCAATCCAGCTACTTCTCCATACTCCTCTATTTGCTTCATTAGCTTTGGGCCCATTTCTATAGGTTCCTCCATAATAAATGCTAAATAATCCGCAAATGCTTGTAGCTTGTATTCTTCTGTTTTAATTTTCATTACTTTTATTTCTTTATCTTGCCTTATTTTTCTGTTTAAAATTTTGAGCGTCAAGATAAATAACAATGGATAAATAAAATAAATAATAAATAAATAAATAATAGTGGAGATAACGGACATCCTTGTCTAGTTCCTTTTCTGATAGCTACTTTCTCTGTCATTTCACCATTTATTATTACCTTTGCCGATTGGTCTTTGTATATAGTCTTAACCATATTAATGAATCTATCACCAAAGTCCATCTTTTGTAATTGTATAGTCATAAATTGCCAATTCACATTGTCAAATGCTTTCTGCACATCTAAAAATAATGCCATTTGTGTCTCTGAATTTACCTCATAATATTCCAATGTATCCAATATAATTCGTTTATTGTCTCTAATTTGCCTCTTTGGCAAAAAAACATTTTGGTCTGAATGTATGAGTTCATTTAGTAACCTTTTCAATCTTTCCACTATAATTGATGCAAATATTTTGTAGTCTGCATTTAATAGTGAAATTGGTCTATAATTCTTTATTTGTTGTAAATCTGTTTCTTCTTTTGGTATAAGAGTTATGTATGCCTCCATCCATGAGTTCGGCACCTTGGCTTCTATTAATAAGTCATTAAATACTTATAACATTGTATCACTTAGTACATCTTGCAATTTTTTATATAGCTCTGCTGGTAGTCCATCTGGTTCCGGGGTTTTTCCATTTTTCTGCCTTTTAATTCCCTCCACCAATTCCATCATTGATATTCTTTCTTCTAGTGCTTTTTTGAATTTTTCTGGTATTTTGGGAGTCATTGCTTTTTCCAAATATTGTTCTATTTTGTCTTCTGATATCTGTTCTTGTTGATATAATTTCTTATAATATTCCTCAATTATTTTTTTCCTCATTTCGATGACATATCTTCCCATCTTATTTATTTATTATTTATTAGTCCAATTTATATGCCGCCCTTCTCCGTAGACTCAGGGCGGCTTACAATGCATTATAGCAATAGCCTGCATACTTTTTTGTATATACCTGCTTATTAGGGCTTTCGGGCCCCCCTAAGTGGTGGTGTTCTATACAAAGTTGGCTTATTGCCCCCACAATCCGGGTCCTCAATTTACCTACCTCGAAAGGTCTTGATCTAGTAATTGAGTTATCAGTTTCCTTTCTTTTTCCTTTTTCATTTTATATGCCAGCCATTTTCCTGGTTTATTTGCATTTTCAAAAAAAAATTGCTTTGTTGATTTTATTTTCCTTGCCAAGTCTTCATTCTAAATTAAGTTCAATTTATGTTTTTCCAAGTCCATTAAATTTTTATTTTTTTTGTTTTGTGGGTTTTTTTGCAGTTCGTTCTCTAATTTCTTATATTCCTCTTCCAATTTCTTTTGAGTTTGTCTATTCTGTTTATTTTTTTCCCCGTATAAGTCATTATCAAGCCCCTTATATATGCTTTACTAGTATCCCATACATTTTGTAATGATGTATCTTCTTTTGTTTTCTTTAAAGAAAAAAGTCAATTTGTTTTCCATATATTGCTTAAAGTCTTTCTCATTTAATAAGCTTTGATTTAATGTCCATCTCATTTGGGTTTTTTTTTGTCCTTTCCATATCATCATTGGATTGTGATCTGCCCATATATTTGCTTCTATATCAATCTTACCTATCTTGGATATTAAATCTGTGGACATCCGTATCATATCTATTCTTGACCATGACATATGTCTATTTGAATAAAATGTGTACTGTTTTTCCTTTAGGTTTCTTTTTCTCCAAGCAACTTGCAGGCTTAGTTCACCTACCATTGTATAGAATGCTTTCGGAAGTGTCTTCCTTGGTTTTTTATTCACTTTTGTAGATTTATAGTCTAACTCATTATCAACAATCGCATTAAAATCTATTATGCAAATATCCTCAAATTCATGTTCACATAAAATTCTTCTTGATTTTCATTCGGAGCATATATACCCACAAGTAATATTTTTTTATAGTTCATTACAATTTCTACCATTAATACTCTTCCTTCCTCATCCTCAAATATTTGTTTGGATTGGATTGTCTCTTTAATGTAAAATACTACTCCTCTTTTGCTTTGAGAAGCCAATGTTGTGTACAATGTCCCCAATTTTATTCGCTCCAAAAGCTTTTTATGTTGCTTTCTAATATGTACTTCTTGTAAGCATATAATTTCTAATTTTAACTTCTCTATTTTGTTGAATATTTTTCTTCTTTTTATTGCCAAGTTTAGTACATTTATATTCAAAGATATTATTTTAATTTCTTCTTCCATTTCTTATTTATTTACTTGTTTTGTCGATCTAGTCGTTCTTATCTCTCTTTGTTCTTTAACTTCTTTTGCCCTTGCCCCTTCTCTTAACGCTCTCTCATCTTGTTCGCTCGTTGTCTCTCTTGGCTGTTCTTTCTTCTCCTCCTGTTGTCCAGCCCCTTTTTCATCTCTCAATCTTTCTTCCTCTTGAACATCTATGTGTTGTTTATAAAATAACTCTGCTTTCTTTATTGAGTCTAATCTGTATCTTTTTTCTTGCCAGTTCACCAATATTCCTTCTGGAATCAACCATCTAAAATTTATTCCTCTCTTTATCAAACATTTCGTAAGAAATTGATATTCTTTTCTCAGGTCTCTCACTCTTCTTGGAACTTCAGTGCCACTACTTCTCTCCCTTTGTGCTTTATCGTCGCCTTTCTACACATTTGCAATATCTCTGTTCTCAATGTTTTCTTAGTAAATCTGACGTGAATTTCTCTAGGCAAATTATTTCTCATCGCATATCTTGTTTATATCTTTATCTATATATCTCTTCAATCCCATTTAATATCCTTTCCTTAGTTTCTTCCATTACTTCTGCTAATATCTCTGCTAAATTTTCTCTGCTAAATTTTCTCCCTTTTCTTCTTCAATATTTTGGAATCTTAAGTAATAATCAGCTCTATCCATTTCCAGAATTATAATTGTTTTTTCCTGATTTTTATCAGTAATTGTAAGTCTATAGTCCATCTCTTCCACTTTTTTCTCCATTGCTTCTGCTTTTTCTTCCATTTGCTGCAATCATTGTTCATTTTTCCCTATCATCTTTTTAACTTCTCCTTCCATTTTTTCCATTCTCCCATCTACCTTGTCTAATCTTGTCTTGAGATCTTCATATATAGTCTGTAGCATATTTTTTAATTCCGTGTTAATTTTCTCTTGCTGTGGTTGTCTTTTGCCCTGTGGTGCCTGGCGCTGTTGATATTGATGGTGATGATAAATGTTGTGTTGTTTTCTTCATCTTGTCTCTTCAAATCACACCACCCAATTCGTAATCCGAATAGTCCAATTCTTAGGTTCCAGCTGTTCCTTTATTTAAATCCCAAATTCAAATTCTAGATCTGCTCCCAAATCAATCAGATTCTTCAGGTTCTTGATACCCTAATCCACATAGGCTTAATCCATATAAAAAGAAAAGGTAGAAAGACTATAAAAAACCACCCAAAAAGCCAAAAAAGAAAAAAGGAGAAAAGGAGAAGCTAAGTCAGAACAAAAATAAAAAATCCACCAATAAAAAATTCCAAAACCAAGATATTCACTCAAAATGTCCAACCAAACAATAAAAAAATAGAAAAAGTATAAGATATAGTCTCGGGGGGAAAAAAGTTGAAAAGAAAATGGAAAAAGCAAAAACCCTCCCAATCACAAAATAAATAAATAAATAAATAAATAAATCCAGGAAGCAAAGACCTCTACAAAAAAAAAGTGGTACACAACAAAAGAATTTTAAAAAAGGGCAAGTCAGAGAAGACAAAATAATATTCCAAATGTTCCAAATAACACTATTGCAAAATCTTCCAAAATTTAAATCCAGCAGGCAAGAGGGGGAAAAGGGGGAAAAAAAGAAAACAGAAAACAGACAGCCCAGCTTTTCCCTCTTCTGTTACAAAATCACAAGACCACTTCTTATCAAAAACTTCTTGCCAGTTTCCAAAACATTTTCCAAGGTCATTACCCTCATCGTCTCCTTTATTCAGTACATCTATTTAGTTTTTTCTGTCACCACTAGATGGCACTACCGTCCACTTAAAATAGTCTTAAAAATCCTTACAAATATCCGTTTACTTTCCTTCTTTCCATTTTGGGCTCCCAGTCACAAAACTAATTTTTAAAGTATAATTCATTCACCTCTTTGTCCAATCCGCTGTCAATTCATTTAATTTAATTTTTCAGCTTTCATTAATCAGTCTGTATT
Organism: Ptyas mucosa; assembly: GCA_012654045.1. Lineage (NCBI taxonomy): Eukaryota > Metazoa > Chordata > Lepidosauria > Squamata > Colubridae > Ptyas > Ptyas mucosa. The sequence goes on along the minus strand of WNWU01012981.1, from coordinate 510,535 downwards.
AATGGCTTCCGCTCAGGGGTGAAATGTGAAATTTGTTACTACCGGTTCTGTGGGCGTGGCTTGGGGGGTAATGTGACTGGGTGGGCGTGGCCAACTTTTTTTTTTAACTTTTCAAAGCATTTTTTCTAATGCTTTGAAAAGCCTCTGCCGATCAAGCAACTCAGCTGGGATCGTCAGAGAGGCTTTTTAAAAAATGCCTCTCTGCCGATCAGGCAACTCAGCTGGGATTGTCGGAGACTTTTCAAAGCATTTCTTTTACCACCTCTTCGGCCAAGAGGTTGCAGAAAAAAATGCTTTGAAAAGTAAAAAAAAAAAAGCCTCTGATGATCGTGCGGCTCAGCTGGGCA
>WNWU01012981.1:491719-510088 GCA_012654045.1 Ptyas mucosa | reverse complement strand
GGGGGGGGGGGCGCAGGGATTTTTGCTACCAGTTCTCCAAACCACCCACCGCCATCGCTACCGGATTGGACAATATGGTTTGAACCGAGAGCATTTCACCCCTGCTTCTGCTCCTCTGCCACTATTCCGGAAGTTGGGAGGTAGCCTTATTCCGCTCCCTCCCCTCTCCTCTTTGCCAATTCTCTCAAGTAAAATAGTTTTAAAAGTTCAGGAGTTAAATATATAAAGGAATCTTGTTTCTAAGACATCAGTTTCTCACCCAGATGATCACCTCATTCTTTTTTCCTTCTCTTCTTACGTGTGGTTGCCCGGCTTTTGACAGCTCCTAATGGCTGTCTTCCCTTGCTGCTGGGTCGGAGGCTAATGCCTGCACTTCAGGGAACTTGCGGCTTCCCTGTTCGTACCAGCCTGTGCCTCCATTCTTCACTGTCCCTACAGGACAGCTATGATCCCTGGGGATCCCCTGAAGCGGCTGAGATATCGGCGTTTTCCGGGAGCCCCAGAATTTGCCATACCAGCCGTGGTGCTGGCCACACACCCCTTCCCAAGTCATTGATGAAGATGTTGAAGAGCACTGGGCCTAAAACAGAGCCCTTGGGTACTCCACTGCATACTTTCCTCCATGTAGATGCAATTCCATTGAGGACTACACGTTGAGTGCAGTTGGTCAGCCAGTTACAAAGCCTTCTTGTAATGTAAATCCAGTATTCCATGTTCTGCTGTTCTGGTCATGCATGACATCCTTGAAAGTATTTATTATACAGGGCTGTCCTATCCCCACTGTGCCCCATTCTTCCATTCCATCTTTATAGAAGAAACTTAGTTTCTTGTCCCAGGATCACATTGCTCTTTTCCAAACCAGTTGGTTTGGTTTCACTGTTTTTTCAAGTGCAATGCCCTTGAAGAATTGGCTGCAAATTTGACTGTGGAATCTGACCTGTGTAGGATGTAGTGAAACTATTAGTTGTGTAATCTGAAAATAATCCTCCTTGGCATTCCCCTAATCTACAAGGAAGCGAGAATCAAATAAGTAAAATAAATTTAGAAAAGCTTGTTCTTGAAATAGCCATCCTGACTTCGGGTAATTATTGCATTGTTTTCAGGGTGTTTATAGATCGGTTGCTTTATGATCCCTAGAATTTTCCCAGGTATCAGTGACAGGTTTGTGACTTCTTAGATCCTCTCCCTCTTTTTTGAAGACAGGGATAATGTTTGTGCTTCTTCGGTCACTAGATCAGCTCTCCAGGGTTCCTCAAAGGTTCAACCAGACCATCAACAAATTTCTTCAGTACTATAAAATGTTATTCATCTGGCTCTAGAGATTGAAACTCATTCGAAGGAAAGAAGCATTCTTGTCCAGACATGTGTAATACCCTGTTTCCCTGAAAATAAGACCCAACTGGAAAATAAGTCCTAGCATGATTTTTCAGGATGCTCGTAATATAAGCCCTACCCCCAAAATAAGCCCCAGTTTAGATTGTCAGCCAGATGGATGTATTTAGTACAGTATTTTCCTCAAAATGAGACCTAACCAGAAAATAAGCCCTAATGCGTCTTTTGGAGCAAAAATTAATATAAGACCCGGTCTTATTTTTGGGGAAACACAGTATTTGGTTACAGAGTGGAAAAGGTGCTATTGGATCCAATACAGGTGTATTCAGAACTTTTCCTGGGCTGGGAGATGTGTTTGAGTTAGGAAGGTAGTGACAAGGAGTCCAGGTAAAAGAATCAAGGAGCTGCCCACAGTTAGAGCAAATAACACCTGCTCTGAAACACGTTTTCTGCTTTGGATCCAAATACTGCAGACTATAGCTTGGCAATTCTTCAAAGATACAATGGACCCCCTCAAAAGGTACTTAGAACCCAGTTTCAAAATTCCAGAAGCCACCCCCTCCCCCACCCTCCACAGTCACATGTCACACTTGGCAACTGGCCCATATCATGACCACAAATTATTGTTTTTGCCAGCAAACACAACCCATTGGAAACAATGAGTTCACTTAACGACTGTGGCATTTGCTTAACAACTGCAGCATTCATTTAGTGATTGTGTCTGTTGCTTAGTGACTGCAGCGTTTGCTTAATGAGCACGACAAAAAGGTTGTAAAATTGTGCACAGTCCTGGGGTGACCTGCTTAACGGCCAGCATGACTTACAATGGTAACTGTACTGAACTTAACTGGGCTCAATTATGGTTGTAAGTTGAGGAGTATCTGTAATTCCTTGCTTTATCTCAGTCCTGCTCCTTCATTTCAGCTTCTCAAATTAGAGAACACGGAGTCAAAATAGAAGTTGAGTAGGTCTGTTTTTTATTTGTTACTTGTTATCATTTTACCATTTTTGCTCAGCTGCTTAACTTACTGTACAGGTAGTCCTCAATATACAACAGTTCGGTTAGTGACCATTCAAAGTTACAACAGTACTGGAAAATGTGACTTATGACCATTTTTCACACACATGACCGTTGCAAGTTCCCCGTGGTCATGTGATTTATATTTGGATGCTTGACTCATATTTACGACGGTTGCAGTGTCCCGGAGTCACGTGATCCCCTTTTGCAATGTTCTGTCAAGCAAAGTCAATGGGGAAAGCAGATTCACTTAACAACCATGTTAATAATGTAACAACTGCAGTGATTCACTTAACAAATGTGGCAAGAAAAGTCGTAAAATGGGGCAAAGCTCACTTAACAAATTTCTCACTTAACAACATAAATTTTGGGCTCGGTTGCAGTCATAAATTGAGGACTACCTGTATCTTCTTTTTTTATTCTGTATTTATCTAAAAAGATTCTTACCGGTATTTATTATTTCTAGCATCCTTCATCTACTCAGCTCCTTCTTTTAGTTCTATTTCCTAGCACTTTTTCTAGTATTCTGGGCTAACTGCCTATATGGTCACTAAACTTTTCTTCTACTCTTTGAAAGAGAATGTTGCCAGGAAGACAAAGTAGGAAGCTTTGCAGAGCTTCCAGCATCCATTGGAGTAACTAAACTCCCCATCAGTACCACTTCACACTTCTCGGCAAAATCTGCCACTCATTTGCATGGATGGATTACTTTTTTGTCTGGCACCACTGAAAGGTCATTGGAGATTCTTCCTCAGCTGAAACCTTCCTGATGTATTGGACTCCAACTCTCATTTTTTTTAGCCAGGGTAGTTCAATACATTGCATGGCCATCAGGTTAAGAAGACATGAACTAAAGCAGCTTTTTTCAAACTTGGAAGCTTGAAGATGTGTAGACTTCAACTCCCAGAATTCCTCAGCCAGTTTGAAAAACACTAGTCTAAACCCAGATCCCACTGGTTTTGGCAGGACAGGGATCATGTTTAGGGGGTCAGCTGAAGGGTACACCTCTAACAGAAGGCAGGGCCAGGGTGAAAATGGAGAATTGTTTTAATTATTTTCAGTTAATAATTCCCTTGTGTTTAATAATGTTCTTATCACAAATACTCTGCAATACTTTGACTTAGATATTAGAGTTTTTGCTTATGTAAATTGCTTGTGCCAGTCCAATCATCCCTGATTAATATGACATAAATCCTATGTTCATGTAAGATATTATGTCCAAAGAACTAAAACCCCACATGATGGTTTAATATGATGGCTGTATAAACACAACTTGACAAGGTCCTAGTTAGTTCCCACAATACACTGAATCACAAAGGCACACTAGGAAAAGAAGAGAGACAGATAGCTTCCCCCAAGGACTCGTTGAGTAGCTGGCATCGTACAGCACACTATCTAAAGCTAAATTGTATTTTATTTTTCTACTGTAGCTGAAATTTGGGGTATCTATACAAATTTGATCATGAAGCGGAACGCCATATTCAGATTTCTCTCAATTAATTTATTTATATCCCATCTTTGTTATGCCTAACACAGGATTAGAACTCACAGCCTCCTGATGATTGGCCCTAACTCACCCAGCCAGCTTTTTTTTAAACAAGTTTTATTGATTTTTTCTTTCACATACATATTTTATGAACAGAGTATTGACCGAATCATATCTTATACAACTTGTCACATCCAAATACAATTTACATATTTCAATTTCTGCCAAAATATTCTTTTTCCCTACTTTTTTATCATGTCTTAATACCTTCTATACTTATTATATAAACAGTATCACCATCCGCACTTCAAATCCTAATTTCTTAACATTATTTCAATTAATTATCTTATCCATTGTTAATCATACGTATTGTCTTTTAACTTTCATATTAGTTCATTCTTCCTCCTAATAAGTTTGAGTATACTCAGGGTTGCCCTTCTACCATTCCATCTCCCTTATTTTACAGCAAACCTTCTTCTCTTTCTCCTCTCTTTCCCTTCCCTCCCTTCTTCTATCCTTTTCTACTTTCTTCTTTCCTCCTCTCCTTCCCCTCCACTCCTTCCCCTTTCTTTTATTTATTATTATTTATTATTTATTAAATTTTTATACCGCCCTTCTCCCGAAGGACTCAGGGCGGTGTACAGCCATATTAAAACAACATATATCCACAAAAGTTAAAAACAGTTTAAAATATATTAAAAATTTGGCACTTATATTAAAAACCACAAACACCCAATTAAAATCATTTTCTAAGCCAGCCCGGCCTGTTGGAACAAAAGACTCTTAAGGGCACGGCGAAAGGTACGTAGGTCGGGGATCGTGCGACTCTCCGGGGGCAGTTCATTCCAGAGGGCAGGTGCCCCCACAGAGAAGGCTCTCCCCCTGCGTGTCGCCCGTCGACATTGTCTGGCCGACAGCACCCTGAGGAGCCCCTCTGTGGGAGCGTATTGGCCGGTGGGAGGCTATCGGTGGCAGAAGGCGATCTCGTACATACTAAGCCATGGAGCACTTTAAAAGTGGTAACCAACACCTTGAATCGCACCCAGAAGACCACCGGGAGCCAGTGCAGCTCGCGCAGGAGGGGTGTTACGTGGGAGCGCCAAGTTGCCCCCATAACCACCCGCACGGCCGCATTCTGGACCAGCTGGAGCCTCTGAGTGCTCTTCAAGGGGAGCCCCATGTAGAGAGCGTTACAGTAGTCCAGACGGGACGGGACGAGGGCATGAGTGACTATGCGCAAGGCATCCCGGTCCAGAAAGGGATGCAGCTGGTGTATCAGGCGAACCTGATAAAAAGCTCCCCTGTCCACGGCTGTCATATGATCTTCTAAAGACAGCCGTGCATCCAGGAGAACACCCAAGTTGCGAGCCCTCTCCGAGGGGGCCAAGATCTTGCCCCCAATAGTCAGCAATGGAGCCAGCTGACTATACCAGGACGTCGGAAACCACAGCCACTCGGTCTTGGAAGGGTTGAGTCTGAGCTTGTTTCTCCCCATCCAGATCCGCACGGCCTCCAGGCACCAGGACATCACATCAAGGGCAACATTGGGGTGGTCCGGGGTGGAGATGTACAGCTGAGTATTGTCAGCGTACTGGTGGAACTTCACCCCAAAACCACGGATGATCTCACCAAGCGGCTTCACATAAATGTTGAACAGAAGGGGCGAGAGGACTGACCCTTGCAGCACCCCACAGACAAGGCGCCTTGAGGTCGACCTCTGGCCCCCTGCCAACACAAACTGCGTATGGTTGGAGAGGAAGGAGGAGAACCACCGCAGCACGGTGCCCCCCACTCCCAACCCCTCCAATCGTCACAGCATGATACCATGGTCGATGGTATCAAAAGCCGTTGAGAGGTCTAATAGGACCAGGACAGGAACAGCCCCTGTCCCGAGCCCTCCAGAGATCATCAACCAAGGCAACCAATGCCATTTCTGTGCTGTGCCCCGGCCTGAAGCCCAACTGGAACGGATCCAGATAGACAGCTTCATCCAGGTACTGGGGAAGTTGTCGCACCACCACACTCTCAACAACCTTCGCAACAAAGCGAAGGTTGGAGACTGGACAATAGTTCGCTAATACAGCCGGGTCCAGGGAAGGCTTCTTGAGGAGGGGCCTCACCACCGCCTCTTTCAGAGAGGGAGCGAAGAAACCCTCACTCAAAGAAGCGTTAATAATCCCCTGGAGCCAGCCTCGTGTAACCGCCCGGGAGGCCAGCACCAACCAGGAGGGACACGGGTCCAATAAATATGTGGCAGCGCTAAGCCTACCCAGAATCCTGTCCACATCCTCGGGAGTCACAAGGTCAAACCCCTCCCAGATAACACTCTCAAGACCCACCTCCATCACCCCATCTGAATCTACCCAATCTGAGTCCAGGCCTTCCCAAATCTGAGTGACTTTGTCATGCAGGAATTGCACAAAATCCTCAGCCCTACCCTGCAAGGGGTCTTCCCTTGCTCCCAGATGAAGGAGGGAGCGGGTGACCCTAAACAGGGCTGCTGGGCGGTTCTCTGCAGACACAATAAGAGCGGAAAAATAATTAGATTTTGCCACTCTTATTGCCACTAGGTAGATCTTAATATGAGACTGTTATGCCCTTATAAGGACATCTGCCGGGGATTGGCTAATCCACCGGTGGGAAATTTGAACAACTGTCATTGGACGGCTGAGTCTGCCGGAGCGCTATAAAAGAGCTCCGGCAGCACAGCCGTTCGTCTTTATTCTGAGCTGAAATAAAGTGCTGAATGGACCAACACTGGTCGCGTCTTTTTCCCTGCGCCTGATCTAACACTGGCGACAAAGGATTCAAAGAACCACAGTGACAAACCTCGTGGCACAGCGCCAACCGAAAAGAGCAGTCACTGAGCTGAGGTTACTAGAGCTGAAATCGCTGAAGCCATGGCGACATCGCAAGCTCCGCTAGTCTCACTAGCCGCTTTCAACCCCGGGACGGAGAAATGGAGGTCCTACATGGTCCAGTTTCGCCAGTTCCTTAGAGGGAACAACTACCAGGACCTCAACGACGACCGCAAAAGAGCCCTTTTCCTGGTCCACTGCGGCTCCGAAGTCCTGGAGATGTCCATCGACCTCATGGCCCCGAGGGACATTGAAGAAATGTCATGGGCAGACCTCCAAGAGGTGCTTCAAGAGCACAATGCCCCGACCGGAACACCAATCGCCAACCGCTTCACCTTCCAACAAAGGAACCAGCGGGACGGAGAATTGATCAAAGAATTTGTGGCAGCCCTACGCCAAATCGCAGCAAATTGCGAATTTGACAACGTGGACAACGCCATTAGGGACCGCATTGTATTCGGCATGAGAGATGTGGCCCTCCAGAAGAAGTTCCTGAGCCGAAAGAAAATCGCGCTGAAAGACGTCATCGAAGAAGCAATGGCTGCGGAAACTTCAGAGAAAGCGGCAGCCGCAATGATAAGAGCGAAAGCGGTAAACAAAATTCACAGGAATCCCCAAAGTTCCACAGACGACTCAACCGCTGGATCCGACTAGGACGATGAAATGGCTGTCCACAAGGTCTCCAGGCCCCCAAGGCGGGAAACCGCTCAAAATGGCAACCGGGGGAGCGCTGCGCCAGCTGCAGAGGAGACCATGCCAGAGCCAAATGTCGGTGGAGAGATGCGACCTGCAGACGTTGCAACAAGAGGGGTCACATTGCAGAAGCCTGCAGAGCCGAGGATCCAGCCCCAGAACCGTCCAGCCACCATTCGCATGAAAATCGCAAAGATTACCAGAGATCATCTAGATGGTCCTCATACCAGCCCAGACGAGGAGAGAACGAGTTTGCGAAGAACGGAGCGGTCCACCAGACGACCATCGCTCACACTCATGACCACAGCGCCACCAAATACCACGTGACCGTGCACGTGGAAGGGACTCCTTGTTCCATGGAGGTAGATTCGGGATCGATCTACTCCATAATGGATTGGCATCAGCTGAAGCGCTTAAAGCCCGGCTTCAGCAAAAAGGACTTGAAACCCCTGCGATCGAGACTCATTGACTTTGGAGGAAACCCCATTGGAGTCCTGGGAAGAACATTACTCCAGATCGCCTACCACAATTTCCATGGCGACCTACCCATCATCATCGTCGAGCACAGCCGCCCAAACCTGTTGGGAGTGGAGTGGTTCAAGCCATTAGGGCTCACAATTGGAGGGATCCACCAAATCCGTCAGGACAAACTCGACAACCTCATCGAAGAGTTCAAGGAAGTCTTTGATGGTAAGCTGGGGAAATTTGTGGGAAAACCCATTGCCTTCAATTTAGATAAGAAAATCACACCAATTAGACTAAAGCCTCGCAGAGTTCCATTTGCCTTGCGGCCCAAAGTGGACGCTCAGTTAGACAAACTAATCGCCCAAGGCATATTAGAACCGATCGATCATGCGACATGGGAGATTCCCATTGTGACCCCAATGAAGCATGATGGATCTGTGCGCATCTGTGCTGACTATAAGTGTATGATCAATAGGGCTTTACAGCAGAGCGCATACCCAGTCCCAGTGGTGCAACATCTGCTGCATTCACTCGGGAGTGGGTTAATATTTGCAAAACTGGACCTGGCCCAGGCTTACCAGCAACTGCCAGTAGATGAAAAAACTGCGGAGGCACAAACAATTGTCACCCATAGGGGCGCATTTAAATGCAACCGTCTCCAATTTGGAGTTAGCGCAGCCCCAGGAATTTTTCAATCTATGATGGAACGCCTTCTCCAAGGCATTCCAGGGGTGGTGCCGTACTTCGATGATGTCTTAATCTCCGGGCACTCTAAAACTCAACTACTTGAGCGGCTAAGGCTTGTTCTGCAGCGCTTCAAGGAGAAGGGTTTAAGAGTCAGGAGAGATAAGTGTATCATTGGAGTCCAGGAGGTCAAGTTCCTGGGCTATCTCATTGATGGAACAGGCATCCACCCCACCAAATCTAAAGTTAAGGCTATCCAAGAAGCTCCAGCCCCCAAAAATAAAGCGGAGCTTCAGGCTTTCTTAGGACTACTGAATTTTTACAGTGTCTTTTTGAAACAGAAAGCCACAACTGCTGAGCCACTCCATCACCTATTGGGGAAAGCGGCACCCTGGCGATGGGAGAAGGAAGAGGAAGCGGCATTCAAAGCCATAAAAGGACTGCTTTCTTCGGACAGCGTGCTCATTCAATATGAGACGCTTCCACTTTCACTGACCTGCGATGCATCCCCCTACGGAGTTGGAGCAGTCCTCAGCCACCAACTTCCCAATGGCACAGAAGCGCCCATCACCTATTTTTCAAAGACAATGTCCAGCACAGAAAGAAACTATAGCCAGCTGGACAAGGAAGCCTTGGCCATCGTCGCTGGCATCAAGCGCTTCCATGAGTATCTCTACGGCAGGAGTTTCACAGTCATCACGGATCACAAGCCACTCTTGGGACTGTTTGCGGGTGATAAACCGACACCGAATTACATGTCCCCCAGGATGACGCGCTGGGCAATTTTCCTGGCCGGATACTCATATTCACTGACCCACAGGCCAGGCAAGACCATCGGAAACGCAGATGCCCATCCAAAGAGCTGGTGGAAGACCCAGCCCCCACACTTGGACTATTCCATATCAGTGATGACCTGGCTTGCCCGGTCACATCTGCAGACGTGGCAATGCAGACCCAGAAGGACCGGACGCTTAAACAGGTACTGTCATGGGTTCTGCAGGGCTGGCCCACGGGAAAGTTAGCAGAAGAATTCAGCCCGTTCATCAGAAAGCAGCAAGAGCTTTCCACCATGAAAGGCTGCCTCCTCTGGGGTGACAGAGTCGTGATTTCTCGCACCCTGCAAGAAAAGACTCTAGAAACGCTTCACAGCGGGCACCCAGGCATAGTGCGAATGAAGGGGTTGGCACGAAGCTACGTGTGGTGGCCAACCCTGGATAAAGACATTGAAGAATGGGTCGCCAGATGTGACCCGTGCCAAGAAGTCCGGCCAGCGCCACCTCGTGCCCAGTTTTCAGAATGGGAGACACCCAGCAGCCCATGGTTGAGAATCCATATTGACTTCGCGGGTCCAGTGAGTGGGAAGTACCTCATTGTAGTGGACGCGTTCTCGAAATGGCTGGAAGTCGTGCCCATGGCATCCACTATGACAGAGGCAACAATCAAGGCACTCCGGAGATTGTTCGCCACTCACGGGCTACCGGATGTCCTGGTTTCTGACAATGGGCCACAACTGACATCCAAGCCCATGGAAACGTTCCTGGCAGGGATGGGCATCCGCCATGCCCTGATTGCCCCTTACAGACCGGCAGGAAATGGGCAAGTCGAACGAATGGTGAGGTTCACCAAAGAGGCTCTCACCAAGATGGGCACCGGAGACCGATAAGAAAGGATCGACAGATTCCTTCTCACCCAGCACATCACACCACACGCGGCAACTCACAAGAGCCCGGCAGAACTGTTGATGGGCAGAAGGCTGAGATCACATCTGGATCAGCTGCACCCCCAGTACAACCCGGAGGTGCCACCAGACGCCAGACACCCGCCCCGCACCTTTGCCATAGGAGAGCCGGTTTTCATTCTCAATTTTCACAGGCTTCTGAAATGGCTGAAGGGGAAGATTGAGAGCATAACCGGCCCGAAGTCCTATCGAGTGGAGCTGGAAGATGGACAGGTCTGTAGACGTCACATCGACCAGCTCCGGAAAAGGTGGAGGGAAGCGGAACGAAACCAGCCGGACAAGGTAGGCCTACAACACCCCGACGAGGTAGGCCTGCAACACCCCGACGAGGTAGGCCTGCAATACCCTGACGAGGTAGGCCTACACATGCCCAGCGAAGTGAGCCGTCGGCGTTCCATGGGGGTAGACCGGTACCCTGGGATCGAGAGGAGTCAGTGCCGCCCCGGCGAGGAAGTCCTGCACCACCCTAGCAGGGGAGACCTCCATCTCTACCATGGGGTAGACCGGCAACACCCCAGGAAGGAAGGCCCGCAACACCCTGGTGAGACCGACCCGCGCCATCCCAATGAGGGAAACCTCCACATGCACAAGGAGGTAGACCGGGGACAACCCAAGGAGGGAGGCTCACAACAACCTGGCGAGGCCGACCTACACCACCCCGGTGAGGGAGACCTCCATTGCCACAACAAGGGAGACCGGGGACAACCCACGGAGGGAGGCTCACAACAACCCCGCGAGGCTGACCTACACCACCCCTGTGAGGGAGACCTCCATCGCCACGACAAGGGAGACCCGGGACAACCCACGGAGGGAGGCTCACAACAACCCGGGGAGGTCGACCTGCACCACCCCTGTTCTGTCCCCGTCTCACACACACACACACACACAGTCAGCCGAGGGTTAAATAACTTTTTCAAACACCCAATTGTTAGTTATCAGAAACTTGGCAGCAACGCAGTAGCTGCCTGCCAAGAGCTTTTACTCCAAGAAGGAGGGGTTGTTCCTCCACCAGATAACACAAAAATACAAACAGTTTGAATCAGTCCAGTAAAATAAACCCACAGCAGATTAGGCGTTGTTTTTCCAGAAGTGCAAAGTGACTCGCCAGAAGTTTAGCTTTGTCCGTCACAGAGTTTGAATGGCCACCACACTCCCTTATATAGCCTGTGGGGTGTGATCCAGTGACTCAGCTTAATCTCTGGCACGCCTCCTCTTCTGCTGCGTATGTTTGTCTCGCCAATGCTAGCGTGGATCCAGCCACAACTTATCTCCGTCGTCGCTATCTGACTTATCGGAGACACCTGGCTCCTGGCCAATCTCTTTTCCTTCGGCCGACACCTGAGGCATTGCCAGAGAGGAGGGTCCTGGAGAGGGAGGCCTGGCCGGCTCCTCTCCTTCATGTTCGGAGCCTTCTTCCTCCGATAAGAGGGGCTCGGGGGTCGGAGCCACAACAACCCCGGTGAGGGAGACCTACACCGCCCCAACAAGGCACACCGGCAACGAGGGGAGAGACCAGACACACAACACGCCGACGGGGTCGACCTGCACCAACCCGGCAAGGTCGACCAACACCAGCCCGACAGGGTAGACGAGCGCCACCCCGGTGGGGTCAGCCACCAGCTAAGACAATGACAACAACACCAATAGCCACCAAAGTCAAAAGAAAGACCAATGGACTTACCGGACATCAGGCATCACCCACCGATCGACAGCGATGTCCAGCCACAAGGTAGCCAGACTCCAGGTCAGGGAGAGGACCAGTATTGCCAGCGGATAAATCCCAACGATGCGGCCGGAGGTGCTGGGACAGGGCCCGCTCACTCGACGCCTGGGGTCCGGACAGTCCCAGGATGGGAGCCGGAGGAGACAGGAGCTCCGCCTGCCCAGATAGGCGGCAAAGCCCAAATGGAACTGCGCAGGTCCACCAGGACTACCAGACGTCCCGCTTACCTGCGTGATTACGTGACTTTCATTGATTCTGATGGACAGACTACGAACTAGGAGGGGAGGGGTGTTATGTCCTTATAAGGACATCCGCTGGGGATTGGCTAATCCACCGGCGGGAAATTTGAACAACTGTCATTGGATGGCTGAGTCTGCCGGAGCGCTATAAAAGAGCTCCGGCAGCACAGCCGTTCATCTTTATTCTGAGCTGAAATAAAGTGCTGAATGGACCAACGCTGGTTGCGTCTTTTTCCCTGCGCCTGATCTAACAGAGACCTCACCAGTGTTTGGTCAGATTCGGAGCAACTGACCCTCCAGTCTCTCTCCAGGCGTCTTTTCTGGTGCTTCATCTCCCTCAGCTCCTTGGAAAACCAGGGAGCCAATTGGGATCGACACCGGGTCAGAGGCCGCAAAGGCACGACACGGTCCAAAGCTCCAGCAGCCGCCCTATCCCAGGCAGCCACCAGTTCTTCAGTCGAGTCGTCAGCCAGAGCCTTAGGGAATGGCCCAAGCTCCGTCAGGAGCCTATCTGGATCCATCAAGTGCCTGGGATGGAACCACCTGGTCGGTGGTTCACTGACCAGAGACAAAAATCAGATCCAGAGTGTGTCCCCCCATGTGAGTGGGGCCTTGAATTAACTGAGTCAGGTCCATGGCCATCATGGAGGCCATGAACTCACGAGCTGCCTCTGACGTTTCACCGACAGATGGCAGGTTGAAATCCCCCATGACCATAAGTCTGGGGGTATCCACCGCCACCCCGGCTACTACGTTGAGCAGCTCAGGCAGGGCTGCCGCTACGTGGCAGGGAGCCAGGTACGCAATCAGCAAGCCCATCTGCACCCCACGACCCCACTTCACAAGGAGGGACTCACATCCGGCTATCTGGATGACACCTCTCCTGCGTGAGCTGCATTGGCTTCCAGTGGACTTCCGGGTGCGCTTCAAGGTGTTGGTAACCACCTTTAAAGCGCTCCATGGCTTAGGGCCGGGGTACTTATGGGACCGCCTTCTGCCACCAATTGCCTCCCACTGGCCAGTTCGCTCACACAGAGAGAGCCTCCTCAGAGTGCCGTCAACCAGACAATGTCGGCTGGCGACCCCCAGGGGGAGAGCCTTCTCTGTGGTGGCGCCCACCCTCTGGAACGATCTACCCCCAGAGATACGAGTGATCCCAGAACTCCGGACTTTTCGTCGGGCCCTTAAAACTTACTATTTTCAGTTAGCCGGGCTGGCCTGACTCCATGTTGGTTTTAAAGTTGGATACTGATTTTAAATTGAAATGTTTTAAATTATGGGCCAAATTTTATAAATTATTTTTAAAATTATTTTAACTTTTGTATACAATGTTTTTAGTTGGCTGTTCACCACCCTGAGTCCGGAAGGAGAAGGGCGGTATAAAAATCAAATAAACATAAACATCTGAGGTACAGTGGCCTCCCATGGACAGAGACTTTCCTTAATAATAGCCACCACCACCCCGCCCCTACCCTGAGCCCTCGGCTGATGGAATGCGCGGAAGCCTGGTGGGCACATTTCAATGAGGGGAATCCCCCCCCCCGGCCCAACCAGGTCTCCGTAATACCCGCCAGGTCAGCACCCCCCTCTTGAACAAGATCGTAAATGAGGGGGGCTTTATTTATCACGGACCTGGCATTGCACAACATCAGCCGGAGGCCCAGGCCCTGAGAGTCTGCGCAACCCGGGGAACGAGAGATGCATTGGGGGCCGGAGTGCGCAATCGCTCGCAAACAGCGAGTTTTTCTTTCCCCCACTCCTCTTTTCTTCCTCCCTTTCTAACCTTCTCTCCTACTCTTGTTTCCCCTCCCTTTCTTCCTCTCCTTTTCCCTTTCTTCTGTTCCTCTCTCTCCTTCCTCTCCTTCTCCCCTCCTTTCTATCCTTAATACTCCTTAAAGTCTCACGGTAGTCAAGGTCATTGATGTTCCTTCAATTTTCAAAGCAATCGTTGTAGTGCTTCTTTCCACCAGCAGGTGTCTCTCTCCAATCCACAAATCCCAAGACAACAAAGTAACACGTTTACAAAAATGTTTTAAATCCACATAAAAAATACTTTCTCTTCAATTTCTTTTTTTTTATTGTTTTTCTCCAAATTCCATTTTAAATCCAATTGTAAAATTTCCTTTCTTGTGCTTTGATATTTTAGCTTCCTCTTTGTTCTTCCTTCCAGTATCAAAACTATCACAAATAATTCAAATCTTCATTAAAGAGTGCTTTCCCTCAGTTTTCTTTTTCCTGTATTATTTTTAATTTCTCCAAGTCCAATTTTAAGTCCAGGTAGAAAGTTTTCTTTTTTGGGCTTTAGTCCTTTAACTTCCTCTTTGTTCTTCTCCCTCCAATTAAAATTCCCAAGTGCCAATTAGCCGTTTATTTCTGCACCGGGACCTCTTTTAAGATTTTAAAAAATTCCTTTTTTACCTGTGAGTTGGCCAATCACTCACCTGGTACCAATACTCCATTCAAACATTGCTCCTGCACAAAATCTTAGTCTGGTTGCCCCAGCTTCAGAGCGGTCGTTTTAATGGCCGCCAGCCCCGCCGCCGGTTCAGAGAGCTGCCTTCGACCCTTCAAGGAACTTGCCTGTTCCTCTTGGTCATCCGAGGCGCGTCTCCTTCTTCACTGTCCCTACAAGACGGTTCTGGTCTGAAGACCCCCACAACAGCGGTTTGTCTGGCTGGATTTTCACGAGGCTCGTTGGAGCCCACTATTTTCCAGCCAGTTTCGCTGCGACGCTTCTGGTTCCTCACCCAGACAGCTTTCATGGTTAAAGGAAGACTAGAAATCACAGTCACCTGGTTTCTAGCCTGGTGCCTTAACCACCAGACCAAACTATCTCTCCTTTATTCAAAAAGGAGTGAATATCTGTATCAAAAGTGGGAAGTCCAGAGGGGGTGTGCTCACTATAGCTATCAATCTCTTTTTAAAGGTGCCTGCCATCAACAAGGTCAGCAAGAGAGCCTGTCCAAACACGGCACATCTTTACTTGGAAAAAAATCCATTTAAAACCCTCTGCCAACTGCATGTGTTAGGCCCTTCGAAGCGCGCACTCACAGAAACAATTGTTAAACTGGTTGCAGCCCACCACTGGATTTGACCATGAGTATCCTCAGCCTGGATGATGAAACCATCCAGAGATATGGCCATCAGCATTCATGTACAGTGCATTGCTTCTTAGAGCACAAAAATTACCCTGAATTGGACAGAGGACCAACTGTTATCAACTCCATGTAGGAACTGCATACAAACATTTAAGTGATGCAGAGCCTTGTGGGAAATTTTCAGAATTATCTAGTGTGCAATGCTTATGTGATACTTTCTTTGATATGTCACTTTTTTCTTCTTTCCCTCCCCCGCCCCCCCCTTTTTTTTCCATGTTGCACCAGGATGAAAAATATTGGAACAGGCGGTACAAGAACAATGAGGCAGCAAAACGCTCAAGAGATGCTCGCCGCCTGAAAGAGAATCAAATCACTGTTCGGGCGGCTTTTTTGGAGAAGGAGAACGCAGTCCTTCGCCAAGAAGTGGCCAATATCCGCCAGGAACTAACTCACTACCGCAGCATCCTCTCTAAATATGAATCTCAGCACGGCACCTTGTAAAATCCACAGCAGGGCACTGTGCTCTTCTCCAAGATGCTGCCACCGAGGTGGTAGGGCCACCCTGGTTTTTCAACCCAGACCCCGTCTTCCCAAACCAGGCAAACAAATAATCCAACGACAGATGTTTGGAACGAGGGAAAGGTCTGCGGTGAGCACTTTTCCACCTGCAGGGCCTAATCATGGTTCTGGGTGTACAAACGAGAGTTCCTGGGTGGGCATGGCCTGCCCCTCACCCAGAACAGGACAGCAGCCAAGATGTTGAACTCGGCATCGTAGATACCTGGAAGACACAAGGGCTCTGTAGCACGGTGGAAGATGTATTGCACACACTAACATACATGTGCACGCACATTCTCTCTACACCTGTATCTTAGGGTTTGGCTTGTTGGTGAACTCTCGATCCAAAGGGCAATTCAATCGGAGACCGTCACTTCTGCAAACCACTGTCCTGTAGGGCATTTGGACGGGATTTGGATATGGATGACCCAGGAGCTCTTCAGGCAGATCTCAGTGCCTAGGCTCGGTCACACAAATAGTTTTTTTCAGCAGATGATTGCACACAGTTTAACCCTTTCTCATTTCATCCATCGACTGTGAGGTTATGATTAAGGGACAGGCAAGCCAGCTACAAAAGTGGATGTGATATACAGGTTTTCTGGGCTCATCCCTACCATTATGATTTTACATGCCCCTCTCGAGGAAGCTTTGAAGTCTTGGACACCCTGAATGGAAAATCCTTCTTTCTGAGATCAGTAACCATCAAGACTCTTCTGTCTATAGAACGCCAAATTAAATCAAACGGGTTGCTTACTCATTTTATTTCCACACTTGGCCGAAGGGGACTTTACATCTGATGGCAAAGCTAGGGGTCCTTACTTTGTTATATTATTCTCTGTTTTTAGTTAAAAAAGGCAAGTGACTGCATCTGTCTCCTCCTAGCACTGCCCAGTGTAGTGTCATATGTACAAAATGATAAAACACAAGACCTCATTTGTGTCCCTTCTAAATATGAAATCTATATACACACATACACACACACACACACACATATATATATATAAAGTTTCATTTCATCTCTTTTTTTAAAACAGAAAAAATGTGTGGTTGCTGTGTGTGTGTGTGTGTATATATATATATGTGTATATGTATATACACACAGCCACATTCTAGGCAAGATTTATGAGATTAAACTATGTTCTTCTATTAAGGGAAGAATGGTTCTTTCGTACAGAAAGGGACTGCTGGACAAACATGTTTAAAATCTCCTTTGGAGAGATTCCTAATCTTTTTAATTTTCCGTGTAACAGTGTTGGTTTTGGAGAGGGCTCGATGGCAGTCGTCCCCCCCAAAAAAAGATATTTACAATTATATGCTACAAGCAATGAGGAATAAAGGAAGATGGGATTTTACAAAATACAATCACCAAATAAATTTTCTGTCTCTGTTCACATACCTGTCTGTAGATGTAATGCAGACATACACACGAGATAGTTCCTTTGTACTGTATCAGCTATTTTTACAGGCTGAGCCATTTTTGGCTTTGGATCAAACAACCACTTTCCTTTTTGTTTGTTTTTTTAATTTTACAATTCCCTTTATATAAAGGTTGGGGGAGACTATATGCATGGGAGAGAACGTGAACAAGGAAAGCAACTTTGCTGCAATAAGAGCATCTTGTGACACCTGAAAGACTAACATACAGTTGCAAGAAAAAGTATGTGAACCCCTTGGGATTACGTGGAGTTTTGCATGAATTAGTCATAAAATGTGCTCTGAACTTCATCTAAATCACAACAATAGAAGAACACAGTCTGCTTAAAATAATACTACACAAATATTAGATGTTGCCATTTTTTAATTGAACATAACATGTAAACATTCACAGTGCAGGGAGGAAAAAGTATGTGAGCCCCTAGCCTAATGACTTCTCCAAGAGCTAATTGGAGCCAGGAGCGAGCCAACCTTGACTCCAATCAGTGTGATGATATTGGATGTGTTGCTGACAGCTGTCCTGCCCTTTAAAAACACACACCTGTTTTGGGTTTACTGGTTTCAAGAAGCACTGTCTGATGTGAACCATGCCTCACAGAAAAGAGCTCTCAGAAGACCTATGATCAAGAATTGTTGACTTGCATGAAGCTGGAAAGGGTTACAAAAGTATCTCCAAAAGCCTTGATGTTCATGTGTCCACGGTAAGACAGACTGTCTACAAATGGAGAAAGTTTAGCACTGTTGCTACTCTCCCTAGGTGTGGTCGTTCTGTACAAATGACTGCAAGAGCACAGTGCAGAATGCTTCATGAGGTAAAGAAGAATCCTGATGTCAGCGATCTAATTTGTTCTATTTTTATCGCTGCCATGAAGATCCAAGAGAAAAGAAAAAAATAGCTAGCAGAAGCAGTTTGAAGTTTTAGTAGCTTGGCATTTGATCTAGTGTTCTTCTCCCCCTTAGTAGATAACGTTACCCAGGGTGATGGAGGGAGGGGGACATTCCTGTGATCTGAAGTAGTTGGCAGAAGAGACTGACTTGGAAGA
>WNWU01012981.1:427720-455766 GCA_012654045.1 Ptyas mucosa | reverse complement strand
GGGGGGGGGGGGGCAGGGATTTTTGCTACCAGTTCTCTGAACCACCCGCCTCCATCGCTACCGGATCAGGCGATCCGGTCCGAACTGGGAGCATTTCACCCCTGCTTACATCATTTATTAACATTTCAATTTTATTTCTTAATTTAAATTAATTCCTTTGTTTTTTTCAATCTTTGGCACACTTTTCTTTACCCTCAGCAGGTGTTTCTCTCCAATCCATAAATCCCCAGACAACAAAATATAAACCTTTCTATCTTTCACATTGCATCTACTGATCTGTTTTACATTATAAAATATTTCTTTTTTTTAACTCCTTACATACATTTCATTTCATCTTTACTTACATTATTTACTAACATTTCAATTTTATGTCTTAATTTCAATTGAGTATTCCTTTTTACAATAATCTATATATTTATTCCAATTTGTTTCTTACATACAATTTCTACTACTAATACCATTCCCTTAAGTCAACATGTTAATGCTTTAATTCCCTTTCTACTACTTTTTCTTCCCCCTTTAACCATTTTCTTTTAAACTCTCCAGAATTCCACGTCTTAATATTTTCCTCCCTTTCTCCCATTCTCTTATTTCTTTCTTCTTTTTCTTTTTGTATTTATTGTATCTTCCTTCCTGCATCCTTTCTCTAGTTTTTCACTTTATTACCCTTTTATTTCTCCCCCTCACTCTTTTCTCATTTCCTTCTCTTTTCTTCTTTTTTGAGAGATATTCCCCCATCTATTTTTAGTTTATCACTGTTGATCTCAGTGTAATCATCTATATTTTTTCCTTCAATTATTTTCTTTCCAACATTATATTCTTGCTTCTCTTTCTCTTTCTTTTTTTTTGTATTCTATCCAATCCTCTGCTTCTTTATTTCCCTTAAACGCTTCTCACACCTTTTGCAACATCTCCCTCAGCTCCTCATACTCATACTCCCAATTCTTCATATTGTCAATTTAAGAAGAAATAATTTTTAAATTTATTATTTTAGCTTATATATAATTCAAGTCCATTTGATGTCTTTTTTTCTGTTTTCTTTCCAAGTAGTGTCCAATTCAGATAGTCATTTGAGCCTTTCCAGTTTGAGATTTTATTCTGTCAACTTCTTTTTGTAATCTTGCTCCATCTGTTTAAACAAATACTGCTTAAAGGGCTTCTCAAGATGATTTGATGATTTATTACAATACTTCTTTCCCGCCAGCAGATGTCTCTCTCCAATCCACAAATACCTAAGCAAAAGTATCAATTGTAAATCCACATAAGTAGTACTTCCTGTTCTTCAATTAATTCCTTTTCTTGTTAAAAATGCTTTCTCTCGATTTCCTTTTCCTTATATTATTCTTAATTTCTTCCAAGTCCAATTCTAAATCCAGGTGGTTAGTTCTCCTTTTAGGGCTTTTGTTTTTAAAGTTCCTCTTTATTTTTTTTCCTTCACTTTAAATTCCCAAATGCCAATTAGCTGCTTAGTTCGGGTTGGGACCTCTTTTAAGGTTTAATTTTTTTTTCTTCTTACCTGTGAGTTGGCCAATCTCTCACTTGGTAACAATACTCTGTTTCATCACCGCTCCTGCTCAATTCTTAGTCTGGTTGCCCCAGTTTGTAGCGGCCGTTTCAATGGTCGCCACCCCTGCTGCCAGGTCAAAGAGCTGCCTCGAAACTTTTGAGGAACTTGCCTGTTCCTCTTGGTCTTCCAAGGCACCTTTCTCCCTCCCCTGTCCGTACAAGACAGATCTGGTCCGAAGACCCCCCAACAGCGGTTTGTCAGTTTGGGTTTTCACGAAGCTCAATGGAGCTTCACTATTTCCCAACCAGTATCACTGCGATGCTTCTGGTTTCCCTGACCCATAAAAGACTTTGTATGGGACTTCAGACAGGTCACAGGGAACCTTGCCCATTGGCCAGACCACATACTCCTACACTATTTTAAAGAAGCCATTGATCAAGAAGTCAGGAAAGCATGTGGCGTCCGAGGGGTGTCAGAGCAACTGCAGGACTGGTATACCATGTCCATAGCTCTGGATAGAGAAATTCACCCCCTCCACAAAGCCCCAGCAGAGAAGTTGCCTCGGAGAACTCTGGCTAGATGTCCACTTTCAAAGCCTGCTGAAGTCCCTCCCACTCAACCTGCAGGGGTGATTAAATGCTATCGTTGTGGACAAATGGGTCATCGAGCTTCTGAGTGTCTGGCCCCTGCACCAGTTCCACAACAACATCCAGCCACAGTCACGGAAGGGCTCCAGGAAAGCCCCCGGATACCAGTCGATTTGCCAGACAAGCCATAGAGGTTCCCCTCCCCATCGAAGAGAGTGAGGAACCTCCGGCCAAAGAAGCCCCTCCCGACGAGGCTAGCAGAGAAGACGACCCAATGGTGAGTTCACCCATCCCCTCTTTTTCAATTAAAGTGAAACTGGTGGTGCCAGAGACTGGGGAGCAAGGAGAAGTACCAGCAATAATAGATACAGGCTGTACCAGATGTTTAACTGGACTTCCAATTGTTGAACAATTAGGAATCAAAACAAGAGCCTTAAAGCACCTAATTAAGTTTGAACAGGTGGATGGGATATTAATTGGTGTAGTCCCAGCCACTCAAATTACTGAACTGGTTAGATTGGAATTTGGGAGACATCGTGAACTTATACGATTTATAGTAGCGCCAAAGATGTCAGAAGGATGGATACCGGAAAGATGGGGGGCTGAGATTATGTGTTGATTTTTGTAATATCAATGCAGTTTGCATACAAAACACCTACCCCTAATGAAGGACTTGCTGAACCACTTGTCAAAAGGCAAGATTTTCACCAAGCTAGATCTAAGGGAAGCCTATTACCGGGTTCACATAAAGGAGGGAGACAAATGGAAGACTGCTTTTAACTGCCCCCTGGGTAGTTTCCAATTCCAGGTCATGCCCTTTGGACTTCAAGGGGCCCCCACAGTCTTCATGTAACTGATCAATGAAGTGCTACATAAACACCTGTATAAGGGGGTCCTTGTTTACCTGAATGACATTCTTATATTCAGCGAAAATATGGAAGAACATGTCAAATTAGTCAGGCAAGTGCTGAAAAAACTCCTAGCGGCCAAACTTTATGCAAAGCTGTCAAAATGCAAGTTCCATAAGGAGTCCTTGGACTACCTGGGCTACCGGGTGTCTAATCAAGGGATCAAAATGGACCCGGGAAAGGAAGGCTGTGCTAGACTGGCAACCCCCACGAACACATAAGCAACTTCAAAGCTTCCTGGGGTTTGCAAATTTTTACAGACAATTCATCCCTTCCTTTGCCGAGGTTGCGCTCCCTTTGACGGAATTACTAAAAACCAGTCCATCTCTGACCAAGCCAAAACCTAGCCAACCCCTAGCTTGGACAATGGAATGTCAGAAATCCTTTGAACAATTAAAACAGCGGTTTGCAGTGGAGCCGATCCTCCAACACCCTGACCCAGACAAGCCCTTCATAGTCCAAGCCGATGACAGTGATGTAGCAGTCGCAGCTGTCCTACTGCAGAGGAATGCTCAAAACGAATTAATGCCTTGTGCGTATGTGTCAAAAAAGCTAATGGAAACGGAATGCAGGTGGGTGGTTTGGGAGAAGGAAGCTTTTGCAGTGTGGTGGGCTCTCTTATCCTGGAGACATTTCCTAGAGGGGGTTAAGGAGCCTTTCGAGGTATGGACTGAACATAAAACCTTGAGGTGCTAAACACCCCTCGGAAGCTTTCCCCCAAGCAAGTTCACTGGGCTCAGTATTTTAAATGCTTTAACTTTAAGCTAAAATACATCCTGGGGGGGAACCTACTGGCCGATGCTTTGTCCAGGAAACCCCAATTTGACAGCCAACGAGAAGAGGTAGCACATGCCATGATCTCCGAAGCTCAGCCAGCTGCCCAAGCACGCACTAGGGCACAAACCAGACTCCATTCCAACCTCCCTGAAGACAAGTTGACAGCGGAGTTAAAAGCTGCGCTATCAGACGATGCCTGGTTCAAAGAAAACCAACCAGACTTAATGTTGCGGGAGGGACTGGCTTGGAAAGGGAGTAAGATTTATATGCCCCACTACACAAGACTGCTAGTACTAAAACGAAGTCACAACTCTTGACTAGGGGGCCACTTTGGGTTCTTAAAAACCCTCCATTTGGTTAGAAGGCAATTCTGGTGGTCAAGAATGAAAACAGACATAAAGGACTATGTTAGAAGCTGCGCTACCTGTGCCACCATGAAATCCTGACCAGGGAAGCCCCCTGGTCTTCTCCAGCAAGTGGCAGAACATACGCAACCATGGGAGGAGATTGCAATGAACTTTATCGTTAAACTTCCAGAAAGCGGAGGAAACACAGTGATTTGGACTGTCATTGATTTATTCTCCAAACAAGCACACTTCACTGCCTGTAACGGACTACCCTCTGCCAAAAAGCTGGCGAAACTTTTCATGAAGCACATCTACAGGCTACATGGGGTCCCTTGGAGAATAATATCAGATCGAGGGGTCCAATTTACTGCTAAATTCTGGAAGGAGTTCCTGAGGTCCATTGAGTCGTCACAGGGGCTTAGCTTAGCGTTCCATCCAGCTACTAATGGATCTGTTGAAAAAGCGAACACAATGGTGGAACAATACATTAGATGTTATGTAAATTATCAACAAGAAAACTGGGCGGAGTTATTACCATTCGCAGAAGTGGCTTATAATAATGCAGTACACAGCAGTACAGGGTTGACTCCTTTTCGAATAACTACTGGCATGGATTTTGTGCCTATGCCTGAATTGCCTAGAGAACCACCCACTTTCATGTCCCTAACAGAATGGATGACCTCCTTGCAAAAGGGTTGGGAGAATACTAAGAAAGCTCTAACAGAAGCAGCTGAGAAATATAAAACCCAGGCAGACAAACACAGGTCTCTCCAGCCACCTTTTCGAATAGGAGATAAGGTGTATTTGTCAACAAAGTACCTAAGATTGAGGCTGCCTAGCAAGAAATTCGGACTAAAATTCATCAGTCCTTTCCTGATAGTAAAGGTGATTAACCCTGTAACGGTGCAGCTTAAACTACCTTGAATCCTGGGGAAAATACATCCCGTGTTTCACAGCAGCCTTTTAAAACCAGCAGTGGTCTCTACCTCGAGACCCTTACCAGCTGCTTCCCCCCCCTTCCTATGATAGTACAAGGTGAAACCCATTACGAAGTCAAGAAGATTCTTTTTTTTATTTTATTTTTTAAACAAATATAAAAAAACAAATAAAAAACCATCTTCAATTACAAATACAAACAGTGTATCAGTTGGTTACAAGTCTTTTGTGTGTCTTCACCTTATTCATGTATATCCATACATTTATTATCCTAATTAACCATATGTTTAACTATGGCTATTTCTTCCCTCGTTTCATATCAGATATTCTAAAATTGAGTTAATTTATATTGTACCATTATTTTCTTAATAACTTCTTCTTGCGTTGGGATTTTCTCATTTTTCCAATTTTTAGCAAACACAATTCTGGCCACTGTTAATACATTCACAATCAAATATCTCAATTCTCTATTGTATATTTCAGGTACCATCCTCAATAAAAAAATATCTGGTTTAAAGTCTATATGCTTTTGTGTCATTTTTTTCCACCCATGTGTGTATTTTAGTCCAGTATCTTTTAGCTTCTACACACATCCACCACATATGGTAATATGAGCCCGGTATCTGATGACATTTCCAACATTTTTCAGATTTATTCTTGAACATTCTGACTATTCTCGTCGGGGGTAAATGCCACCTGTAAAACATCTTATACAAATTTTCTTTATATGCAGTTGACATTGTCATTTTATAATTTTGCGACCACAATTTTTGCCATTGCTCTAAGTCAATTCCATGTCCAAAATTTTTCCCCCAAGCAATCATTGTTTCTTTAACTTGTTCATCTTCCAATTTAACCTCTAATAAATATCCATACAGTTTTTAAATTATGTTTTCATCAGTACCTGTTAAAATTTTATCTAAACTAGTCTAATTATTATAAAAACCTTCTGTTTTATAATCTTTATCATGTCTAGACTGTATTTGCAAATAAGAAAACCAGTTCATCTTTATACCTTGTACTTCTAATTCTTGCATAGATTTAAGTTCACCCTTTTCATTCAATAATTCACTATATCTAACAATTTGTTCCTTTCTAAATGTTATTGAATATGAGAATGCTTCAATAGTTGATAACCAGACTGGAATTTTTAAATAATGTTGTCTTTTTACCTTCTCCCAATTTAATAGCAAAGCCTCTCGCATAAAGTGTCTTCTAAAATACCCCTGTGTTTTTATTTCCTGGTACCACAAAAATGCATGCCAACCCAATAACAAGTCATGTCCTTCTAAAGTCAATAATCTAGCATTTCTTAACGTTATCCATTCCTTTTAAAAAAAAAAAGTTTTTTATTTTTTATATTCAAATAACCAAACATTACATAATAAATTGTCATTCGTCATTTTATCCACACCCAAAAAAACCCCTCCCCACTTCCCCCCCCCGACTTCCCAAAACAAAAACAGGATATACCATTTAACAGACATAAACTAAAATATGCTAACTATTACAGATTTCAAAACTCTCTCATACTTGTTAACTCCTCTTTTAAAAGTTATACTTCCACCTTCCTTTTATAAATTCTCTCATCACATTTCACATTTATAAAAAATTATTTTAAAACAATTTAATCCATTAGCAAAACATTTTCCAAAATATAAGTTTCAAAGCTTTCAAAAAGTTATCCATTAAACTTTAAATTATCCATCTTTAAAATACAGTACTATAAACTTATCATAAACTATAAAAGCTATCCAACTTTAATTAAATCTTTTAATATCGTACCAAAATATGACCAGTCTTTCTTTCTTTCTATATTCTTTACCTTTAAACTTCTATACCTTAAAACTACCATAAAGTTAAAAAGTTATCCAACTTTAACTAAATCTTTTAAAATCATAAAACCATCTCCAAAATATGGCCACTCTTTCTTCTTTCTATATCTTTTCCAGTCCTTCTTCAATAAAACTTCCTCCTTCAGCATTACCCCTTCTACTGCTCTTGTTTTCGAAAGTTTTTTGGTTTGAAATTGTAGATAATATGTCTTGGAAATTCGTTCCCTTCTTAGGGTTATTTCCTTTGTTTTGAAGCCCCCATTTTGATGACTCCTGCATTTGTAATCCATCAGTTCATAAAGCCAAACCTTGTCAAAATTATCAGGCTGCAGTAAAAAGTCCTCTTGCTGTTTCTCAATTAATTGAATGGAAGCCTCTTCCAGAGCCTGTGGTTCTGATGTAATAACCTCCATTTTAGCCCCAACAGTGTCTCTTTTGCCTTCCATAAACACATTGTCCTGATTGATTCCATCCTCCTTTTCTTCAGTCAACAAAACATTCCCCAATTTAAAATCTTGAATAGATCTGTTGATTATCTGTCTTATCTCAGCAGTAAAAGATTTTACAAAGTCTTTTAAATCCTTCACAGTCACCACTTGTAAATTTGCTGACTCCTGTAATCCTTTATTTTCAGCCATTTTTCAATTGTCTCTTTATATTTGTATTAATTCAGCTATCAGATCATTAACTTATTTCCAGACAATTTAAAGATGTAAGTCGATTAAAGTCAATACCACAATCTTCTCCATTCCACTTCCACTTTAAGTCTTTTTCTTAAGTAACCTGATAGCTTGTTGCTAATGTTAACAAGGACTTTCACTTTTAAGTTTCAATTTTCACGCCCAAAGGCGCCATGTTTTTCTTTTTATTTCTTAAAACAAAGTTAGCATATAATACTTGCTTTTTAAGTCTCCTGAGTTAATTCTGCCAGCATCCAAAGTCAAAAATCCGAATTCTTTTTAATCCTTTTTATTTCTTTGCTGGAGTGGATGCGATGCTTCGGTCTGCTTAGCAGACTCGTCCCGGCTCTGGAGCATTTGAAGGGCTTTCAGGGAGCTCTCACCCTGCAAGCCCCAGGCTTAAAAAAAAAAGCCTGGGGTTCTAGGGGAGCTCTACCCAGACCCTTCTGCTCTTCTCTCCCCCTTTTCCCTGGGGGAGAGTTTTGAAGCCGCTAGACAGACGATTTTCGCTGTTCTAGCGGCTAAACAGAGACACGGGGCTGGAGCTCTTGAAGAGAGCTCCGTTAGCGTTACGCGGAGCCACCGGAAGTCAACGTTATCCATTCCTTGATCCACATCAAACTTGTCACTTGATAATATACTTCCCAATTAGGCAAACCAAAACCTCCTCGCATTCTAGCGTCTTGCAACAACTTTAGTTTTATCCTTGCTTTTTTACCCTGCCAAATGTATTTCATCACTATTTTATTCAAATCTTCAAAATAATCTTTCCCCAAACTAATTGGAATTGTCTGGAATAAATATAGAATTCTAGGCAATATATTCATCGTAATCGTTGATATTCTCCCTATCAATGACAGTTGTAAATTTTCCCACTTTGCCACTTTGCTATCTGTTGCTTAAGTTTATTATTGTTATTTTCTTTAAGCGAACTCCATCTTGCTGTCAGATATATCCCCAAGTACTTAACCTTATTTGTGACCTGCATATTCGATATTTCCATTTCTTCTTTTTGTTTTATTAACATATTTGTTCTCATAAATATAAATATTTGTTATAAATATTTTCCTTATAGTGTACAGACATTGTCAGTTTGGTATTTACTTTCCATATTTTTTCCCATTTGTCGAGTTCAATATTATATCCGAAATTTTTTGCCCATGTAATCATATTCTCTTTCACCACTTCTTCTTCCAATTTATATTTTAGTAAATAGTTATAAATTTTAGTTATTAATTTATCATCTGTTCCCAATAGAATTTTATCCAATTCGTTCGGTTCTTTTTGGATTCCAAATTTTTTCATGTCCATCTTGTGTCTTGATTTTATTTGTAAATACGGCCACCAATAAATGTCTGTACCCTGTTCTTTCAATTCTTCTCTTGTCTTCAATTCTCCTTCACTGTTCAGCAGTTCATTGTATGTTTTCATCTTATCTATGTCCATTGCATTTGGATATATTTGGGCTTCCATAGTTGAGAGCCACCTTGGAATTTTGTCATAGTGATTTTTTCTAATTTCTGTCCAAGTCTTTGCAAGTGCCTCTCTAATGAAATGTCTTCTAAAATATTTGTGTTGTCTAGGTTTCTCCTCCCATAGGAATTCATGCCATCCTTTCAGCAGTTCGAATCCCTCTAATGTCAACATGCATTTGTTTTTTAGTGTTATCCAGTCTTTTATCCATGTAAGTGATGCTGCTTTGTAGTAAATTTGCCAGTCCGGTAATCCTAGGCCACCCCTCTCTCTGGTGTCTTGGAGATGTTTCAATTTAATTCTTGCCCTTTTTCCTTGCCAGATGTATTTTGATATCATTTTGTTGAAATCTTTGAAATATGTTCTTCCTGGGTTTATTGGTATTACTTGAAATAAATACAATATTCTTGGGAGGATATTCATTTTAATGGAGGCAATTTTACCTAAAACTGATAGTTGTAGTTTACTCCATATTTCTAGGTCTTTTTGTATTTGTTTAGCCAATTTATTGTAGTTGTCTTCTTTGAGTGTTGATACTTTGTTAGTGAGCCAAATTCCTAAATATTTTATTTTTGTTGTTGTCTGTATTTCTAATATGTCTTCCAATTCTTTCTCCTGTGTTTTCGTCAAATTTTTCATCAATATTTTTGTTTTTTGTTTATTAATTTTCAATCCTGCTACTTTTCCGTATTGTTCTATTTTCTCTAATAATTTCATTCCCGATTGTTTTGGTCGTTCTATGATAAATACCACATCGTCGGCGAATGCTTGTAATTTATATTCCTGATTCTTTATTTTTAATCCTTTTATTTCTTTGTCTTTCCTGATTTCATTCAATAGTATCTCTAATGCTAGTATGGGGGGCATTTGCCCAGATTCGTCTGGTGCACCAGTTGCGCCCCTACCTGGACCGTGATGCCCTACGCACAGTCACTCATGTGCTCATCACCTCCCGGATCGACTACTGCAATGCTTTCTACATGGGGCTGCCCCTGAAGACCACTCAGAGGCTTCAGCTGGTGCAGAATGAGGCCTCGCGGGTAGTGATGGGAGTGTCCCGACACTCTCATGTTACACCCCTCCTGCGGGACCTGCATTGGCTACCAGTTGTCCTCCGGGTGAGATTCAAGGTGCTGGTAATCACCTATAAAGCCCTACATGGCTTAGGCCTGGGGTATTTGGTGGACCATCTGAGGCCAGAGACTGCTCTCCATTGCCCGGTGCGTTCCCACAGGGAGGGCCTCCTTGGGGTGCCATCGGCCAGACAATGTCGGCTGGCGACCCCTAGGGAGCGGGCCTTCTCTGTGGGTGCACCTACCCTGTGGAATCAGCTCCCCCTGGGCCTCCGGGTGGCCCCTGACCTTCGCTCTTTCCACCGTGACCTTAAAACATGGCTATTTCGCCTGGCTACTTTGGACTGAAGGGATTTTAGAGGGGATTTTAATGGTTTTATAGTTTTATTGAGTATTTTTTAAAAATTGAACTTTGTGTGTTTTATTGTTGCGAGCCGCCCTGAGTCCTTTCGGAGATAGGGCGGCATATAAGTCTAAATAATAAATAAATAAATAAATAAATAAATAAATAAATAAATAAATGAATAGTAGGGGGGGATAAGGGACAACCCTGATTCACCCCTTTAGTTATTTCAAATTGGTCTGTTGTCTCTCCATTTATCCATATTCTCGCTGTTTGGTTGGAATATATCCTCTTAGTCATGTTTAGGAATTTATCACCTACTCTCATTTTTTCCAGTTGTGATGTTAAGAATGTCCAATTGAGATTGTCAAACGCCTTTTGTGCATCTAGGAAAAGTAATGCCATTTGTTCATCTGGTTTTTGTTCATAATATTTGAGAATGTTAATTATCGTTCTTGTATTGTTTTTAATTTGTCTTTTTGGGATAAATCCGTTTTGGTCTGGATGAATGTAATCAGTAATAATATTTTTCAGTCTCTGCGAAATAATTAAAGTAAATAATTGGTAGTCCACGTTCAGGAGTGATATAGGTCTATAGCCGTGATGGCAAACCTATGGCATGGGTGCCACAGGTGGCACGCGGAGCCATATCGGTGGGCACACGAGCTCAGCTCCGGCACACATGCGTGCACCAGCCAGCTGATTTTCAGGCCTTCTGGGCGCCCATCAGAAGTCAGGAAACACACTGTTTCTGGCCTCCGAAAGGCCTCTGGGGGGGTTGGGGAAAGCCGTTTTTGCCCTCCCCAGGCTCCTAGAAAGGCTCTGGAGCCTGGGGAGAGCAAAAAAACAGGCCTACCAGACCCACCGTGCCAAAAGTGGGGGGAGCACAGGGGGGCGGGGCGTATAGAATTATGGGTGTGGGCACGCGTGCATGTGACCCCACCGCGCTCCCCCCGTTTTTGGCATGCGATGGCAAAATGGTTAGCCATCCCTGGTCTATAGTTTTTAATTTGACTAAGGTCCGAATCTTCTTTTGGTATAAGTGTAATAGTTGTCTCTGTCCATGATTGAGGGATTTTGGCTTCTGAGAGTGCTTCATTAAAGACCTGTAATAAAATATTATCTATTAACTGGTGGCCAATTTTATAGAATTCCAATGGTATACCATCCGGACCTGGAGTTTTATTGTTTTTCTGTTTTTTTCTTGCCTCCATTAATTCAAACATTGAAATCAGTCTATTCAATAATTCTCTTTGGGTTTCATTTATTTCTTGAATATTGATTTTACTTAAGTATTCTTTAACATCTTCTTCTCGAATTTCTTCTTGTGTGTATAAGTTCTGAAAGAAGTTCTTTGCAATTCTTTTTTTATCCTCATTCCTGTGGTACATTTGTCCTTGTTCATCCTGTAGTTGATATATTGTTCTTTTTTCCTTTTCTTTTTTTAGTTTGTAGGCCAACCAACGTCCTGTTTTATTTGCGTATTCAAATTGGTTTTCTTTTGCCATTTTAATTTTCTTTGCTATTTCTGTTGTTGTGGCTAGATTTATTTTATGTCTTGTAAGATTTATTTTTTCTTTAACCGTTTTTCTGTGTGGTTCTTTCTGTAGTTCTGCTTCGTATTTTCCAAGTTCTGTCAATAGATTATCTTTCCTTTGCTGTTTGTCTCTATTTTTCTTCGCTTTGTAGGAAATTGTTAAACCTCTTATATATGCTTTGGTGGTGTCCCATAGATTTTGCAGTGATGTTTGTTCTCTCGTATTTATTTGGAAAAATATGTTCATTTCTTTCTTGATCATTTCTGTGTATTCTTTATCATTTATAATCTCTTTGTCGGGACTTCCAGTGCAGCTGTCAGGGCGGAAAGACCGGTACAGTGTTGGCTCCACTGTGCCAAGTGTTTTTCTCGAGCCTCCGTGGCTTTACTTTGTCATTCTCAGCCCCGGAGAGGTTGGGGAAGTGGAGGGGCTTTCTTCAGAGGTGAGGAGGGGAGTGCGACCCCTTGCCGCAACGAAGCCTGAGCTCCGAGGATCCGGAGGACAAGAAGAGGGCCACGAAACAGCGGCCCCAAAGTCGATGACGCTGCGTTTTTGACTGGCACAGGGAGACGAGAGGGAACGGAATGGAAAAAGAAGAAGAGTGAGATTGAATTTGGTACTGACGGGACTGTGCAGCAAATAAATAGAGTAGCGGCAGCCAAGACTGTAAGTGAAGGAAGTTTCTATCTATTTGATCTTCAGCTTTCTCACTGCTGTGGAATCTGGGTGAAATGGAAGAACGACGACCTGTTTAATTGGATTAAGTGCCGGAGCGGAACTTGTTAGCGGTAGCAACAATTGAGAAGAACTTTACAAAAAAAAATAATACTCTTTGAAACAGTAACTGTGTGAAATTGGGCAATGATTAGGGGGTGACTCTCTTCCTGATCCCCCTTCCTCCCCAGGATTATTGACAGTGAGCCCTCTCCCATTTAGTTTTTTTACTGTGATAAATTGGAATAATATCTGAATTCAATATTCTTCTGAATCTTTATTAAAAAAACTCCTACTATAAAATATATCATGTAATAAGTTAATTAATTGTAATTGAAGATAATTTATATTTCCTAATTCTTATTAATTACATATAATAATTGATGACTAATTGATTGACTATTTTGATAGTCTGATTTGTTATTTAGCATAAAATTGTTCATTATATAGTTTGTATACATTATAAGATTAAGATCATATTAAGAAAAAAGTATTTGGTATAAGGTTGTGTTTGTAAATATATATATATATATTAATTAATTAATTAATTAATTAATTGCTGATAGATAGGATAATTTTGAACTGATTTTTGATCATAAATTTGTAGAATAGTGGTAAATAATTGAGGTTGAATAGTAATAAGAGATCTAAACAAGAAGGAAAGTGGAATTGACTGGGCAAGTCTAAGCAGATTATTTAATATTAGTGTATGATAATTTGGAAAAATCTCCTTTGGTTGGCTATCATGTCTACTACAGTGACATCTACAAAAGTGATGAAGAAACATGTAGCCTCAACAGTAGCATCTTCTCCTATAACAACTCCCCCAGGGTTAAGAAAGTCATCTGAAAGTTTATCAACAGCAGAGAAACCTGTCACGATGCAAGGAATCCAGGCGATGTTTCAGAACAGTCAGGAAATAATGGAGAAAAATCAAGAATCGAAATCTAAAAATTTTGATGATTTGAAAACTGAAATGAGTGAATTAAGAGGAGAGATTAAACAAATTAAAGAAACATTGGGAGAGATGAGATCAACCTTAACTAAACACGAAGAACAGCTGATAGAGGTTGAAAAAACTACTGAACGAGTGGAGACCCAGATAGAGAGGTGTGAACGGAGATGTGTACAAGCAGTTGGGAAACTGGAGGATGAAGTAGTATTTTTAGAGATGGAGAAATCCGCTTTTTTCTTACGCCTCCAGAACGTGGTGGAGGATAAAGAGGAACGGCTTGATGAGATTGTGGGGGAAGTGATAGCGGAAGTAGTTGGAAAAAGAAAAGAAGAAGTTTATTGTGACATAGATGAAGCTTACCGCGTCTATACTAACTACGCAAGACGCCACAACCTGCCCAGGGAAATCCACGTGAGGTTCGCTAAAAAGGCGCTTAGAGATGAAACTCTCCATAAGGCTAGGGATCAGAATGTTACCTATAAAGGTCATCAGATTACAATCTTAAAACAGATACCTAGAAGAGTGCGGGAGCAGAGACAGAACTATCAATTTATAACCTCGCAATTAAGGAAACATAATGGGCCATATAGATGGTTGCTCCCTGAAGGACTCCTGGTGACATGGCAGGACCGAAAAGTTAAAATTGAGAATATACAAGATGCACAGGACTTCTGTGAAAAAATTTTTGGACTTAGCGAACATGAAAGAGACAAAGAAACAGTAAAAGAGGACCAGAGAGATCAGAAGGATGATTGGAGAACTGAGAGAGGAGCACAAGTATATCATGGGAAAGGGAAACGAGATGGGAGGAAGGGGGAAGGAAGAGTAGAAGAGTACGGAATAGAGACTCACCTGACAGCAAAATCTAAAGGGATTAATAGATAAAAATGGACCAAGGAGTGAGACTATTGACGGTGAATGTCAATGGCCTCAATGCTCCAACAAAGAGAAGATGTATCTTATCGAAAATTGTTAAAGCCAAAGTGGATATAGCATGTTTGCAAGAAACTCATATTAAATTATCTCAATCGAACTTATTGAAATGTCCAAAAGCAGGGAAATTATTTGTAGCGGCCATGGAGGAGAGAAAGAGAGGAGTAGCAGTTTATGTAGAGGAACATCTCTCGCCGAAACAACTATTTTCAAATGAGGAAGGAAGAATGTTAATACTGGAGGTGGAATTATTGCAGAGTAAGGTATTACTAATAGGAATTTATGCTCCTAATATCAAACAGGGATCTTTCTTTCAGAGAGTACGATGGAAAATTCGAGATTTGGAATACGAGCAAGTATGTCTCAGGCGATTTCAATGCAATAATCAATAGGACATGGGATTATAAAACAGGGAAAAACCTAAAAGGGGAAAATAGAGGACAAGATAAGAGGATTTTACCAGCCATTTGTAATGAAATGAGGGATGAATTGGGATTGAAAGATATTTGGCGTGAGCATAATTCGACGGTTGAACAATTTACTTATTATTCTCCCAGGCATAAATCGTGGTCTAGGTTGGACATGATTTGGATGTCGCAAGAGCTTAGCTCTCAAGTGATGGAGGTTAAGATCATGCCAAATGATTGGGCGGACCACATTCCAGTATTAGCTGTCTTAAAGAAGGAAGGGAAAAATAGGAAGAGATGGATGATGAGACCGGAGATTTTGAAAGAATCTGAATTTACGCAAAAGCTCAAGACAGAAGTGACCTTTTTCTTTCAAGAAAATAGGACACCAGGAATGCCTCTTCAAATAGTGTGGGATGCTGCCAAGGCCTTTATAAGAGGTCTTATCATTAAACATATGGCTATTAAACGTAAAAAAGAACAAGATAGGGGTGAGATATTAAGTAAATTAGCAAAGGCTGAGGAACAACTGCAACATAACCCACTGACTACTGAAGCAAAAGAACAGATAATACTGTTGAAACACCAACTTAATCTATTGGACCTGGACATGATGAAGGATAAGATAAAGGCAGCAATGCAGAAACATTTTGAGTCAGCCAACAAATTGGGAAGATGGCTTACATTTAAGCTAAAAAAGGAGAAACAGAGTAGACGAATCAAACAATTAGAAGATAAGGATGGGAACTTAATAAAAGATAAGGGAGGAAAAGAAAGAATTGCAGTTGACTTCTATGAGGAATTATATAGGAAGGAGGAGATTTTAGCAGGAGAGACGAAAAATTATATAGAGAATTCAGACTTACCTAGGATATCTAATCTGACGAAAGAAATTCTGGAAGAGGAAATTACTTTAACAGAGATTGAAAAAGCAGTTAAGAAGCAGGAGTATTTAAAAACACCGGGCACAGATGGACTCCCGGCTGAGTTATATAAAACATTGTTTGAGGTAATGGGGGAACACATGAAGGATTTATTTAATGAAGTGCTTGAAAAAGCAGAAACTCCCCATTCATGGAGGGAGGCTAATATTAGCTTAATACCTAAAGAAGAGACCCCTCCGGCAGATATAAAAAACTATAGACCAATATCCCTCCTGAATTCAGATTATAAAATATTTACAGCAATCTTAGCAAATAGATTAAAAGGCTTTCTAAATGAATTGATACATACAGATCAAAACGGGTTTTTACCATCATGACAATTACGAGATAATTTGAGAGTTATGCTAAACGTACTTGAATACTATGAAAACCATCCAGGCAAGCGGGTAACCTTAGTTTTTATAGACGCCCAGAAGGCATTTGATAGGGTCAATTGGGAGTTTATACTATTACAATTAGAACACATGGGCTTTGGACAAAGATTTCTAAACACAATTAAAGCCATTTATTCTAAACAAACTGCCAGACTATTGATAAATGGTGATTTGACGGAAGAATTTCCTATTGGTAAAGGTACAAGACAGGGTTGCCCTCTCTCCCCCTCACTCTTTATATTATTGTTATAAACTTTACTGTGTAAAATAAGAAATGAGGAAGAAATAAAAGGCCTTAAAATTAGAGATCAGATATACAAAACCCAGGCCTTTGCAGACGATATGGCCTGTATTTTGGAAGATCCCATAAAATCTTGTCTATCCTTGTTAGAGAAAATTGAGGAATTTGGGGCTGTAGCAGGTCTGTTAATTAATAAAAAGAAGACAAATATATTAACCAAGAATATCTCAGAGAAAGGTAAGCAGGATTTAGAGGAAGCAACAGGACTTAGAGTAGTCAATAAAACCAAATACTTGGGAATTTGGTTAACGTGTAGATGCTCAAGCATTCAGGAGGATAACTATATTAAATTATTAACCCAAGTAAGAAAAGATCTTGATAAGTGGGGTAAAATTCAATTATCACTCTTGGGACGGGTAGCAACAATAAAATCCTATGTCTTACCGAAGTTTAACTTTCTTTTTCAAACTGCTCCAGCGAATTTATCTAAAACATTTTTTATGGACCTAAATCAGGCAGTAACTAAATTCATATGGCAGGGGAAGAAACCCCAAATTAAAAAGAAAATGATGCAGGAGATAAAAGAAAGGGGGGGGTCTGGGTTTACCGTGTTGGGAGAATTATTACTCAGCCGCTTTATTAGTTTGGGTCAAAGAATGGATCACCTTAAGTAATAATCGTCTTCTTAGGATAGAAGGCCATGATTTACAACAAGGTTGGCATATAGCACTTTGGCGGGACAACACTCCACAAAGCAAATGGTTCACCCAGCATTATATAAGGAACATTTTAATTCAGAATTGGGAGAAGATTAGTAAAAAATATTACATTAAAATACCGTGTTGGATATCTCCTCTGGAAGCTTTAACATATCCCAAATTATTTAACACTGCAAAAAAATTAATGTATAAAGATTTGTTAAATGCACGAGGAGAGCTAAAGTCAAAACAGGAGCTGAATTCTCAGGGATTGCAATTGAATTGGTGGACTTACCTGCAGGTCCAATCAAAATATAAAAGAGATCGAGATAGAAAAGGCATAAATATTGACTTGCAGGACTTAGATAAAATCTTAATGGGTCAGGAAAAGAGCATGATCTCTAAATGTTATAAACTGTTGATGAGGATAGAGATTGGCGAAGAGGTAATAAAAGATGCGATGATTGCCTGGGGGAAAAATTTTGGCTATCCAATTCACCTGGAAAAATGGCAAGAGATTTGGTGGGGGAATATGAAATTGGTAGTATCTACTACATATAAAGAAAATATTTATAAGATGCTATACAGATGGCATCTCCCTCCAGATAGATTGGCAAGAATGTTTACTGGACAGTCCGCTGAATGCTGGAAATGTGGATTTGAGCGTGGCACTTATTATCATCAATGGTGGACGTGTCCAGAAGCAATCAAATTTTGGGAGAAAATTAAAAAATGTCTTAAAGAGATTTTAAATCAAGAGATTGAACTGAGATCAGAGACATGCTTGCTCGGCTCCAAACCGGAAAACATTAAAAAAGACTCGTGGCACCTCGTACTACATATTATTACTGCAGCGAGATTAACATTTGCCCAATTTTGGAAAGATAAAAATATCCCATCAGATAAAGCAATAATAAAGAAGATTTTGGACTGTGCGGAAGCAGATAGATTGACAAAAAAACTGAAAGATAGAGACCAAACGCAAACATGTTTATCTTGGGAAAAATGGTATACCTGGCTATCGAAAAGAAAACCAAAATTAGAATGATATAAATAGGCGTTGTATTTATCAAAAATATTTTATTATACATGTAAAATGAGGTCGGATAGACCTGATTGATCTACAAATTTAAAATAAGTTGTTCTGTCTCCCCTGGAATGTAGTATGGATTTACTGTATAGATTTGTACTAAATATTAAGTTACTAAGGTATTACTTATATGCATGTATGTATGTATGTTCTTTGTTTTGTCGTTTTGTTTTGTTATTTATCTGATGTACTGTCTTCTTTTTTAATTATAAATGTAAATAAAGATTTTTTTTAAAAAAAATCTCTTTGTTCATCATCCATCTTTTTTGTTTTTGGTGGCCTTTCCAAATTACTATTATTGGGTTATGATCCACCCACACATTTGGTGCAATTTCAATTTCTTTTATGTCCTTCCTTAACTCTGTGGTCATCCAGGCCATATCTATCCTGGACCATGATTGATGCGGATTCGAATAAAATGTGTATTGTTTCTTGGTTTTGTTCAGTTCTCTCCATGTGTCCTGTAGTTGTAATTCTTGGGCCATATCTTTGAAGGTATCTGGGAGTTTCTTTTTCCTAAATTTATTCTTTTTACTACTTTGGTAATCATTTTCTATATCTACAATTGCATTGTAGTCCCCTATAATGCATATATGTTCATAATCTAAATCTTTAATTATGTTGTGTATTTTTTAAAAATATTCTTTTTGATTTCCATTCGGTGCATAAATTGATATTAGTAATATGTTTTTTGTTTCCCTCTTAATATCAATCATCAAAATCCTGCCTTCTTCATCTGTATAAATTTGTTTTGCTTGTATATCATTTTTTTTATAAGAAAAGTTTTTATTGGTTAAAAATATACAATATTATAGTTTACAATATGTTGAATTTTCAATATCTTTATAGAAAAGATATTTAAATTATTATTTTCTCTTTTTTAAATTTCTCACACAACAGACGTTATTATGTTAAATCAAAACAATCAACCGGAATATATAAAAGTTATATAAGCAAAGAAAGCCAATAGCCAAAATATTATACAAAATACAGTGAAAAGAAAAAGTAAAAAGAGATATAAAAAAAACCCATTAGATAATAGATTCCCCTCCTTTCTTCATTTCCTAGTTCTAGCTCTTAAAACCATGGCCTGGCCTCCCCCCTCCTCCCGGGCTGCCACAGCCCCACCCGCCCCCGCTCCTTGTTCATCTAATACTTCCCCCTCTTCAGCTCCTGTATCTTCTCCCTCTAGGAAGGACTTATGCTGCTCAAAAAAGGCCTTAGCCTCCGCTACGTTATTAATTTTCTTCCTACTGTCCTTCCAGAAAATCATCAAACCCTCCGGAATCAACCACCTAAAGCCTACTCCCTTAAGGTACAGCTTGTTTGATAAAAAATAATATTTTCTCCTTAATTCTCGTACCTGTCTGGGAATCTGCTTTAGGATGGTGACCTCCTTGCCCCTGTACACCAGCGCCCCCAGTCTTTGTTTTCTCAATATCTCATCTCTCAGTTCCCTTCTTACAAATTTAATATGGACCTCTCTTGGGACACTATGTAAAATTGCAAATTGTGAGTTTACTCTATACACCAGATCCACATCCCTTCCAATAGACTCCAAATCTCTTTCAAGAAATTCACCCAACATTTTGACCATCACTTCTCTCAAATTTTCCTGGTCAAGTTGTTCCACGTTTTGAAACCTGAGAAAATAAGACATCTTATCTAATTGTAAAGTTAGCATTGCATTTCCTCTCCCTTCTTCCACCCGCTGGAGTGCCCGTACCTCCCCCTCCAGGCCCCCCATCTTCTTCTTGTTTTGCTCTGCCAGCTGTTGAACATCATTTAAATCTTTTTTCGTAAGTGTCATTTCAGATTTAATTTCAGATAATCCTTTTTGCAAATCATCCAACTTATCCAATTTCTGATCCAATTTTGCCAGTCTTTCCAAAATTTTTTCCATGTCAGCTGGTGTTGTTTTGTGGCCCTTGGCCATCTTGCAATGCTAGAAGATGAGAAATCCCAAAAAACAAACCTCCAGGAAAGAAAGAGAAAGAGGAATTGACAGTCGGTGTAATTTTTCCAGTATCCACCAGTGGGCGCTCACAGGAGCAACGAGTCTGGAGTGCAGAGTAGGTCAAACAGGAAGCTTGAGGTGGGTAATATCTTCAGTCGTAAATAAAGAAGCAGGAAGTCGGACCGCCGCCATAGCTCTCCACCGGGAAGAGAGGCCACCAGACCTCTTTAACAAATTCTGATTCAGCCATCCTCAAGAAAAAGTCAGCAAAGGAAGGGGTATTTTTCCATTTCTTTCCCCCTACTTCTCAGCCAAGGCACCTTTCCAGCTACAAAGGGGGGGGAAACTCCAACCCCCCCCCCTCACCTCCAGGATGCCTTGTCGGCTCTCTGCTCCTTGCAGTTAAAACTCCATCATGCCACCTCAACTCTCCGGTCGATCAACTCCCAGTCCGCTGTGTCTTGCAGGTAAGCGCCAGTCCCCTTAGGCACTGTGGCGCCTCAGCAGTCCCAGAAAAGGCCGCCGGTCGCCTCCCTCCCCCGCTGGAGCCTCGGGCGCGCCAGCATCGGCCTCCCGGCCCCTGGATGTGAGGCAGGGGACCCCTGGCGAGCCGCCCTCAAACGGCAAACGCCCCAATATTAGGGTGCTTGGCCCATAGGGCCTCCAGATGGGGGGATCGGACACTGGGGCCAGAGCTAGCCCGATCAGTGTCGGTCGCCTCTGGGACCGGAACCGGAAGTCGCTTGTATATCATTTTTGATGTATACTGCAATTCCTCTTTTTTTTGTTCTGTTAATGAAGTGAATAGTGTTCCTAATCTTCTATTTTCTAATAACTTTTGGTGTTGCCTTTTGATATGAACTTCTTGTAGATTTATGATGTCCATGTTTAATTTTTGTAATTTTTTAAATGTATATGATCTTTTAGTTGGTAAGTTTAATCCATTTATGTTGATTGAGATTAACCTTATTTCTTGTCCAATTCTTCTTCCTTATCTGTTTGTTGTCCTGAGTCTTCTTGTGTTCCTTGTTATGATTTGTGTTTCCCCCCTTCTTGAGCTTTCTCTCATGTGTCAATTTTGTGTTTCTTATCTTCCCAGGATACCAGAATTCCTTCTGGCACCAACCAGCGAAACATTATTTTATGTTTATTCAATTGTGTTGTTAGGAAGCTATAATTCTTCCTTTGTTCTCTTATCCGTCTCGGGATCTGTTTTAAGGTTATTATTTCCTTCCCCTTATAACTAATTGTTTCTTCTCTTATTAATTTATAGATCTCTTCTTTCACTGTTTTGCGCACAAATCTAATGTGGATCTCTTTGGGTAGTTTATTCCTGCGGGTGTAGTTCGTATGGACTCTGTAAATTTCATCTATTTCCCTACTGATTTCTTCTTTCTCCTTCTGGGTGGCTTCCGCTAATATTCCCGTCATCAAATCTCTTAAATCTTCTTCTCTATTTTCCGCAATATTTTGAAACCATAGGTAAAAGGATGCTTTCTCCATTTCTAAATAGGTGGTCGAGTCTTCCAATTCTTTATTTAGTGTTGCTTGGTTTTGTTCCATATTGTCAATTTTTTTCTCTGCTTGGTCCATTTTTACTTCCATATTCTGAATCCGTTGTTCATTTTTAACAATATTTTGTTGTATTTTCTCAATCTTGCTGTCCATTTTTTAATGTTGTCATTTATTTCTCCTACATCTAATTTCAATTCTTCATGGTTCCTTCTCGTTTCCTCATGATTGTTCGCTATCGATTCTTGCGTCTTATTCATCCCCTCTTGAATCATGGCTAAGACTGATTGGATATTTTGTATGTTGAATGTGGTGGAAGCTTTTTCTTTGTCTGAGGATAGCATTGCATCAATTGTTTTTTGTTGTGCTGGTGAGGATATTGTAGCTGTCTGGTTTGATATTAATTTTTTGCTTGTCTTGGTTGTTGTTAATGAGCCTGTTGTTGTCATCTTTATTTTTTGTGTTATGATTTCCCAGACTCTCATACACTGTTTATCTTATAAAGTCGATGTATTTTTATTTCTATATTAGTATTAGGTTTGTTCGATATGTATAACTAAGGAAAGGAATCAGTATGTGGAATACCTTATCTGTTTTCTTACTTTTCTATTGTGTAGTCACTGGTTTGAGTATTTCTAATAGTTTCACTTTAAAATATCGTTATATAAGGGTTAGGTAGGTCAGTTGAGGAGCAGGGAGAAAATACAATAGTTCAGCAATTCATTACTCTATTCTTATTTCTATTTACTATAATATTTATATATCAG
The DNA here is from genome assembly GCA_012654045.1 of Ptyas mucosa. Taxonomy (NCBI): domain Eukaryota; kingdom Metazoa; phylum Chordata; class Lepidosauria; order Squamata; family Colubridae; genus Ptyas; species Ptyas mucosa. Next base: position 433,170 of record WNWU01012981.1, on the reverse strand, counting down.
GTATTAAGATTAATGAATCACACTTTTTGTTCTAAACAATCAATTATCAGTAATTATTGTATACGGTCTAAGGTCGTCAGCCAATTTATTTTAAGATTACTATATCTAGGCAATATCTATATAATAAATATATATAGTTATAATCAAGACAATTTCAATTAGTAAATCTATCTCTATAGAAACCTATCTAGTTACTCACAGAAAAGGGGAAAAAGCAGGAAAAGATAAAAATAGTCAATATAGTTAATATGCAATATAATAGTTCTAGTTGTTAGACAATATCAATACCTAAAGTCTATAGTTAACTATCTAAAAAGATATGGCACTTATTACCAATATTGTATCAATTGTTCAATATCTAAGTTTACTTATGAGTATATATAATATATAATAATTCTTAATTATTTATGTTAGCTACTTAGTCAAAGTTAAGAAAAGTCTAAATTTAAATATATAAAGTAAAGGAGAATATCTAATTACATATATTATTGAATATATAATAGGTTAGGTTTATCCACTATTGTTCTGTCCCCTCCCTGCTTCAGAAGCCCAGACAAGCACACACACTCGAACAGGGGTATTCAGAAGTTGTTTATTTACCATCCATAAACAACGAGCTGGCAGCGAGCCCGGGAGAGATAACAACAGCTTTTGTTTTGAGTTGCCACGGCCAGTCCCTGATAAGGCTCCAAGTATTTATATCCAATACGAGCTTCAAAGAAAACGCTTCACTGCTGCAGTATTTCAGGACACAAGCAGTCAGGGTAAAACTTTGTTCGTCACAAAAGCCAACAAGGTAAGGTCAGTTCCTTTTATACCTTGTGGGGCGTTGGCTTTGTGACTCATCACCTCGTGCTCGGCCCCACCCACTCCTTTGCTGAGCCCGTCTCTCTGATCGTCGCCACCTGGGATTAATCCACTCCCTCTCCTCATTATCGTCTGACTCAGAGGAGCTTTCTTCCACAGGGCTTTCAGCTGGGGCCTGGGGTGGTGCCAAACCAGACGGGCCAGGGGAGGAGTCCCTTGCCCCCTCCTCTTCACTTTCGGAGGATTCCTCCTCTGGAGGTCCGGGCTCGGGAGCCGAAGACACAACAGAGTGGATGTGGCTAAGAAGCCCCAAGACGGGAGCTAAGCAGCACTGATCTGGATCATGAAGTCTTCTTGGCAGCTAAAGGAAATAAATAAAGGTTATTCTTTTATAAATTGTAAAAGATGTAATACCAAAGTGTGAGACTATCTGTCTGCTGTTTTCTGACACTGTAAAGTGACCACAAATGGTAATCAGTGGAGACAATGCATTATGACATGCTAAGAGCTCCCCAGGAAACAGAAATGGGGGGAGGGGGGATGGACGGAAATTGTCAAGAGGACCCTTTAAAGTGTAAAACAACTTAAAGGATGACTTAAGAAAATAAGGGGGAGTTGGGAGGGCTTCTTAGGCGTGGCGTGCATTGTGAAGGTGTATAAAATGTATAGCTTGAAAACTGCTTTTTGCGCTCTTTGAACTCAATCAATTTGGGAAGGGTCTAAGAGGCTGCGCTTGCAACCGCTTTTCTTTTTTTTTTTTCATGTTTTTCTCCAATAAATCTTTGATTTTGTTAACCAGACTTGTCTTGGAGTTGTGAGTATAAAATTTTGGGAATTTTAAATCTCACACAGCCCACATAGCCAGAACTAGCCAGAACCAAAGACCTAACTATAGGGAAAGATCAAGCTAAAGCAGAAACCCATTTTCTAGAAGGGAAAACTGAGGCAGGAAACACTGAGGCAAAAATAATGGCTCCCCTGCTAAGCAAACCAATATCAGGAAGAGCAAGAGGCGAATGCAATTACATTCTGACACATACGCCCTTCTCTGCCTCAGACCTTGTTATTTGGAAAAAAGACACTCCAACATTCAGGGCAAATCCTCAGGCAGTAATCCAAACCCTGAAATCAATAATAGAAAGCCACAACCCATCCTGGGAAGACATGAATCAGTTGCTACAGGTTTTCCTAACTCAGGATGAACTATTAAAACTATTTGAGAAAACTGCACCAACCAACTATTCCAGGACAGGGTGCCCGGATAAGGGTTGAATGGCCAACCCAGCGCCCTGATTGGAACTACAATGATGCCAATCACTGGAGGGATTACAAAAAGGCAAAAGGCAATCTAATGGATGCCCTAGAAGAAATAGGAAAAAAGCCCCTCAACTGGTCTGAATTTCAAAAGACAACCCAAAGGGAAAAAGAAAATCCTGACACATTTTGGGTTCGTCTCTCAGAGGCAGCTGTGACATATGCCCACCTAGACCCAAGCTGCCAAAAGGACCAGAGAATTTTAGCCTCAGCCTTCGTGGACCAGGCTAGTAGTGACATCAGGGAACATTTCCACCGTATTGTATCTAATTGGCCTACATTGGAAATAGCGGAGTTGCGCAGGATTGCAAACTTTGTATATGACCAAAGGGATAAATTGAAAGAGGAAGAAAAAGATAGAAAAAGGAAGATAGAGAGACATGAAGAGCTAAAAGTTTTTGCTGCCATGCACCATAATGCCAGACAAGTTCAACGCAGGACTGCCAGGATCAGGCAGGGATGCTGGAAATGTAGACAGGAAGGATGGCCACAAGATGGGTGCCAACATTGTTATAAATGTGGGAAAGGAGGGCATTTTGGCTGATACTGTAAACAGACTTCATTTCATGGCCAGCCCCAAGATTCACCTAGAGGCCCCATGCCAAGCAATAATTCACATTACCAAGGCGAGCAGAGATATAACTGTTAAGCTTAGGATCTAACCCAATAACTCACGATGTCAAGAACTCTTTTCTTAAATCCTTTATTTTGATTTTATCAAGTTGCTAGACCTCATCGAGGAGAGAGAGTCACTGATCTCCCTTTTTCCTCTCAGGTACTCATCTGGAACAACTGGAACAACACGTGTTGACCCCTTATATACATTGTGGGAGGAGCCAAAGGTAAGGAAGCATGATGGGAAGTGGGGAGGTGATAACATTTACCTGGGTGGGGTTAGACATTTATTTAACAAACCCCCTCTAAATGTCTAACCGAGGTTAGTTACATTCTAACTACAGTCATACATGATATATACAAGGAATATTATCTACAAATATACACATATTTTTGAGGTGAGGTAAGTGTGTTGTTTCTGTGCTAGTGGTTTTGTGAGTATGTCAGCAATTTGTTCCTCCGTGTCACAGTGTGTTGCCCTAATGAAACCCATTTCAGAAAACTGTCTAACATGCTTATACTTGATGTCTTTGTGTCTAGATCTTTGCCCCACTGCGTCTGCCCTTGAAATTTCTATGGCTGCTTTATTGTCTTCATGAATCACAATGGGGTACGATGGTTCAGTCCACACGTCGTTGAGTAGGTCATCGAACCATACAAGGTTATTTGCAGCCTTGGACAGGCAGATGTACTCGGCTTCAGTGGTAGAGGTGGCTACTAGTTTTTGTTTTCCGGTGTACCAGTGTATGGGGCAGCCGTTTAAGAATAGCACATATCCTGATGTGCTTTTCCTGTTCTCGGTGTCTCCGGCCCAGTCGGCATCCGCGTAGCAGCTCAGTTTTGGTTTCAAGGATGGGTCTGGTTCTAGGCAAAGTTGGGCGTTGATGCTGTACTTCAGGTATCTGAGGAGTCTTTTGATGGCTTCCCAGTGCAAAGTTGTGGGTTTGCTCACATGCCTGGATAATAGGTTGACAGCCAGGGCGATGTCCGGTCTGGTCCAGTTGGCAATGTAGAGCAGTGAACCTATGGTGGAGCTGAATAATTTATTGTCTGTGAAGGGTTCAGCCTCGTTATACATGCTTTTTACGAAGTCTTGTTGCATGGGCGTTTCACAAGGTTTTGCACCTGACATGTTGCACTTCGATAATAGTTCGTTGATCTTTTCCCTTTGAGAGAGTCGGAAGCCTTTGCTTGTTCTGGTTATTTGTACACCAAGATATCTGTCTATTTTCCCCAACGATTTTAGTGAAAAATGACTTCCTAGTTCTGTGGCAAATTTCTCACACTTGGTCTTCTGTTTCCCTATGTATAGGATATCATCCACGTAGACTAGGACTCGTTCGAATGCCCCATCTTCTTTTTTCGTGAAGAAGCATTTGTCAGCTGATGTGGCTTTGAAACCCATGGTATTGAGAGCTTTGGCTAGGCACTCATACCATCTCTTTCCTGATTGTTTGAGTCCATACAAGCTCTTGTTTAGGAGCCACGTGGTGTTTTCCCCTGCATTGTACCCTGGTGGGGCCTTCACGTATAGTCTTTTGTCCAGTTCTGCGTGAAGGTATGCTGTTTGTACGTCGAATTGAAAAAACCCCAGTTCTAGTACAGTGGCCATCACTAGCGCGCTCTTGATGCTTTCGGCCCTAACGGTTGGGGAGTAAGTGTCCGTGTAATCATCCGGATACCTTTGTGCGAACCCTTGTGCCACCAGCCTCGCTTTGTAGAGTGTTTTGTTGTCTTCGAGGGTCTTGATTTTGAACACCCACTTTGTCCCAATGGGTTTCTTGCCTTCAGGTATCGTGGCTGGTGAGTACACCTGCAGGTTCCGTAGACTCTCCATCTCCTTCTCAATGGCCTGCTCCCATCTCTCTCTCTCTCCCCTGGGAAGTTTGAGTATTTCCTCATAGGAGTTGGGTGTGGTGTGTTCTGTCTGCATGGACATGACGTAGTCCTCGAACTTCTTTGGTAATCTGTTTCGGCTGGATCTGGTGGGTCTGTCAGGGGGCGTATCTGTCTCGTGGAGGCATTTGGCTTCCCTTTCAGTGAGACCGTCTATGTTCAGGGTGGGGTGCCCTTCTTTCCACCCTTCAGTCCTCACCTCTTGATGTTTTGGTTTGGTTGCCTTTGGTTCCTTCACCTCTTCAACGTTCGACTCTTTGTTGCCTTGGTCGCTTGTGCCCCTGTCAGGAAAGATGTCGTTGGAGTGTATCTTCGACCAGTTCGAGTGTTCATGGAATTCTGCAGACCTGGATACAACAAACTTGTTATTATAGTCCACAAATCTATAGCCCTTTGTTCCTGGTTCATAACCAATGAATTTTAATCTTTTGGATAGTTTGTCCCCCTTTCTCCTTAATTGTCGAGGAATATGTACATCTGCTGGGGCGCCAAATACGTGTAGGTGAGCTATATTTGGCTTTCTATTGTGCATGATTTCATATGGTGTTTTATTGATTGAGCTTGACCACAATCGGTTAAGCGTGTAATTGGAATAGTGCAGTGCTTCTGACCAAAACGATTGGCTCATCCCAGCGTCCTCTAGCATGCACCTGATCATCGTTTGTAGTACCCCATTCCTCCTCTCTGAGACTCCATTTTGGAAAGGTGAGAAAGGGCTGGAAGTGTAATGTGATATGCCTCTCTCTCTCAACCAACCCCTCAGATCTTTTGTCATGAATTCCGTGCCCCTATCTGTCATTATTTGCCTGATTTTTGCT
>WNWU01012981.1:385153-417554 GCA_012654045.1 Ptyas mucosa | reverse complement strand
CCCCCCCCCCCATCTATGCTGAAAAAGCAAAACTGAAAGTAAAGCAGGGTCTTTGCTGCAACGTGACAAAATGAAACAGAGAGAGATTTCTTTTTCTTTTTCCTCACTAAAAAAGGTACAGTAGGTGCAAAACTGCAAACAATGAGAAATTTAGGGCAAAAGAGGAGGTTCAAGATTTTAAAACACAAAAGAAAAAAAAAGCTCTGTTTAACTAGGGAATTGTAATAATTGAGATACTATTAATTGTATATTGTGTTGAAAGCAGAAATGGTTAAGTTGTGGTTTGGAGGAATATATGGGGGAAATTATTTGGTTTATTATTATTGGTAAATATAATTAATTGATTTGTAAGAAATTGGATTGCATGGAAATAATTGGAATATTCATGTTCATATTGATTAATATACAAAAAAGATAGTTATATAACTAATTATATTAAAATGTTGAATTTATATTAAACAACTGTATTACATAATTACATAATTAACCAATGTGAGGATGGATATAAAAATAGATGACAATGGGAAGGGGTATAATATAGAATAGAAGGGAAAAATTGAATTTGATTAAGATTAGAGATGAGGATGAAGGGTAATATTGGTTTTTTTAAAAAAAAATAGATGAGGAATAAATATGGCAAAAAGGAAATATAGAAATTGTAAATTTAATTGAAATGACTAAACACTGTTTAAATTTGTGAACCGGCCAAATACTCTGTTCAAAGAAAATACATTGTATGTTTGTATGTGTGTTTCTAATTATTGCTATTTATTCATATTTGTTCTCTTTTATTCTTTAAAGTTTAACAATTCATTCTTTATCTTAATATCTTTATATTTTTGGGGGGTTGGTTTTCTTCCCTTTCATCTTTTTTATTGTACAGCAATCTTTCTCCTCAAACCTACCACCTCTCTCTTTTCTTTCCTTCTTACTTTCTCTCCCCCCCTCTTCTCCTCCTCCCTACTTCCTCTTCCTTTTTCTCCCTCTCTTACCCTCACTCTTACTCTAATTTCCCTTCCTTCATCCCTCTCTATTGCTGTATCCTTTTATGCATATGGACTACTCAGAGGGCTGAAAAAGTTATTTTTGACTGGTCCTCGCACTTTTGACCAGTCCTCGAACTTACGACTGTCTTCACATTTTACGTTTTTGCCCTATCTTGTCACCATGATGAAGAGAAACAGTTGTGAAATGAGTGACATGGTTGTTAAGAATGCTGCACGGGCATAAATGTGAGGATGGTCATAAGTGTGAGGACCAGTCAAAAGTGCGAGGACCTATCAGAAATGACTTTTTTCAGCCCACTGAGTAGTTCCTATACACATAGCCATGGCCACCCGGTCACATGACCAGCTAGCCACGGCCACCCAGTCACATGACCTCCAAGCCACGCCCACAAAATAAGCCACGCCCACAGAACCGGTAGTAAAAAATTTAGAACCCACCCCTGGTTGGGGGTCACCACAACATGAGGAACTGTATTAAAGGGTCGCGGCATTAGGAAGGTTGGGAACCACTGCTCTAAGGTGTCTACCTTTATCTTTTTCCCCTGCCACGTTACTATCATCCCTTCCGGAATAATCCATCTAAACAAAATTCGTTTTTTATTTAATATTGTTGTGAGGAATCCATATTCTCTTCTCCACTCTCTGATACGCCTCGGTACTTGTTTCAATATAATTACTTCTTTCTGTTTATAATATATTCGTTCATCTTTTATTATTTTGTATACTTCGTCCCTCACTCTTTTCCTTACAAATCGTACGTGGACTTCTCGGGGGAGTTTGTGTTGTCTAGCATAATTAGTATGGACACGATACACCTCTTCAAATTCCTTAATCATTTCGTCTTTATCCCCTTGTAGTGCATTTGCCAATATCTCTGCCATAACTTCAAATAAGTCTTCCTCTCTTTCCTCTTTAATATTCTGGAATCTCAAGTATAGTTCTGCTTTTTCCATCTCAAGCCGTGCCACAGTATATTCCAACTCTTTATTGAGGGAATTCATTTTTCCGTCTATCATTTCTATTTTCTCCTCTACTTGTACCGTTTTCCCTTCTATCGCCGTTATCCGTTGCTCATTTTTTAAAATTAATTCTTGGAATAGGTCTACTTTTCCATCTAATTTCTGGATGTCATCTTTAACAGCATTCTTGACCTCATCTAAATCCTTTCTGGTCTGTTCGTAGTTTTTTGCCATGCATTCCTGCATTTTTAACATAGTTTCCTGTATAGCTGATAGGGTGGTCTGCACGGTCTGCATCGTTAGTGTGGGGGTTTGTTTTTCTGCTGGGAACATGGTGTCTAAGGTTTTTTGAGCAATCGGGGAGGCCGTCGATCCACCTGGTATTGTGATTGTTTTTTTTCCAGTTTTCCCTGTTGTTGTTATTGTTGATGTCATTTCTTGCAAGAGTTTCTGTTGCTTTTCTAGAATGGTCTCTATCCTTCTCCAGATCAGCATCCACTATTCTTATGTTTATTTCACATGTATTTCTACCTATTTCACTCTAATTCCATATATTATGAGGGAATTTATTTGTTATTGTGTCTATTCTATGTAGTCTTTGATATACTCTAAAAGTTTTTAGTTTCCCTCCCCCTTTTTTTTTAGATGTCAAGAATGTAAATATGCATCAAACATAAAATTGAAGATCTGGATATATAATATATAAAAGCTTATGGATATAAATATATATATAAATATCTAAATATTAATTAGGTAAATATTACTTCTATATTTTTAAATCACAGTATAATCCTCATCAAATAGTCTTAATGGTTAATTAATCAACAACTATTAAAATATTGATAATTCATCCAAGTTTTAAATAAAACAATTAATTCCTTAGAAAATAACTTATCATGAAATAATTTGAGGGAAAAATAACAAAGGAGAACAAAAGAGCAATGAAATCTAATCAATACTTAACTCATTGTTAACAAATTCATGTTCTTAATTTTTTTTAATTATTCTATTACATTAAATATAAATTTATAGGTTAGCAGATGAAGATTTATAAAAAATATATAATTCTTAAATACTGTATTATTATTCCTTATCTATATCACAAATATTTAATTTTGATATCACCCAGTCCAGTCTATAGTAGTATTCTCCAAGTCCAGTCACTAATTTCAAGATTCAAAGTCTGGTCGTGGTTTACTAGAGTTGCTCCTTATTTTCTTAGTGCAATTAAACAGTCTTAGCAGAAAGGAACTTTTATTTTTCAGTGATCTAAGAAGGCTGCCACAGTCCCAAGGTGCGTTTTTCTTGTCTGTTTCTCTTTATTCAGTTTACTTTGCCCCAATAAGGCTTCCTTCAGCGCAGCTATCGTGTTATTTAAGAGTGACAAATTAATTCTCTAGTCTTATACTCAATTCTCTTCACACACACAAGACAGTTTTAATATTTCAGATCTTAGGCGGAGTCACGCTGGCAGGTCAGGGGGTTTTTTTGGCCGCTTCTCCTCCTCGTTGTGCCGTCTCTTCCTTCCGCTGCGCTTCAGGGCTCTTTAAATCTCAACTCTTCTGTCGGCTCCTTATTGTAATGTAAATAGACAGCTTTCAACTCTTAATCACTGCTCACACCGCCGCTTTTCCCCGCAATCACTTCCTCGGCTTCCTTCTTGTGTGCTCAGACGTCGGGTCTCTGGATCCGCCGCTTCGGCCTCTTTCTTCCACATCCGGATTAAGGGCTCTTCCTTGCTCGCCGGGGGATCACACTTCCCCACAGCAGACCTCCAAAGTTGCCCTCCTTCTCACGGTCCTCGCTCGGACCGATCGCCCTTCTCTTTAGGGCTCCGGTATGCTGAAAATCGCCACGAGAAAGCGGAGCTCGTCTTTCTCGTGCCGCTGCAACCCACGCCTTCTGCCGGAAGTCTGCTCCAGGGATGATTTCAATGGCGCAATCGGCCTCGCGGTTGGGGGGGTAGGACGTCACACTTGGCCTCGCTAAACACCTCTGCAAGGTCTTGGTACTCCTCTGGGATCTGTTCTGTGTCGTGGGAGCTATCGGATGCGGCCGCCAGTTGCTCTGTTGTCCCCTCAGGGAGGGGCCCTTGTATTGGCGGTTTCTTCCTTTGCTGTGGTGGGAAAGATTGGGGCTCCTGCGTGGGGGGCATCTCCCCTGATTGGAGCGGTAGGGGTTGGGAGCCCTTTGCAATCCTCAGCCTGAGGGTTCCCTCTTGTCACCAAATGATTGGGCCCCACTTGTCTAGCCACGAGAGACCCAGTATGACTGGATCTGTCATTTTGGGGGCTATTATGAACCAAATCGTTTCCCAGTGATCTGCTAGCTCCAGCCTCACTGGCTCGGTCAAGTGTGTGGCATAAGTCCCCCCCACTAGGGATCCATCAACTTGTTCAAATCGGATTGGGTGGTTGAGTTTTTTAGCACAGATCCCCAATTTTAGGACTGTGGGCAGGTTGATCAGGCACCTCGTGCAGCCTGAATCTATTAGGGCTTGGAAAGTCCCTTGGGTTCCTGTTTTCTGGGCTGTTAGGCGTATTGGGAAAAGAAAGGGGTGGACGAGTCCGCTCACCATCGGGTCGTCTTCACCCTCGTCCTCGCTGTCATACGACTCGGGGGATTGATTTCCCTCATCTGGGACCACTTTTGTTTCAGTCAGGTGGGAGAAAACCCCTGGTCTCGGGGGGACTCTCCGTGGCGTGTTGGTGGCACGTTTGGGCCCTCATTCCGGTCGTGCCCTGGGCTGTGGGTCTGGCCTCGGTCTAGGGGTTCCACACGCTGCTGCCGGGTGACCAAGCACCTGTAGCACCTCAGTGGGCTTCATAGGGCGACTGGCCTCTGGGTGGGCTGTGGCGCTGCGGTTCCTCGTCTGCCGGGTGGCCCCTGGTCCGGGTGGCCTCTCTCCTCACTATTTGGTTGCTTCGACATGTTGTTGGCCCGCAGCCTTCTGTTGACTTTTATTGCTATCCGGAACCATTCGGAGAGTCGGTTTGGGATGTCTCGATAAGTGGTCACTTGGGCAATACGCTTATCTAGGCTTGTTCTAAAGAAATACACCAGCAGTCGCTCTGGTAGGGGAGGTAGGGTCCCAATGACTCTCTTGAATTCACGGATATGCTCTCTGATAGGCTTTCCCTTCTGCATTAGGTTTCTGAGCTCGTCCTCCGCATAGGGGTCCTCCTCTGCCTCCTCGAATTGGGTTTGTAGTAGTTGTAAGAACTCATCTGCATTTCACAATTGGGGGACCCTGTTCTTGTAGAGGGCTGCTGACCACCTTCTTGCGTCTCCTTCAAATCCCTCTGAGATGGCACTGACTAGGGCTCTGGGAAATGGATAGAGGTGTCCATAACGTCCGATGTACATATCAGCTGTATCGAGGAATTGCGCTAGCTGGTCGGGGTCGCCATCGAACTTCCCTCTGAAACAGGGTGGGTCCTCTCTCGGTGCCCTATCCTCCCAGTGCGGGGCTCTGTAAGCCTGCTCTGGGGCCCGCTGGTCCTCTTCCTCTCCACTCATTTTGGGGTAGGGCAGGGATGGCCTGTCTAGGCTGCCCTGCTTGCTTTCCAGGGGGGGACCCATGGATGTACCTTTGGGCTTCTTCTCCTTCTGCTCTGGTGGGGGGAAAGGCTGTGCTTTCGTCTATGACATCTCAGTTTGGAAAGCTCGAGTGGGCCCCCCCTCTCCTCAGGCCTGCCTGATGGTCCCTCCTCCAGAAGGATGGCACAGTCAAATTTCTCTTTCAATTCATCTTGTGGGCTCTCGAGTGGCCTCCCCGAAGATTTTTGGTGCCTGGCCTGCTGCCAGTGCCATAGCCAGTCTGCCCTCCCCAGCTCACTTAGGGGCTTCCCCTTGTCTTGATTGTTCAGGAAGGGAATGTCAACCTCTGGGGATTTTGGCAAAACCCCCAAATACTTATCTTTTTCTTTTTTTTCCTTGGCTTGCAGCTTCGCTGGGGGAGGGACGAGCCGTAGCTTCGTTGCATCCAAGCGGGCTGGAATCAGGGCTGGTTCTTGTCCAGTTGCTTGAATCAAGTTATCTCCGGAAAGATTACTCTCTGCCATAATTACCGGACTGCGCTTTCATTTACTCCAGACAGTGGGGGAGGGCGCTGGAGGTTTGGAAGTCAGCCAGCTTGGCTTGGAGAGGAGTACTGGCACTCTGTCAGGTCCTGACGTTGTCTTAGAGAAATCACATTTTCCAAACAAATAGTCTTTGATGAAATCTTTCATTTATTTAAGAACGAACATGTCTGGTCCCGACTCCATCGGTGCCAGTACTGACCTGCTAACCCACAAACCCTTCCCTTTCCGTCCCTCATTACCCAGCGTCTCATTGGCCATCTCCCAAGTCACTCTTACTACGTCACCTCACAGGAATGTCCCCCTCCCAACCCATCTCCTAGGTGATGTTATCTGCCAGGTTGTAACTGTGTGAAAGGTCAACCTGCTTCTTCTCTCTCCTTTTCTTTTTTTTCCTCCTTCATGTCAGCACTAGGATGAATGAAACTTGGGGTGCTGACATCTAGTGCCTAAAAAAGGCTTCCAAATCGGGAATATTGGAACTATGGGGACGGAGCTCTGTTCCCCTCATTCCTGGCAAGATGACGTCACCGCCGGAAGTCCTTTATCTTCTCTAATATTTCTATTTAGCACTTCTAATGTTAATATAAACAATAAAGGTGACAGTGGACAACCTTGTCTCGTACCTTTTTTTATTTCAATAGACTCTGTCAATTCTCCATTTACCATTTTTACTTTTGCTGTTTGTTTGTAGTATATGGCTTCTATGGCTTGACTGAATTTTCTGCCAAAGCCCATCTGTTCCAGCTGTAATAACATAAATCGCCAGTTCACGTTATCAAAGGCTTTCTGAGTGTCTAGAAATATCAGAGCCATTTGCTTTTCAGGATGTGCCTCATAATATTCCAAAGTATCCAGAATTATTCTCATATTGTCCTTAATCTGTCTTTTTGGCAGAAACCCATTTTGATCAGAATATATAAAGTTATTTAAATATCTTTTGAGTCTTTCTGCCAATTTTGAAGCGAAGATTTAGTAGTCTGAATTTAGCAGAGAAATAGGCCTATATTTCTTGATTTGTTGTGGGTCGGTGTCCTCCTTTGGAACAAGTGTAATATAAGCTTCTGACCATGACTTGGGTAATTTCATCTTTGACATGACTTCATTCATGACTTCTAACAATGGGAGATTCAGCGATTCCTTTAGTGTCTTATAATATTCCGCTGGCAATACATCTGGGCCTGGTGCCTTCCCATTCTTTTGTTTTTTAAGTGCTTCAGTTAATTCCATCATCGTTATATTTCCTTCTAACATCATTTCAGTGTCTTTGAATCTGGGGTAAATTCGCCTTCTGCAGGTATTGTTTATCACTTTCCTCATCTATGTTCTCTTGCTCGTACAGTTTTCTATAATAATCTTGTATAATTTTTTTCTTCTCTTTATTTCCATATCTAGTTTGTCCTTGGTTATCCACTAGTTGTATTATTTTTCTTGATTCTCTCTCTTTTTTCAATTTGTATGCTAACCATCTACCTGGTTTATTTGCATCTTCAAAATAGTTCTGTTTAACACTTCTAATTTTTTGTGCTAAATCCTCTTTTTCTATTAGCCCCATTTTATGTTTAGTTGTGTCCATTTTTATTTTAATGTCCTTTTTTTGTGGAGATTTCTGTAATTCTTTTTCAAGTTTCTTGTACTCATCCTCTAATGTTTTATAATCTTGTCTTATTTCTTTTCCTTGTATAGTCTATAATCAGACCTCTAGCATACGCTTTCATTGTGTCCCAAAGGTTTTGCACTGATGTATCCTCTTTTCTATTTTCTTTTAAAAAGAAGGCCAATTCTTTCTCCATTTTCTGTACAAAATCCTTTTCTTTTAATACTGTATTATTTAGAGTCCATCTAGATCTTCTCCTTTGTCATTTCCATTTCATTGTCATTGGATTATGATCTGCCCAGGTATTTGCTTCTATGTCAATTTCTTCTATATTAGAAGTCAATTCCCTTGTCATCCATATCATATCTATTCTGGACCATGATGAATGTCTATTTGAATAAAAAGTATATTGTCTGTTTTTTACATTTCTTTCTCTCCATACATCTTTTAAGTTTATTTCCTCTATCATTTTAAAAAAGGATTTTGGAAGAATCTTTCTACTTTGCTTTGTCGTCTTCTGTGTGTTATAATCTAATTTCTCATCTACTATACCGTTGAAGTCTCCCATCATACAAATATTATCATAATCCAATTCAATTATTTTCATATGTAATTTTCTATAAAAATCTTGTTGATTATCGTTAGGTGCATATATTGCTATTAAAAGTATTTTCATATTGTTACCTGTTATTTCCACCATCAAAATTCTTCCATCCTCATCTGTATAAATTTGCTGCGCTGGAATTGTATCTCTAATGTATAGAACAACTCCTCTTTTCTTACATTGTGGCAATGAAGTGAATATCTTCCCTAATTTTGGTTGTACCAATATTTGTTCATGTTGTTTTTTAATATGCACTTCTTGTAGACAAATTATATCAAACTTTAATTTCTCTAATTTATGAAATATCTTTCTTCTTTTAGTAGCTAAATTAAGTCTGTTTATGTTTATTGTAATCAGTTTTTTCTCTTCCATGTTTATATTTTATAAGAAGGGTTTATTGCTCTAGTAGATCTCGGTTCACGTTGCTCTTTATATTCCACATTTCCACCCACTGCTCCTTCTTTTTCTATCATTGCTAGGCATTCCTCTTGTAATTCAGTCAAAGATTCTTCTCTTCTTATCTCCACTTCTTTCTCTCTGATTTTTTCTACGTAGAAAGCTTTTGTTTTATCAATTGAAACTATTCTGTATTTTTGTTGTTGCCATGTAAACACCAGGCCTTCTGGTATCAACCATCTGTAGTTCACACCTTTCTGAAGTAATATTTTGGTCAAGAAGTGATATTCTCTTCTCATCTCCCTCACTCTTCTCGGTATTTGCTTCAGAACCACAATTTCCTTATCCTTATATTTCAATGTTTTCTCTCTAGTAATCTGCAATATTTGTGTTTTAATCGATTTCTTAGTGAATCTTATATGGACTTCTCTTGGTAGCTTGTTTCTCATTGCATATCTTGTATAGACTCGAATTATCTCACCTATACCATCCATCATCTTTTCTTTAGTAATTTCTAATGCTTCTGCTAGAATTTCTATCATTATTTCTGCCAAGTTTTCACCCTTTTCTTCTTCTATATTTTGAAATCTGAGGTAAAATTCTGCTCTATCCATCTCCCATCCCAATATTCCACTTTTATCTCGTTCGACGTTGTCCAATCTACTGTCAATGTCACTAATTTTTTTATCTCTTTGTTCTTCTTTTTCCTTTTCCTTCCTTCTTTTCCTTTTCCTTCCTTCTTTTCCTTGAATTCCTTGCCAAATCATATGCAGTGTCACTTCCTTTTCCTTCTCTCGTTCCTTTTCCTTCTCCTGTTGTAACATCATCTGTATTGATCATTGTCCTCCAGACAGTGAAGAGGAAGGAGTCGATGTAGATGAACCAATAGCTGTTGCCTTTCTACTCATTTCTGTAAGGTGCTTGCAAAAGGTTCAAACAAGTAGAAAATCTTCAGGTTTTTCTATACCTTAATCCACTTATATATAGGACAAATATTATCCCAGGTATCAGTAAGCAAAAGAAAAGCGAAGAAAAAGACCACAAAAAAACACAAAAAAAAGAAGAAGAAAAAAGGAAGTAGAAAGGGTCTTCAAGCTCTTGTATGCCTTAATCCAATTTAACTGTCGAGCCCAATATCAGCTCGACATATTTGTCGGAGGGCGAGGCATCCAAGGCCGATTAAAGAATCCAAGGCTGACTAAAGAATCTACAGAAAAGCAGTGGGGATGGTTATTAGATATTTGGGGTAGTAGTGGTGATGGGTTCGTTAGGTTCTGGTGGTGGTGGTGGTGGTTACTAATACCTGTGCATAGGCTGAGAGTCAGGATCATCTGTGAAGAATCGGCGTCTGCAACGTTTGAATGTGGAAGTGCTGTCAGCTTGGGAGGAAGGAAATAAGAAAGAGCTGGAAAGACGATTGCGTATGGGTGGGGCGTGGGCACGGTTGACACGCTGCTTTAAAAAACGCTGACAAACCCAAACATTCAGTGCTGACTTTATTACATTCATACTTGGTTTTTCCTCAATACCCGACTGTTGCGGATTAAAGATTGCTTGACTAAACCCTGTTTTCCCTGTTTGGTGATTCATCTGAAGAACCGCCGAGAGGCAGATCAGAAGAGCCGAGATTAACGAGAACAGAGAAATGCCAAAAAAGAAAAAAAGAGCAAAACACTAGGAAAAAATCTATGTGTATGTGAAAAATTAGAAGTCCTTCAAAAAAATCACAGTCCGGTTAAAAGTAATTTAATAAAGGGAGAGTGGAGAAGTAGCACCAGAAAAAGAAAAAAACGAGAAAAGAAAAGAGAAAAAAAACATAGTCTTTGAAAATCCATCTCTGTATAGTAACCACAAATTCTTTTGTTGAATCTCAAATATATATTTACAGCTCTCTTTCCAGAGTCACTGTAATCTTCTTCTTTTCAATCTCAGACTCCTGCCACTGACAGTTTCCCAGAAGAGCACCTGAGTAAACAATCCTGCAGACTGTCTTTGATGCTCTTCCCACTATCTTATCTATGACTAGGCTCAGAGTCCTTGAAGAATAACACAGTTGTTACTTTCTTAAGCCAAAGAGAAAAAAGGCAACATTGTTTCCAATCCACTAGATGGCAGTGCTACTTATTTTCTCCACCTTCCCTGCCTTCTTGTTATTCAATACACCATAAAATAAAAATGGGGAGAAAGAGCAAAATAGATAAAAAGAAAAAAAATAAAAGATATATACTAAAAAGGCACCAAAAAATTATTACTTGAATAGATAGAGTGGGAATCTCCAATCCAATCCAGTCCAGTCTGAGTTACAAAATAAAATTGTCCTTTAGCATCCACAAGTAGAAAGAAATCGAAAAATAAGAAAAACTACCTTCGACTCAAGCTTAATTCCGCCGCTTCCTCTTCTTCTGTCTTCAATTTTAACTTCCTTAAGACCTCAGGGTGTTCTCTCAAATAATCTATTTAAAAGTTCTCTCACCAAGCCGACACACTTTCACTCGATCTCTTTCGTTCCGGAGCTGTCCCATCTTCAGCAGCTTCTATGGCTGCCTCTTCGTCGCCAGAAAAAAGGGCTTCTCCTGGATCAACCAGGGACTTTGCGGTGTCCCTGGGATCAACAGAATGTGCCCTCCACTATCACCATCTCTACGGGACAGTGAGGTCTGAAAACGGACCGTCCAGCAACGAAGATATCAACGGCAATCTTGGAACTTCAAGATCGCCCATTATACCATCGCGACGCCAACGACGCCCTCCCCGAAGTCAAGAAGATTCTTGATTCTAGGTTGCAACGAGGTCAGTTACAATATTTAGTACACTGGAAAGGGTACCCTTTGTCAGAAGCTACATGGGTCAAAAGTTGGGATCTGAAAGCTAGTGAAACAATTTCACGACAAATTCCCTGACAAGCCAAGCCAGGAGGGGGGAGAGGGGGTTAAGTGGTTTTATGAACGTGTGAACCCTCTTTTTTTGTGTTTTGTCCCTTTTTTTTTTTCCAGAGGGTGGTTTTCCCGTGGGGGGGGGGGGATGCCTGTCAGCTTTGGAAGCCATATTAGCACCAGAAGCTTCCACACTGCCAACTTCTTGTGCTTGGGAAAGTAGGAGGGGGGATTCAGGAGAGTGATTGTAGTTAGACATAATAGCATTCTTCCCTTCAGTCAAGGTCATGGTGTTTATGCATCTGGAGGAGGAGGAGTTGCAGTGATGGCTCAAGTTGGGACGGATGATGATTGGGCCATGTGACAGACTGATGGGTGCAGGGGCTGGATTTGGGGTTTTGATTTACTGAGGGAAAACCCGGAACTCTCAGATTCGGGTTTTCCCAGATGTGCCAGTATACCTACTCTAATAAATGGAACTTTGAGAAATGCTTGCCTCGAAGTTTTTAATTGGAGTTGGGGCTTTCTGGAATGCTGACAAGTTAACTGCCTTTAAGAGAATAAAGTCAATACTTGATATTGCTCCTTGCGCATGAGGTGGGTCCAGAAAAAAAAAATCCTTTAATGATTTTCCATGCCAACAGTGCCAAAAATATTCCTGAAGAGGTTAGAGCAGAAATATTCATGTTAATGCAGCAGAAGAAGCAGAGCTGGGTTTTTAAGGTACTTACCAGGGCCCATAACCCCAAAGAGGCCCATCCTTCAAAGCTCCCTGGCCCTCTTGCCTGGCTGTTGGTGACCATCCTTTGCCACATGGATAAGCAAGAAGAGCACAGGAAGTGCTCCATCCTTCAGGACAATTGAGAAGGGGGGCAAGTCCAATCAAGACATCTTGACCAAAACCTCTCCTTTTCTCCAAAACACTGCCAAAAAAACTTCATGTTCATGCTACCAGCTGTTTTCCAGTGCCCTGAATCAGGATTGTAATCCTGAACAAACATTCATTGGACACTCAAATGGGATAAGCTGTCTTCAAAGGATACCTTAGGGGGATCAGGTTGCATGTTCCACATCAGTGTTTCTCAAATCTTGCAAAGTAGAAGATGGGTGGACTTCAGCTCCCAGAATTCTCCAGCCAGCCCTTCTGACTGGGGAATATAGGAAGTAGAAGTCCACATATCTTCAAACTGCTAAGGTCGAGAAACACTACTCCAGATCTGTCCCCAACCTCTCCACATTGATGGGAAAGATTTCTAGTGATGGTGCAACCACATTTGGAAGGATAGAGCTACAACCCTCTCTGAAATCAAGAATCCCATGAAGTCTCATGGGGAAGTATAACTCAATTCAGCTAGCAGCTGCACACCCATTTCAGATGTTTCTCCAACAAGAAAGGATGGGGATGAAGGGGCCAAACACCAGCACCCCATTATTCCCAAAGCAGTTTTTACAAATACTTCACGGTAACTATTCAACCCCTCGTTTTCATAGCCAAGCTCAAGCTAAGGAACTTTTGTGCATTGTGCAATGTTATTTATAAATATTTCAGTTGCTAAAGAGCAACAAGCAGCAGAGTAGCAATCTTTCTTAATATGCTGCTCATGAGGTTAGCAACAATTACTATAGTCTTTACAAAGGGGAGAAGAGGGGTTTCATCCATGGGAAGGACATGCTCCAACTTGTCACCTGGAGTCCAGCAGCAGTGACTTCTGCCATCATGTTCCCAATGTCATTTTTTTAAAACATACTTTGAGGGCCTCTCTATATGGTCCAGGTGAGAGAGGGATTCAGACTTGCATTAATCCTTTCTTTCTCCTTCCATCAAGCATATCTGTTAGCAGAAAATCAAAGCATTAATTAGGATGCAATTTGAAAAGCAGGAATTTGGGATGGCATTCAGAAATGGGATATATGGGTAGTCCTCAACTTACGACCAGTCACTTAGCAACTGTTTGAAGTTACAACAGAGCTTGAACAAGCTAGTTGCAATCCAGATTTCAAGTTCCAACATCTGTCCCCTGCTCCAAGATCATGTGACTGTATTATGGGTACTTACAACCAGCTTGCATTTAGTCATTTGCAACATCCTGCAGTCATGTGACCACAATTTATATCGTATTTACTGAAAGCCAGCATTTATTTCCAGCTTCTGGCAAAAAACCAGCCATAGCGAACAACGGCTTTGCTTAACAACCATGGCATTCACTTAACGACCTCCGCCAAAAAAGGTTGTCCGTGATCATGTGGTAATCCAATTTATGACTATCATAACTGAAATTGAGGGCTCAATTACGGTACTAAGTCAAGGACTACCTGTATGGGTCACTCTCCACCCAAAAATGCCATATTTTGCTAGGTTTGCTTCACTTCCAGCAAGCACTTCCTAAAATTAAGGAAGGGAAGTTGTTATTTTGTTCCTGCTGCTTTTGCCGACATTTAACAAAGACCACCCCCCAATCTACATTTGATCAATGGATCCAAATCTACTTTCTGCTCCTCCTTGCTATAGACCCAGCAGCATCAGGATGCTTGTAACTGAGGCAAGTACAAAGCCACACTATGATTCCTCCATGGTGGTGGTGGTGGTGGTGGTGGTGGGGATAGAAATTAACTGCTGAGAATAAAGACTGAACCGGGAATACTGGGTCTTGAGAAGACAAGATGGAGCAGAGTTCTAGTAGCTCTCTTCAAATGCCCAAGAGTATCACACAGTAGAAAGTCAAGACCGGCTTGCTCTCATTTCAGTCTGCGGGACATGGCGTTTAATAGATTTAAGTTACGAGGAAGCAGATTTCAACTGAACACGAGAAAAAGGATTCTTAACAAGCGATAATCAGTATTGAAGCTCATGACTAAGGAAGGCGATGGCTCTTCTTTGATAGATACTTTCAGCTGGACCATACATAGCTTTCTATCTGGGATGTTTTAATTTGGATTTTTTGCGCTATGAAAGGATTGGACTCAGGGGCCTAAATGCCTAAGCTTCTATGATCTGGTTAATGAAATACATCCCAAGGTATCAGCTTCTGGCCTTGTCCCCTTGTTTTTATGGGCCGGATTCTGTGCTTTTGTAACTGTCCCCTCTCTTTACTCTGTCATATTTTTTTTTAAATATATATTTTTTTATTTTTTTCCAACATATTAAACATAAAATACATCTTTGAGAGCGAGAGTTTGGTCCTGTCATAATTAGATACAATTGCTCACACTTCTTGAACAAGCTCAATTCCAAATTCATCAGTTTAAATCTTTTAAAATAAAAGTCGAACCACAATTTTTTATCACAAATTCTAACATCTTAATCTAAACATTTAGTATTCTATTGTATCACCATAAATCTTAGTTCCCAAATAAACACAATTCTAATTTCTATATCATTTTATAAATCAAAATTCCATATATATTCCTTAATTTCAAGACCCATTTCATCAAATCTCTATCTTAACCTCTATTAATTTACATCTAATTTTCCTAGGCTGATCATCAATTACATTTCTCATTTTACATAATTCATTTCAAACTCAGTTCACATTATTTAATTATCATCCATCATCTTCTTTTCCAGCCCAGCTAATTTCCAACATTTTTATCTTTAGGCTATTTTCAGCATATTCTCCTATACGTCTCCATCTATTGTTTGGCTGATTTCCAGCATTTCTTGTTTTGGCTGTTTTCCAGCATAATCTCCTCCATTCCTCCCACTGATTACCAGCATATTCTCCTCCACTCCTAAATCTATTGTTTGGCTGATTCACAGCATTTTTATTTTGGCTGTTTTCCAGCATAATCTTATTTTGGCTGTTTTCCAGCATAATCTCCTCTGCTCCACCAACTATTATTTGGCTGATTTCCAGCATTTCTTGTTTTGACTGCTTTCCAGCATATTCTCCTCCACTCCATTTTTATTGTTTTGGCTAAATCACAGCATAGTATATAAGCTGCTTTTCAGTGTATTCTCCTCCATGTCTCCCATCAATTTAGAATAGAGACGTGTTACATCAAGTATGTTATTCTCCACATATTTATTCTCTCCTGGATTATAAATTTTTCCTTAAATTCGTCCCATTTCATATTTATTCTTATTTTTCTATAAAGGCAATGTTTTTATCCGCCTCAAAATCAATTTTCTCTAATTATTAAATCTATACATAACTCCTGTTAATATTCAAAATTCATTTAAATATTTAAAACATCCTATTCTCATTCAATCATTTATATTCTTGTTTCATGACCAGATTGATATATGTGTATATATATAGTCAAATTTAAAAGGAATGGAAATAAAAAGTAGGAAAAAAGAAACTACAAGAAAGAGAAGAAAGAAAAAAGGAATGAAGAGGAAAAGAAAAAAAAGAAAAGAAAAAAAGAGAAAAAAACCACTCCTATTAATATTCAAGCTTCATTCAAAAATTTAAACATTACATTTCCGTTTTAAATCAAGCTGTTCTGTTTTTCTTATCTCACAACCAGCTATATTCTATTTCTTCCTTTTCCCATCTGTCCAAAACTGTTCCTTTTCAAGTTCAATATTATCAAAATTAAAAAACTCTGTAAAGTTTAACTCTTTTCTAACATCTATTCCATATATAGTATCTTCGTCCTTTCTTTTGTTGCTGTGCCATTTTCTTTTGTTGCCACGCCTACTAGTTCAATTTTAATTGTTCCATTTTATTTCTTCTTTCTTTCCATCAATGAAACCACCAATAGACAGATTGGGAATCCCCAGAGTCAAATCTCCTTGGTTGTTCAAAGTAATCCAATTTAGGTAGCAGGACACATTGTTTCTCTTTCAGGCCAAAAGCAATCCACAATTTACACTTTCACTTCGTCGCAGCAATCCTCCATTTTGTCCATTATATAATTCTCCGCTTGTCCTTTCCCCTTAGTTTTTAAAGATTCCTGCTTATCGCCTCTCCCCTCTTTCTCTCTCCAAAAGTAATCCATTCCAATTTAAAAAGATTTCAAAGTTTTGTAACTTTCCAACAGACAGTCATTCCAAATCGGTCCATAATAAAAGTAACTCCTTGATGGGTCTCTTCCTCCTGCAAATTATCTTACTAAGTCTTTTTGCCCCGATAATCCGTAGCCGCTAATTAAGGCTAAGGGCTCACTTGTAAAAGTCCATTTTTTTAGCGCTGTTCCCGCCTGGGTTAATATCACTCACCCTGCTTCCAAACGCTTCGCTCTTTTTTCTCCAATCTTCCTCCTTCACAGTGCTTTCCCAGTTTACCCCGGCTTCGAGGCAGCTGCCATGGATGCCGCATCCCCGCCGCCGACTCAGAGGGTTTCCTCCAGCCCCGAGGAACTTTCCCGTTCCTCTCGGCCGTCCAAGGTGTCCCTCTCTTTCCCCTGTCCCTACAGGACAGGATAGGTCCGCAGACCTGTTGGCAGTGGCTCAACAGTTGGGGTTTTCGCGGGGCTTGTCAGAGCCCCACTATTTCCCCGACTGGATCGCCGCAGCACCAAACCGGAAGTCCTCTACTCTGTCATATTTTTTGCCTGTTCAATCCTCTTCTTGTAACTCTCCCAGAAGACAGACCACAAGGAACAGCCATCCTTACAGGCTGCTTCTTCACTCACATGCTTTCTTCCAGCTTGGAGCTTGATGACAGAGCTGAGAAAGGGCAGAGCAATAGGACATGTCCAAATTTGCATGGTAGATGTCCTAAAATGCCCACACGAAGGAGAAAGTCTCACTCGTTCACATTTATCTTTCCCAATGTTTACAGAATAACTCACACTCAAGTCAGTGAAGGCCAAAGGTTGACTCCTGGTGTCCACGCAGTTTTCTTGGAAATGTTACAGAAGTAGTTTGCTGTTTTTCTCCCAGGTTCAGGATATTTTTCCAGCTTTCCTACGGTTTTGGCTTTCCAAGGTGGCGTCTCACTGAAATATTAATCAGGCACTCCTGGTCAGGTTTTGGAGATCAGCCAGTTTCTACTAAAGTTGGCATAGAACCTGAAGCCAGTTGAGATCCAGTCTTAAGCAATTACTTGCTCTAGGGATTATCACTGTATGAACTTGGGAAAAGTTGGACAAGGAATATGTTAACCAACTTGATAGCCTGGTTTGAAATTAGTTACAATGGTGAAAGAGAGCGAGAACACATATTATAAGCGTTGTCTCATATGCAGACACTTATCTATTAGTTTTTGAATAATTTAATGTCTTGTTAGCCCCCACATGGTGGGGAGGGGAAAGACAGCCACCTTAACACAATTCTTCCCACAAGAAAAATCCAGTTACATTCATCCAGTGTATTCCTAAAATAAAGCCACCTTCAAGTCATGATGTGAAAGGGAGATGGTACTTCAAGCTCTGTCTAGCATACCATAAACTAGTTAGAAATCAACAATATTAGGTTTCAGAAAACAGGGTCCTCTTCCTTTCCTTATATGGCTTTGGTCATCCATGGAGGGGAAGAATAGCAGGACCACCCAAGCGCAACCCCCTGTAAACCAGCAGAGAAGACAAAACAATTGGCCTTAATTAACGTGTCTGAACAAAACAGAGAACAAAACACTCCCACAAACAATGTTTAGCAAGTTATCTGGTACATTCAATGTTCAGTTTCAGGTGCATTCCCCCAGCCTGTATTTAGGCTGGGAAGCCAGAGGAAAATTGTGGTCTTCAAATATTGTTCCTTTGCCCTAGCCCAGGTGTCAGCAACCTGAGGCTCCAGAGCCGCATGCGGCTCTTTGGGCCCTCTGCTGTGGCTCCCTGTCGGATGATCCCACCACTGGCTGGCCCCGCCCTCGCCCTCCCCTCCCAGTCACTCCTTGCCTGGCCTGAGAAAGTAAGGGCGACGGCGGGTGATGGAGAAGTGGCCGGGGCAGAGACAAAGAGATACAGAGAGAGAGGGGGAGAGAGAGAGACATAGAGAGATACAGAGAGAGAGGTGGGGAGTGTGGGAGAGAGGGGGGAGGGAGGGAGAGAGAGATGTCAAAAGGCTTTTGTGGTTCCCAGTGTTTTTTAACAACCGGTTCTCTGTCTTAATGACCGGCTGGGTAGGCGTGGCTAGGGGGGGTCATGTGACTGGTGGAAGTGAGTGATGTTGAGTTGGCCACGCCCACCCAGGTTTTGTGGCTCCCGGTGTTTTCTTTTCTGTGGGAAATGGGTCCAAATGGCTCTTTGGCTGTTTAAGGTTGCAGACCCCTGCCCTAGCCCATATGACCAGCAATCAGGGATGGGTTTTGTAGTCGATCAGTATTTAGAGGGACCTAAGTTTCCAAACTCCAGTTTATATGGAGGATAGGTAGAAGAGTGCATGTCAAGAGTGGAACCATCAAGGCCTCTACAGTAAATGAGTCTGCCTTGCTCAGTCTCCATCCTCTAGGTCTTATGAAATGTGAGCAAAAGGTGGGTAAGACTTTGGAATAGGAAGGAGACTGACTGGCCTCTTGGAGAAAGGGGACAGAGGAATCCCGTTTCACCAGTGGAACCTAAACTTTTGCTTAAATGCAAAGTCCAGTGTTTTAAATCAAGTGCTGAAAACTCAGGCAAATTTCAGTTCCAAGGACTAAAGGACAGCGGGAGCCTTAGTGTTCAATTCCTTTGGGATTTCTTGAGCTAAACTACCATCCTGGCCCTACAGCTTTAAGTAAACCAGGATTTTTACGGGACTGGCAAAAATATAGGGCAGATAGATGGCTGCTCACTGTCTCCAATCTTCAAGGCTATTGTCAAGGTGCCTCTAAGCCCTACAGGAAGAGCTAACTTAGGGTTGAAAAAGTATGACAGAAAGAAATGCTGGGTGGAATGATGGAAACCCCAGGTGAATAATTGAGGTATTAAAAATACATATAAGGGCTCTACATTTGTGTTCCACCTCACTCAAACCAAGAGACTTGGAGCCCAGTGGCTTCTGAGTGATGGAAACCTTGAGGCGGCCTGTCCAGGTGGTGAGTTGAAGGAAGGAAGTCATCCTTCAGATTATTGCATCTCTTGGAAAGCAATGGTTAAAACACTCTAAATGCATTAATTAGGATATATGATATGTGTGCTCAAATGCCTAGAAGGGTAATGAGTCATTTTAAGCAGCTTGCCCTCTAGTGGTTGGAGAACAGATAGAAGGAAACACTCGTCAAATTAGAACTGTTAGTCTCTGTAAGAGAATTAACACAACCCGTCAGAAGGTAGTCAGCTTAGACCAGTTGATCCCAGTAGCTAAATTGGCAATCCCATGATGGATTTGTCCCTGAATGGGTCCATATTCCACCCGTTCCCCATCAATGGTGATGATTCCCTTGTGAGTGAGAGGCTCTATGCGGAAAGCTCAGATGGGCAGGTGCATAAAATAAGGATTCTCATGGTCAAAATGAGTGCCTTTCTCCATAGCTAAGAAGAGGTGAATCATGGTTGCCCGGGAGACGCTTGCCCTGACAAAGCAAAGATGGATAAGACCATCATTAAAGCCAGCGGTGGGCATGGTGAAGAGATCTGCCCCTAAGTGAGTCTGGTAAATGGCCAACACCAGGACAAAAATCGTCCTCCACTGTCACCCAGGACTTTGGCACCGGTTGTTCAAGCGGGGCCAGAAAGTCATCCAAAGGACCGGGCATTTGCCGGGCAGAAGGCAACTGGTTTGGTAGAACTTTGGGCAGATTGGTATGCTGGGACTCCTTGTCTGACAGGGTTTCAAAACTGAAGTTGGATGCTTGGAAGCTGGAAGGAGGAGGCGGGGAGCTGGGTGAGGAAGTGGGCTCCTCAGCTGACTCCATCTCACGATAGCAGAAGGCTTGGCACTCCTCGCAAATGCCCATATCGGAGACCGTGCGGTTGAGGGGCAGGCTTTGTAAGGGAAGGCTCCCATTGACGGCTACGGTGATACTGCGCAAAATCAGACGATGAGTTGCACAACCAAGAGCAAGAAGGTAGGAGAGCCGGCCCCTATAAGTGTTGAGGGAAGCCAGGCAAATCATGGTCCCCAAGGTGAACCGGGCTGGGCCCATGTGCTTCTCACTTTCGATGTCCACATCTGAAATGAAGCCCCAGGCCACACTCAGGAAAGAGAAGACATGGGCGCCTGATGCGGTGGTGATGGAAACCAGGTCCAAGGGAGAAACTGCCCCATGGCAGAGCAGAAGGGTGCAGTTTGTCAGCAGCTCCTGGCCCAAGACCTGCTCAAACCTGGCCAATGGGACAAAAAAACCGGACAGAACAATGAAAACTGCTCAGAGTCACTTGCCAAGTGGATGGCAATCAGGGGTGAAATGTAAAATGTGTTACTACTGGTTTTGTGGGCGTGGCTTGGTGGGGGGGGTTAAAGTGACTGGGTGGGCATGGCCAGCTTTTTTTTTTTTAACTTTTCAAAGCATTTTTTCTAATGCTTTGAAAAGCCCCTGGCGATCAGGCAACTCAGCTGGGATCGTCAGAGAGGCTTTTTAAAAAATGCCTCTCTGCCAATCAGGCAACTCAGCTGGGATCATCAGAGACTTTTCAAAGCATTTTTTTACCACCTCTTCGGCCAAGAGGTTGCAGAAAAAGATGCTTTGAAAAGCCTCTGAGGATCCCAGCTGAGCTGCGCGATCATCAGAGGCTTTTTTTTACTTTTAAAAGCATTTTTTCAGCAGAAGAAGTTGTAGAAAAAATGCTTTTAAAAGTAAAAAAAAAAGCCTCTGATGATCATGCGGCTCAGCTGGGCATGGTGGTGGTGGTGGGAGGGATTTTTGCTACCAGTTCTCTGAACCACCCACCGCCATCGCTACCGGATCGGGCAATCCGGTCTGAACCAGGAGCATTTCACCCCTGATGGCAATCCAATCCAATCCATCAATCTGCATCTCTTTAGAAGGGCAAAAAGGGCAGGACATCATCAGTGAATAAGCATTCAGAAACAATATATAGGTAGTCCTTGACTTACGACCACAATTGAGCCCAAAATTTCTATTGCTAAGGGAGAAACTTGTTAAGTGAGTTTTGCCCCATTTTACGACCTTTCTTGCCACAGTTGTTAAGTGAATCACTGTAATTGTTAAGTTAGTAACATGGTTGTTCAGTGAATCTGACTTCTCCATTGACTTTGCTTGTCAGAAGGTCACAAAAGGTGATCACATGACCCTGGGATACTGCAACTGTCATAAATAGGAGTCAGTTGCCAAGCATCTGGATTTTGAACACATGAACATGGGGATGCTGCAACGGTCATGTGAAAAACGGTCACAAGTCACGTTTTTCAGTAACATTGAACAGTCACTAAGTGAATGGTTGTAAGCTGAGGACTACCTGTACAGAAAATCTACTATTACCTGCAAATTTAGGAAATAAACTAGGTGGACAATCATTTTACAGCTGGAGGATGCACTTGGGGTTTTAACTTTGTTTTTATCTTCTGGAGAGCTGCCTGCAGACATGGCAATGGTCACTGCCGGACATAATTAAACATTTGTTTAATATCTGATTCAGGTAATATACAGGTAGTCCTCAACTTACAACAGTTCATTTAGTGACCATTCAAAGTTACAATGGCAATGAAAAAAGTGACTTATGACCGTTTTTCACACTTACGACCTTTGCAGCATCCCCATGATCATGTAATAAAATTTCAGATGCTTGGCAACTGGTTCATACTTATGACCATTGCTATGTCCCAAGGTCATGTGATCACCTTTTGCGACCTGACAAGCAAAGTCAATGGGAAAGCCAGATTCACTTAACAACCAGGTTACTAACTTATCAACTGCAGTGATTCACTTAACAACTGTCATAAAGGTTGTAAAATGGGGCAAAACTCACTTAACAAATGTGTCACTTAACAACAAAATTTTGGGGCTCAGTTGTGGTCGTAAGTCGAAAACTACCTGTATCACTTGCTGATACTTCTCAAGACACATATCCCTACAGGGAGAGAAATTTGCCTTGAACTGTTCATTCCAGTCTTGTATGCACTGGGAGGTTCTTATTATTTATTACCCATGTTTTCCCGAAAATAAGACCAGGTCTTATTTTCTTTTAGACTTGAACCTTAACCATGGCCCACAGCTCAGCTGATCCAGCGAGGGCCAGGAGTTCTGTTTCTTCAGGTGCCTAGAGATATTTCCAGCGCGCTCTTGCTAGCCCCAGCCCTGCCCATGGTGCCAGGCAACCTTGCAGCTGAGGGCCCCTCTGTTCCGCAGCTCACCTTGTGCCTATAGAGCAGGCGACGAGCACGGTTTGCGCTCCACCAGGTCTGGAGCTCAGGTGTTGCTTAGGCTGCTGCTACGATGAGGCAGAAAGTCATACGGCCTGTCGGAATCAGCTCCCCCCCCCTCTACCCAGCTGCTGCTGCTTGAGAAAAGGACAGGCAATTGTGGAAGATTGTGGGAAGCGTGCTTACAATAGAAGCAAAGCCCAGCCTGTCCCTTTCAAGCGATCAAATGTCTGTGTGTGAGAGAGAATGAGAGAGAGAGATAGAGAGAAAGAGAAATGACGGAGGGGAGTAACAAGAATTGCAGGCAATGCTGTTTGAAAGGGTTTCCTCTCCACCGTTTCTCTTCTCTGCTCCACCCACCTGCCCGCCCACCGCACCTGGGCCTGCCGGGCACCGTCTGCCCCAAACCAAGTGGTGGAGAGGCTTCGGGACAGCGCCCTTCTAGTGCCCGCTGCCCTGACAAAGGCGAAGCTGAAACAGGCGGGGGCCACGCAGGGCTCCTCCGATGGCCGCCCCACCACCGCACTGCTTGGAGGCAGCCCATACACATGTGAGTAGGGGTTGGGTTTGGCATTTCACCTTCCTGCCTTTTGCGAACTTTTGGCTGCATGCAACGAAAGCAGCAGAAGCAGCAGAAGTCTTTCTTTCTCTTCCCCAAACTCTGCCAGAAATGAGTCTTTGTGAGACTCATTGTGGCGCCGCCGCAGCCTCTTGGAGCAGGACCCTGCAAGGCTTGTTGTGGCATTGTGCGTGTGAATGGCAGTACCACCACGAGCTTCATCATACTGGCGCAGCTGGCGTCCTGCTGCTTGCGGCTGCGCCGGTATGTCGAACCTTGCGGCAGTGCCACCGCCCGCGGACGTAATGGCACAAGCCTTGCAGGGTACTGCTCCAAGAGGCTGTGGCAGCATGACAGGTCTCACAAAGTCTCATTTCTGGCGGAGTTTGGGAGAGAGAAAGAAAGACTTCTGCTGCTTCTGCTGCTTTTGCTGTTTTCCTTGCGAGCGCAAACCGTGCTCGCTGCCTGCTCCATAGGCACAAGGTGAGCTGTGGAACAGAGGGGCCCTCAGCTGCAAGGTTGCCTGGTGCCGTGGGCAGGGCTGGGGCTAGCAAGAGTGCGCTGGAAATATCTCCTGGCAGCCGTAGAGACAGAACTCCCAGCCCTCGCTGGATCAGCTGATCTGCGGGTCGTGGTTAAGGGGCCCAGCAGCCATGATGTGACAGGGGAAGGGAAAGGCTGCCTCCTGTGCTGGCCACCCCCACCCCCTTCACTAGGGCTCATTTTTGGGGTAGGGCAGGGGTTGGCAACCTTAAACATTCAAAGAGCCATTTGGACCCATTTCCCACAGAAAACACCGGGAGCCACAAAACCCTTTTGACATCTAAAATGAAGATAACACTGCATATATCTTTTTTTTATCTTTATGCTACGTATAAAAAAACTATAGTGTGTTGCATTTATGAAATCAATGAACTGCTACAGAGAACACAATTTTTTATTTCTGCGTGCAACAAAAGCATTTTAAACTCTGAAAAAAAAGATGGGTCAAAAAGCTCAATAAAGCTCGTGTGTTGGCGGGTGTCATACATTGGCAGTTGTGATGTATATCTTGAGACACTGGGAGCCTCCAGCAGAGGGATGAAAGAGCCACATGTGGCTCCAGAGCCGCAGGTTGCAGACCCCTGGGGTAGGGCATTTATTAGGCCCACCCCAAAAAAATCAGGCTAGGACTTATTTTCTAGGTAGGTCGTATTTTCTGGGAAACACAGTAGTAAATAAGAGATTTTCAAAATTCTAGATCTCAGAAACAATTGCCAGGTGTGTACTTTAAAGGTATATCAGTTCTTAAGCACAAGATCTTCCTTTGGGAGGGGGGGCACTTAAGCCTGTATGAGCTTTTTCTATTCAAATCTACAGGAATAATTTTTAGTGTAAACAGCCTGGAGTCACTTAGTTAAGATGGATTGTGTAAAAATGTGATAAATAAATAAATACATGGAGGTTAGGACCAACATTTTCATCCTTTTCAACTTGGGAGGAGAGTTGAGTAATTACAAAGGAAAACATGAAATTGTTAAAATTCTTATAGAGACTTAACCCATCTATTTTTGTCCTTTTTTTCAAAGTCTAAAAAAAGGAAAAATAATGTATTCTTATCTAGATCCCAAGTACAGAATGAAAGGAAAAGTCTCTGGATCAAGCTCAACTTCTGGTAACACACTTTCTCTTGGCTATATTTCAGAAGTGGGATGTTATTGTCTTCATCCTGGATCCCCTTTGAACATTCTAACCTTCAGCCCTGCTATTTCTTAGCAATCTCCTATCCAAGTAGGAGCCAGGCCTGACCCTGCTTAGCTAAGGATCCAAGACATGATCAGCCAGGTATTGCTCACTGTCAGGTATCACTCACTGTTACAAGTTATTAGGATGGTGAAACATGGGTGGAGCTTTGCAGGATAGAAACTTAGTAAATGGTTATGATGTTCATTACCCCACACCACAAAGCAGGCCAATTGATGTAAGTGTTCCTCTCTGCCCTAATAAATGCAAATGTATCTTCTCAAACAGGCCAGTTTTATCTAATTAATTACAGGACTAGTTTCAAAGCCATGTCCTGCAAGTTTTGCTTGTGAATTGCAGGGACACAGAAGCTGAAAGTTATTATTTGGGCGGGAAGGAAGAAGATTCTCTGTGCATGCTCCCCAATACTCTTCCATGGTTTAGCTTCACCTATCCAAGGACTGAACCTTAGAGAACACAAGATTCAATGTTGCCATTTTCTGGCTTGGGTCATTGGGCTAATTGCAAGGCTAACATCATGGTGGGCAATGGCCACCCCTTCCCATGATTTTAGAACAGAACACAATAACAGAATTGGAAGGGACCTTGGAGGCCTTCTAGTCCAACTCCCTGCTCAGGCAGTAAATCCTTTCAGACAAATGGTTATCTAATCTCTTCTTAAAAACTCCCAGTGTTGGAGCATCCACAACTTCTGGAGGCAAGTTGTTCCACTGATTAATTGTTCTAACTGTCAGAAAATTTCTCCTTAGTTCTAAGTTGCTTCTCTCCTTGATTAGTTTCCACCCATTGCTTCTTGTCCTGCCTTCAAGTGCTTTGGAGAATAGGTTGACTTCCTCTTCTTTGTGGCAACCCCTTAAATATTGGAACACTACTATCATGTCTCCCCTAGTCCTTTTTATTAAACTAGACATACCAAATTCCAGCAACTGTTATTTATATGTTTTAGCCTCCAGTCCCCTAATCATCTTTGTTGCTCTTCTCTGCACTCTTTGTAGGGTCTCAACAACTTTTTTACACTGTGGTGACCAAAATTGGATGCAGTATTCCAATTGTGGTCTTAGCAAGGCTTTATAAAATGGTAGTAACACGTCATGTAATCTTGATTCTATCCCTCTGTTAATGCAAGTTAGGACTGCATTGGGTTTTTGGGCAGCTGCAGCACACTGCTGACTCATATTTAAGTGACTGTCCAATAGGACTCCAAGACCCCTCTCACAGTTACTACTACTGAGCCAGGTACCACCTATACTATACCTGTGCATTTGATTTTTCTTGCCTAAATGTAGAACCTTACTTTTCTCACCACTGAATTTCATTAGATAGCACCCAATGTTCAAGTCTGTCAAGATCCTTCTGTATCTTAAGCCTATCTTCTGGAGTGCTGGCTATTCCTGCCAGCTTGATGTTGTCTGCAAATTTGATGATCCTCCAAATCATTGATGAAGTTATTGAAGAGTACTGGGCCTAAGTCAGAGCCTTGGGATACCCCACTGCATACATTTTAGCGAGACTTTCTCACTTACCCAGCACTACAATTAATAGCAGCTGCCACGGCATTCCCAGATCCGCAGGGAAGAATCCCAAGAGGCATTTTAACTGCTTCCTCCTAGTCAGGACGTTCCATCAAACCGTTAATAACCTGAAAGGAAAGCAGAGAAGGGTGAATATAGGTAGTCCTCGACTTATGACTGGTCATTTAGTGACTGTTCAAAACTATGAGCTACCTAGGGGCACTTATGATCCAGATTCAAAGTTACAAATGGTTGTTCCTCCCATGGTCACATGGCCACACTTTGGGCACTTAGCAAATCTGGGCCACATTTATAGTCATTTGTAGTGCCCTCTGGTCACATGACCACATTTTACAAGGGTTTTGTGAAAATGGGCATTTAATTCTGGTTTTCTGCAAAACCAGCCCATAACGAACCCATTCAGACTTTATGAAAAAGTTCATAAAATTGTGTGACTGTCATGACTTACAACTATAATGGGCAGGCTCCACTAACTCAAGGACTACCTGCACTTCTCATGTGCAGCTCTTCATCCAAAAAGCCAGAGCAGCCCATCCAAGCAAGTAGAAAATCTCGCACACTCTTAAATGTTCTTCCAAAGAATCCTAGTTTTTGTGATTACCCGGGGCATGGTACAGAGTTCACACAGGCAGCTGGCAGTTCAAACCGCCCCTTTATTGCTCCAAATTTCCCCAAATGCTCCCACATTTCTGGCATGTCCCAGAGCAAAGTGATGACAAACACCCATACACACCTCAAGCAGCCTCTGGCTGCAAATAGTCTAGCCGAGCACTGTCTACACCAAGGCTGCACAGCAATAAATCCAGCAGGGCAAATCAAGGAGTTCAGGAAGCAAAGGATCCAGTCCAGAAAGCCAGAAAGAATGCAAGGACTCTTGGAAAGTTCAAACGTCGGCATTTAACACTTCAGGAACTCAGTGTTTGTTCCTGACAAATGCCCCTCCCCACAGCGTCTCCTTAAGTCTCATTCCCCAGGTGTGCCTTGTGAAGATGGGCAGGGCACTCTTCTCCCGAGTAGCCTGCTCAGTCTGCGCTGTTCTCACCTTCTCTCCACTCTCCGTGCTCTCGGATCAGGAGGGGGTGGTCCTTGCTCCTCGCCTGAGCTCTGTCTCTCATGTTCATCCTGCCCCTGTTCCTCTCTGTCTACAAACTGTTCTAATCCTGAAAGGCCCTGGCCTTCCCCATTTTCCTCCGATGCCAACAAAGCCGCCCCCTCAAACTCTGTTGGCTCACGTTCCAGCTTGTTTTCCCCCACAGATTCAGGGTCTGATGGGGGCATGACAGATTTTTTGTAAAAAACCCTCCTCAACCAACAAGATTCCAAAAAGCAACGTTATTCTCTGCTGTGGATATGCAAAAATCCAGTGCATCTTTCCCTGATCTCATACCCTTCCATTACATGTAGCCGTCAACTTCTGACTATTCAGTTAACGATCCTTCAAAGTTATTATGGTGCTGAAAAAAGTAAGACCTGTCCTCACACTTATGACTGTTGCAGCATTCCCACTGTCACATGATCAAAATTCATGAGCTTAGCAACTGTCATATATTTACAATAGTTGCAGAGTTCCAGGGCCACATGATGCCACTGAGGATTTCCCCAGCGGAGTTTCTGATGAGCAAAGTCAATGGGGGAAGCTGGATTCACTTGACTGTGTGATTCACTTAATGACGGTGGCAAAAAAAGTTGTAAAACCAGCCCAGTGATGCCCTTGACGTGATGGCCTGGAAGCGGTACGGGTCTGGATGGGAAGGAACAGACTTCAACTCAACCCGGCCAAGACCGAGTGGCTGTGGGTACCGGCATCTCAGTCCATAGGAGAGGTTCCATCGCTGGCTATAGGGGGTGAAGTTTTACCCCCTGTAGACAGGGCACGCAACTTGGGTGTCCTCCTGGACTCATGGTTGAGTTTAGAAGACCATATAACGACCGTGACAAGGGGGGCATACGCCCAGATCCGTCTGGTGTGCCAGTTGCACCCCTACTTGAACCGAGATGCCCTGCGCACAGTTACTCATGCGCTAGTCCCCTCCCGTATTGACTACTGTAACACTCTCTACATGGGGCTGCCCTTGAGGACCACTCGGAGGCTTCAGCTGGTGCAAAATGCAGCCGCGCAGGTTGTGATGGGAGAATCCCGATACTCCCATGTAACACCCCTCCTGCACGACCTGCATTGGTTGCCGGTTGCCCTCCAGGTGAGATTCAAGGTGCTGGTGATGACCTATAAAGCCCTACATGGCTTAGGCCCAGGATATTTGACGGATCACCTGCAGCCAGCAACAACATCCCATCGCCCGGTTCGCGCCCATAGGGAGGGCCTGCTCAGGGTGCCGTCGGCGAGACAATGTCGGCTGGCAGCCCCCAGGGGTAAAGCCTTCTCTGTGGGCGCGCCCACCCTCTGGAATCAACTCCCCTTGGGGCTTTGGTTGGCCCCTGACCTTCGCACCTTTCGCCGCAAATTAAAAACTTGGTTATTTGAGTCCCCCGGCCTGGACTGATGGGATTTTATACGGGTTTTTAATTATATCTGATTTAATTAGGTATTTTAACTTTGTATAATGGATTATTGTGGTTTTTTTAAAAAAAACAAAAGGTTTTTTTTATAATTCAAACAGGCAAACATTACATAATAAATTGTCATTCATCATTTTATCCCCACCCAAAACCCCCCTCCACAATTCCCCCCCCCCACTTCCCAGAGCAAAAACAGGATATAACATTTAACCAATATAGACTAAAATATGCTATTACAGAATTCAAAACTCTCTCACACTTGCTAACTCCCCTTTTAAAAATTATACATCAACCTTCCTTTTATAAATTCTCTTATCACATTTCAGATTTATAAAAAAAATATTTTAAACATTTTAATCCCTTAGCAAAATATTTTCCAAAATATAAATTTCAAAGCTTTCAAAAAGTTATCCGTTAAGCTTTAAATTATCCACCTTTAATACTATAAACCTATCATAAAATATAAAAGTTGTATATATTAAAAATCCCAAAATATGACCAGTCTGTCTTTCTTTCTATATTCTTTGCCTTTAAACTTCTATACCTTAAAACTACCATAAAATTCTAAAGTTATCCAACTTTAATTAAATCTTTTAAAATCATAAGGCAATCCAAAATATGACCAGTCTTTATTTCTTCATATATTTTCCGCCTTCAGCGTTACTCCTCCCCCTACTCCAACTTTAATTAAATCCTTTTACTTGATAAAACAATCTCCAAGTTATGGCCAGTCTCTCTTTCTTTCTATATTTTTTCCAGTCCTTCTCCAATAAAATCTCCTTCAACATTGCTCCTCCTTCTGCTCTTATTTTCGATAATTTTTTAATTTGAAATTGTAGATAATATGTCTTAGGAATTTGTTCTCTTCTTGGGGTTATTTGCTTTATTTTGACGCCCCCATTTCGAAGACTCCTGCATTTGTAATCCATTAGTTCATTCCTTATATATCAATTCTGTCTATAAAGCCAAACCTTGTCATAGTTATCAAACTGCAGTAAAAAGTCCTCTTGCTGTTTTTCAGTTAATTGAGTGGAAGCCTCTTCCAAAACTTGTGATTCTGATGTAATAACCTCCATTTTAGCCTCAACAATGCCTCTTTTACCTTCCACAAACACATTATCCGGATTAATCTCTTTCTGTTCTACAGCCAGCAAAACATCCCCCAATTTATAATCTTGAATAACTCTGTTAATTGTCTGTCTTATCTCAGCAGTAAAAGCTTTTACGAAGTCTTTTAAGTCTTTCACAGTCATCGCTTGTAAGTTTGCTGACTCCTGTAATCCTTCTTTAAGTTCAGCCATTTTTCAATTGTCCTTTTTATATTTGTATTAATTCCACTATCAGGTCATTAACTTATTTCCAGACAAATTAAAGATATAAGTCAATTAAAGTCAATCCACAGTCTTTTCCATTCCACTTCCACTTTAAATCTTTTTCTTAAATAACCTGATAGCTTGTTGCCAATGTTAACAAGGACTTTCACTTTTAGGTTTAAGTTTTCACACCGAAGGGCACCATCTTTTTCTTTTTTGTTTCTTAAAACGGAGTTAGCATAAAATACCTGCATTTTTAGTCTTCTGAGTCAGCTCTGCCAGCATTCAAATTCAAAAATCCGAATTCTTTTTAATCCTTTTTGTTTCTTGCTGGGGTGGACGCGACGCTTCGGTCTGCTTTGTAGCAGACTTGTCCCGGCTCCGGAGATTTGAAGAGCTTTCAGGGAGCTCTCACCCTGCAAGCCCCAGGCTAAAAAAAAAAAGCCTGGGGTTCTAGGGGAGCGCTACCCAGACCCTTCTACTCTTCTCTCCCCCTTTTCCCTGGGGGAGAGTTTTGAAGCCGCTAGACAGGCGATTTTCGCTGTTCTAGCAGCTAAACAGAGACATGGGGCTGGAGCTCTTGAAGAGAGCTCTGTTGGCGGTGCGCGGAGCCACCGGAGGTCCGATTATTGTGGTTTTTATTGTTGTGAGCCGCCCTGAGTCTGTTGGAGATAGGGCAGCATATAAGCCTAATAAATAAATAATAAATAAAATTGGGCACTGTTAAGGAATAACCCTTGAGTAGCAAGGGTGTGCACATGAAAGCGGTTGAGAGTAGTTATGAATAAGCACAGTCACCACACAAATACACTGAGTCATGTTTACAGTTTACATTCAGGAAAAATAAAGCACAGTCCAATAAACAAAGTCTCCATACCAGTCGTATTAATCATACACAGTAAACAGTTCTTCTGGAGTTACAAACAGTAATACAGTAAGTCAGATAGAGATATCAGAGAGCAAGAACAACAAAGAGAACAAACCATGTTTCTAGCTCCCTCTTAAGGACATTGGCAACAAAGCTAACCAATCAGGACACAGTATGATGCAATACAGCAGTCTTAAAGCTATACAATACAATACAATACACTGCAAACATACATTGATGGTTTATATATTGCCAACCCAACAAGTTAGGTAATAGTCTTATTCCTAACAGGTACGACTTGCTTAATGACCACTTTGCTTAGAGATGGAATTTCTGTTCCAAATTGTGGTTATAAGTCGAGGACTTGCTGTATATGGAGCTTAAATTCCAACCTATCTGGAGGCTACCAATTGAGGAAAGGATGAGCTAATGTAGCAAAAATCTGTCTCAGGAATAAGTTGTAGGAAGAAATATCCTTCTGGGTTCAGCCCCAAGTGGGGAAAAAGACACTGGAAACATGGAGACTGCTTGGAAAGATGGTTTAATGGCGGACAGGATCACATGGTTTGAGTTCCTGAACAGAAAAAGGGGCGAGATGCAGCGAGTCCCCGGGTTTTATGCCCTCTCTGGCTTTGAACTTCCTGGGGGTCTTAGCTAGCCTTGCTGGCTGATGTAATCTTCCCAGGTGCCATGTGGTGAGTTTCTGTTGCTAGATGGGTCCTATTGTGTTAAGTTTCTGTTGCTAGATGGGTCCTATTGTGTTGCAGATGATGGTCCAATGACAAAGATTGAGTTTCTGCCTCTGGCCCATTGACAAAGGGTGGGGGCAGGAAGATGGGAGCTGATTCGTCTTTAAAACATGCTTCTCCATTTCTCATCCAGGGAAACATAATATTCTGCCTTTTTAATATTTCCCAAAATATTTCATTCCTCTAGGAAAGGGGTGGATGCTAACTTCTTACAAAGTCACTATTTACACATGATCTCTGGCTGATTTGTCTGCCCATGCACTACATAGATTAAACACAAAAGCCAGATTTTAGCAAAAAGGTATAGATAGAAAAGTACAAAACAAAATTCAGGAAATTCCAATTTTCTCAATTAGCCTCTTTTTTCCACTCCCTTTATACCTCTTCACAGACATCTTTAATTTTTTATCTTGGCCATGAAGATATGTGCGGTAATTCTGGTGGGCCTCTCATGAGGGGTCCGAATCAGAGAAG
>WNWU01012981.1:339986-375153 GCA_012654045.1 Ptyas mucosa | reverse complement strand
TGGTACCAGGAGTGAGGTAATGTTTTTCTAATCCAAGTCCCGTGTACATGTTACAACTGGACAAACCAGTCTGCACGTGCACCATGGTCTATAAGTTTGATTATTCCCACAGATATGTTAGTTGGAGGTGAAGACAGAAGGTGGAAGGAGAGAGATCTTTTCTTCTCCAAATCCCACCCAAATAGACCAGAGAATTTTATTTTTTTCCAGTTTTAAGGGAAGCAACAAAAGAGCTCTACAGGTAACCAGAAGTGGGTCTGAGCAGGTGAGGGAACTATGAATTGTCTTCTTGTGGTTTGAACAATACCTCGTGAAGGAGTCAGTCTCCTGAAATGGCCACAATACCATCCCATTCATCTAAAGAGATACTCTGCACCAGCTCCCAGGCGTGGTTCTGTCTCTCTGGGGAAGACAAGGACAGGCATAAAATTAAGTAGCTGAGCTCCAACTCTGTTTTCTGACCTGACAGCCTGCTTCAGCGTCTGGTCTCCTGGAGACAACTGTGACTTGTCTTCTGTGACAAGGAAGTGGCTATTTATAAGTATATGGAACAAAGACGCTGTTGCATTGATTACTGAATGGTTGTAGTTATTGCACAGAGTGGTGTGTGACTGGTGCAGTGGATGAGCATCTGGGGCTATAAAATAAATGGCTGTAATTTCCACATTTTGGTGAACAATTACCCTCAGGTGCTTTGGAGAATAGCTTGACTCCCTCTTCTTTGTGGCAGCCCCTGAGATATTGGAACACTGCTATCATGTCTCCCCTAGTCCTTTTTATTAAACTAGACATGCCCAGTTCCGGCAACTGTTCTTCATATGTTTTAGCCTCCAGTCCCCTAATCACTTTGGGTGAGGTGCTTTGTGTTTATGACTTTACATGCAATGTCAGCAACAGGAAGCATAATTATTCTCAGTGGTGCAGAACATTGGAGAGAAGGACAGAGGTGGAGGGGAAATTGTGTTTCTTTAAAGGTTTCCTAGGGAAGGCTTGGCTGGAGAAATATTCCCCCCCCAAAAAAGACCCCCTCATAGCTTCCCCACTCTTGTATAAGTGTTCTTATGGACACCCCTGTTCTCAAATGTTGCAAGATCTTCATGTTTACTTGGTAAAACCTAGTATTTTCTAGATCATTCTGCAGATGTAGTCAATCCTGCCCTCTGGAGAACCCTGAAACAAAGGCAGATCTAGCAAATTCTAATATCTAATCCTGAATTTGGATATTTCTTTTTGTTAACTTAACCGAGTTTAGGTTTATGCTATCCAGAATTGTCTATGATGATAGTTTCATTGTTTTCTACTGTTGGAAGGAAAAAGAAGCCTTTCCCTTTAAGGATTGTTGGAAGGCAGAGCTTTCCCTTCTTGAATTCAAAACTCCCAGCTGGGAGATTACTTCGAAATGATTGGAGGTCAGCTGCTTGAGAGCAGAATCAATTTATTGTTTATAGGAAGGCAGGCAAGAAACAAATATAAGCACAGCGTTCCGGGGCTAGCCTGTTTGAACTGTAAGAGTAACCCTTTTTTATATCCTAAAACGTCTTTTGATTTTCTATGTGACCCTTTAAAGTCTTTTGAAATTCTTTTGATTTGGCGTGTGAATTCTTTGATTTATGTGTGTGATTGTTTTATGGTGTTTAAATCCTGTTTTTGTTTGTGATTAGGTTCTTCCGTCCTGAATCTGGCAAATAAGTAATTGTTTTATAGTCCACTCTCTGTTTTTCCTAGCCCTTTGTAGTTGTCCGTTCCCTATAATTATTCAGCTTGCTATTTCTGTGTTTTCTCCTTTTCTCATGTGTTAAAAATTCTAATTACTTTGGCTTGATTTCTTTTCCTTCTTGGGTGTTTGTTTTTCTTTCCTGTGTCCCATATCTCTTTGGATGTTGCAGGCCCCTGTAATTTTTGTCCTTCCTTTGTTGTGGAAAATAAGGTGGCTTCAGCTTCTTAATGGCCCATTGATAAAGGTGGGGGCTGAAACTCTGCCTGAGTTTCTGCTTATTTTCTTTTAGGGGAATTTCCCTGCTCTTTTAATATTGAGTTTCTCATATCTTCCACCAATCTCTCATTTTTTTAAAAAAAAATATTCTGTGAGGTTTTCCTCATTATCCCCATCATCTAGAGTGGTATCCGGATATACCTGGTATTCCTGGACAATTTGGATCATCATGAAAGCTGCCTGCTTTCCTGAGGTGCTTGATTTTGGTGGGGGAGGACTACAAGCTCTTAAGCAACTGAGACAAGGTGGAATGCATTGACAGAAGCAACACATAAGGGCTCCCAAAACACAGACAGTGACAATGGTAGAAATGAGGATTTTTAGCCAATGGAAGTCTGGTAACCATGAGAAAAGCCAAGAAAAATCTAAGAATGACTGATCATAGCCAATATTTTGGGCCAGCTCCTTCAATTGATGGATGTTCTTCTCCACAAGTCCAGAAGTGTCATTAATTTTTGTGCAACACATACCCCTAAACTCTTTGCAGCCATAATTATGTTTCAGTAATAAGAAATCTATGGCCGCTCTGTTCTCCAGGGTAGCCTCTCTGACTTGTCTCAGTTCTCTGTTGAGGGCATCCAGGGCATGGGAAGTCGAATTTAAACTTTTGGCTAGGGTACATGCCAGGCTATTCAGATTTCTGGAATTCCTTACTGCTAGTCCTGGCACTCCCACTAGTGATACTGCCAATGCAACGTATTCAGCCATTGTGAGCAAGGAGACTTTTGAATCACAGTCTGATTCTAAAGTATGGAAAGCTCTTCTGTGTCTCTTCTGTAAGGACAGCATAAGCATTGTCAACCTTCCTAGGGTGCAGGGGCCCCCTGTGGCATTTGCAGGAAGATATGAGAAAGCTTTTAGGCCACATAGGAAGAACCATCCTGGGGGAAGCCTCAAGTAACTATAGGAGAATGGGATGGTTTCTGTGCGATTGCATTTGAGATCTGTGTTATTTAGGTTAATGCAATCAGTGGTTTTTTGAGGTTGGCATCCTGTGAAGTTAAAGCATTGTTCAGAGGTAGTGGTTGCAGCGATGTGTAATGTGTACATAGTGTGGTCCTTTATGTCTGAAGAATAACCCCAGTCAAAGATGGTAGAGTAGGTGTCAGGGAGGTGAAAGTCCTTAAGCCTAGTGTAGTTAAAGTTGTTATGTGGTCTAGATGCTACTCCCATTAAGCATGTGGTCAATATGTCCTTAACTGATTTTCCCCCTGCTAGACAAAAGTTAGTGGTGTTGAGTACTTCCCTTGCTAAATATTCCCATATGTTTCCTTTTTCTGGAAAAAGGCTTGGCTCCAGGAATGCTGTCACATATGTTACAAATAGTATACAGTATAAGCTGCACAATATGTTTACACTGAATTTCCTGTTTCCCATGGTTGAACCCTCCCTACTCCCTCAACCCCCCCCTTTTTTTAACAAGGAAAAGGAAAAACAATAGCAATAACAGGCAATAATAACAACGAAGTCTAGAGTCCTGTTCTCTACTCTGAAAGTGAAGGGAAAAGAAAAAGAAAAGAAAAGAAAGGATGAGGTAGAAGTGGGGGGGGGATCTTATAATCCAAAGTCCTAAATATATATTGACATATATCTATAGTTCAATGTCCTGTAGTCCAATGTTTGTATCTAGGGTGTTTTCAGAGTCTGTGGTATTAAAGAATGCTGCTAGTGACCATTGATCTGTTTCAGGATCAAAATTTTCTGAGCTTGATGGGTGAGACTGCTTGTACTGGTGCAGAGCTATGGTCTATAACTGCTGGTTTGGCATGTGTCCAATGGATCCAGGAATCTCTCTCTGCCACTTTGATAGCTGTTTGTGTGGTTAGCAAGACTTGGTAGGGTCCCGTCCACCTGGGTTGTAGTGGTGATGTTCTGGTGAAGAATTTTATCCACACCCAATGTCCTGGTTCAAAGGAATGCAGGGCTTCTTCCAAGGGCAAGGTCTGTGTTAGAGCACTCTGTGTCCACAGGGTTTGCAATCTCTTGTGAAGGGCTGAAAGATAAGAACAGAGAACCATATCCCCCTTATCTAAACTGAGGGAGTGGGAATCCAGGCCTTGTAATGTGTCTGGGGGATGACCAAAGAGGATTTCAAAAGGGGAGATTCCTATATCTCATCTTGGTCTGGTTCTAATATAAAAGAGGGCGATTGGAAGCACTTGTGGCCAAGAGAGGTGGGTTTCTTGACATAGCTTGCCCAATAGGGTCTTTACCAACCTATTAGCTCTCTCTGTCCCCCCAGTGGACGAAGGTGAGTATGGCACATGAAGGTTTTGGGTGATGCCAAGGGCTTGAAAGATGTGTGTGAGGACCTGGGCTATAAAATGTTTTCCCCTATCCATATCCAGTACAGTGGGTACCCCAAATCTGGGCACAATATCCTTAAGGAGGTGTCTGGCTGTTTCAAGGGCTGTGGCATGGCGGCATGGGAAAGCCTCCACCCAGTGAGTCAATTGGTCTCTGCATACAAGAACGTATTGATAACCATTCGCCCTTGGTAGCTGTATATAATCCATTTGTACTCTTTGAAAGGGCTTTTGTGCCCAGGGTCTTCCTCCCTCATGGATTGCTTTCCTGGAAGTGGCGTTATTTGCCTGACAAATTTTACAGACGCTAGCTACCCTTGTTGCTTCACTATAGGCTCCAGGTGCATACCATACTCTCCTTATAGCATCTACCATGGCTTGTGTCCCACAATGCCCTTTGGTGTGTAACCTTTGGCAAATCAATCTAAGGAGGCGGTGTGGAGCTATAGGTCTGCCATCTGGGACTCTCCAAAATCCTCCTTTAAAGACTGCCCCTAATTTTTGTTCCCATTGCTCAGCTTCTCCTTTATCTAGAAATTCTGTGTATTGTAATTCAGTGTTTATCATTAGGGCTGGAGCCATGAGGTTATGAGGCAGAGGTTCTGGTGCTATCCATTTGGCTGTTTCATCTGCATATCTGTTTCCTTTCGTCACTGTGGAGTCATCCTTTTGATGGGCTCTACAATGAATGACTGCCAAGGCTTTTGGTAATTGTATGGCTTCCAATAATTGAACCACTAGGTTTGCATGTATGATCTGTTGACCAGCTGATGTTAAAAAACCTCGTTGTTTCCACAAGGCACCTGTCGCATGGCATACCCCAAAAGCATATTTAGAATCAGTATATATGTTGGCAGACTGACCCCTTG
This sequence comes from Ptyas mucosa, assembly GCA_012654045.1. NCBI lineage: Eukaryota > Metazoa > Chordata > Lepidosauria > Squamata > Colubridae > Ptyas > Ptyas mucosa. The sequence continues at coordinate 369,985 of WNWU01012981.1, read as the reverse complement.
CAGCTTGGCAGGCTTTTGTTAAAGCTACAAGCTCAGCTGCTTGAGCGCTGTGGGAGGGAGGGAGCGAGGGGGGATGCCCAGACGATTTCATAAAGGGAGACTACTGCAGCCCCAGCCACTCTCCTGCCTTCATGTATATTTGAAGAGCCATCAGTAAAAAGCTCAAGGTCTGGGTTTTGTAGCGGTGTATCTGTCAAATCTGGTCTGGGTAATTCAGCATCATGGACTAGGTGGAGGCAGTCATGAAGACTTTCTCCAGTCTGCTCTAATGGAAGTAATGTGGCTGGATTTAAGGTGGTGCATCATTCAAAGGTGATGTTTTCTGATGTAAATAATTCCGCTTCATATCAAGCCAGGCACTGCTGGGTGAAGGCTTGGGTCTGAGATTTTAAAAGGATTGCAAAAACCTCGTGGGGAACTTTTAAGGTTAGAGGTTGTCCAAGCACCAAATCCTTAGATTTTTTCACTATTTCCACAGTAGCTGCCACTGCTCTTAAGCATGGAACTGCCCCCTTGGCCACTGGGTCCAAGGTTACTGAATAGTAAGCTACTGGTCTATGTGTATGTCCAAATGGCTGTGTCAGGACCCCTGAAGCAACACCTGACTTTTCATGAATAAACAGGGTAAAAGGCTTTTTGTAGTCAGGGAGACCAAGTGCTGGGGCAGAAGCCAAGGTTTGTTTTATTGTTTGAATGGTTTGATCTAAAGCTTTTGACCATTCGATGGGGTCAGGCATATCCTTTCCTGTCAGTTGTATTAGTGGTCTGGCTAATTCTCCAAATGAGGGGATCCATGGGCGGCAGAAACCTAAGACTCCCAATAGGGCTCTCACTTGTCGTTTTGCTTTAGGGGGCTTCATGCCTAAGATTGTTTGTACTCTGCTGGGTGCTAATTTCCTGATTCCTGGTGCAATGATGTAGCCTAAATAAGTTACCTCTTGTTTCAAGTGTTGTAATTTTGAAGGGGAGGCTTTATGCCCTTTGTCAGCCAAAGCTTTTAGTAGATGTAAGGTGTCCAGTTTGCATGCCAGCTCGGTGTTAGAAGCCAGCAATATATCATCAACATATTGTATCAAAGCTGACTGGTGTGGTAAAGAGATAGAGGAGAGATCTGCCTTCAGGATTTGAGAGAATAGGGTAGGGGACTCTGTATAGCCTTGTGGCAAGCGAGTCCAGGTGTATTGTTGCTCTTCCCAGGTAAAAGCAAAGAGATATTGGGATGCCTGGTCTACCGGGATGCTGAAGAAGGCAGAGCACAAATCTATAACTGTAAAATACATAGCTGAAGCTGGAACTTCGGTTATTATAGTTGCAGGGTTTGGTACTATAGGGGCACGTGGTATCACGTGGTTGTTCACGAGATGCAAATCATGTACAAATCTGAAGATGGGGTTTCCTTCATTATCTACCTTTCCCTTCTTAACTGGAAAGATTGGGGTGTTGCAGGGAGATGTACATTTCTTAAGGACTCCCTGTTCCAGATAAGCCTTTATCAGTTTCCTTATAGGTTGAATTGCCTCAGCTAGAATTTTGTATTGGGGGACACATGGAGATGGTCCTTTCTTTACCTGAATGGTGACTGGGTTTGCCCCTTTTAATAATCCCACCTCCGTTGCATCCCAGCCTCACAGAGAGGATGGCAAGATCTTTAGATCCACGTGAAGCCCTGTGTTATTTGTGGCCAGCATATGGGTGCCTTTTCCTGGAATGTTTAACGTAAGGCCCCCCTTTCCACATTTTATGGTGGCTCCCATTCTGCATAAGAGGTCCCTTCCCAAGAGTGGGGATTGGGGACAGACTGTAAAAGAGTGTTTTAAAGAGAACGGCCCCAATTCTACTTTTATTTCATGAGTGGATTCCACATGAATGATTTTTCCTCCAACTCCCATTATATTGTCTCGAGCTCCTGGAATCAATGAGTCTTTGTATGGGGCCTCTGTAATTAAGGATGAGGTAGCTCCAGTGTCAACCAGGCAGTCATATTTCTTTCCCCCTATGATCAGGGAAATAATGGGTTCCCCTTCAGGGCCATTCCTTAAGGGAATTGTGAGCCCAGTGAAGGTAGCTGTGTATTCAGTGAGTTCATTTTCATGGTCTAGTCAGGAAAATTGTGCCTCTCTTCCCCTTCCCTGCCCCCATCGAGATCTATCACTATCTCTATTGTGGTGGAATGTATCATCTTGGGGAAAAGGGGCTGTAGGTGGCTCGCGATGGTGGTTATTGTTAAATAAATGTCTAACCCCACCCAGGTAAATGTTATCACCTCCCCACTTCCCATCATGCTTCCTTACCTTTGGCTCCTCCCACAATGTATATAAGGGGTCAACACGTGTTGTTCCAGTTGTTCCAGATGAGTACCTGTGAGGAAAAAGGGAGATCAGTGACTCTCTCTCCTCGATGAGGTCTAGCAACTTGATAAAATCAAAATAAAGGATTTAAGAAAAGAGTTCTTGACATCGTGAGTTATTGGGTTAGATCCTAAGCTTAACAAAATGGTAGCAGAGGATGGTTACCCATAACCCTGGAAGATGTCTGATGCAGTAGTTTATTCTGAAAAGGAAAACAGAATAAACACCCGAGCCTACACTAAACTAATGGCTGAATTACAGACACTCGAGGATGCCATGGCAGGAATCGACACGACGGAGAACGAGCATGATGAAGACATCCATACATTTCCCAGAGAAGAGCCACAAGAGGAGGATGACTTCAGAATGGCTCCACAGGAAATGATGGAGGCACCCATCGGCAAAATGGAACTCATTGTGAAACTCCAAGGCCTTCTAGAAAACCATGGAGCAGCGATGAGCAGCTACGATGAAAACCGGGAAACCTCAAATCCGGTAAGAAAAAGAACACCCCCCACCATGATAATGGGCATGGGTGATTTCAGTTTCGCGCCACAACCCCGGCGGCCATCTTGGAATGGCCAACAACCAATGAGCAGCCAGGATTCAAAATCCATGGCGCGAAACTGCCCAGGACTGGACTTGGCAGAGGGGCACCCCGAGGAAGAACATGGGGAACGAGGCCCACACGGGTCAGAACTGCCCACCAGGCCTGAAATAAAAAAGGCCATGGAGACCCTAGCGGCAGCATACGGCTCTGCCTTCAGGCCTCCCACCTCAGCCGCAGGCTGCGGAAAGGCCTACAGCAACCAGAGGGGAAACGAGACAGGCACACCGACCCGGCTATCCATCGGGAGAAGGACCCCTCCGCACGCCGCACAAGGGACATCGACCACCTATGGGCGCACCCCAGGGCAGGACTCGAACCCATCACCCTACCTAGCGTGAAGGCCAAGCCCAAGGGAAAGCTACCGGGGCTTCAACTTACCTGCTCCGCCGGGCTTCCCCGCTCACAGCCGTGAATCCGCAGCTGCCGCCGATGCAGCCGTCACCGCCGCTGATGCAGCTGCCGCCACCGCCACCGATGCCGCCACTGCCGCCAGTGCCGCCACCGCAGTTGCCGCCGCCGATGTCGCTGCCGCAGTCGCCGCCGCCGCCACCGTCGATGCCGCCGCCGCCGCCGCCAGGACTCCAGGCTCGTCGACCATCTCTCCGGTCCCAACAAGAGAACCAACAGCCCAGCAGCGTTCCCGGAGCCGCGACGAGGGAGACAGGCAGGCCAGGGGTGAGTTCGGGCCTCTTCCGAACAGCCTTGGCCTGAGCCGAAGAGCAGCAGCAGAGAGCTCCTCACTCAGAGGCTTCCATCGACGAATGGGCTCCACGCATGCGCAGTCTCCACCTGCAGAAAAAAATGAAAGAAACATACAGACAAATCACTACAGAGTTGCCACTTGCATACCAGAGCCATATTGCGAGTTCCCTCACTCACAACACCATGGACAGCTCCCTGCAGTGAGTAACCACAATAATAACTATGGGGCAATGCCTGTTGTTTCCACAAAATTACAATTAGATGGGGGGAACCTCATAGATTGGAACCAGCAGCTGCAGATCACTTTTATGAGGGAGAACTTACTTTTCTTAATCTCAAACCCTCCACAAAAACCATGGACTTTAGAGATTGACTGCAGCCATCATAGGGCATTTTGTATTCTGTTAACAAGTATACCACCTACCATGTACCCCAGCATTGATAACCATATGACTGTGTATGAAGTAATTCAAAAAATCTACAATCTATTTTATAGCAAGAGCAGGGCCACAACAACCAAAATTTCCAGAGAATTTTATTCTGCCAGGCACAAAACAGGGGTGCCTATGAGTGAACACTTATTGAAGTTAAATGCGACAAGGGCAGAATTGATGCATAGGGGTGAGGTAGTAACTGAGGAAAGTATGCTAAGCATAGTAATAAACTCACTGGATAGCAGCTGGGACAATTTCGTGATGCAGCTAGACAGTCTTAGCCTAGAGCATCTTACACTAGATACCCTCAGCAACCGCCTGATTGCAGAGGACAACCTGAGAAGAGATAGACACACCTCTAGAAGGGAACCCAGGCCCATAAGGAGGGTAGAATTTCAAGACAAGGTCAAGGTTGGCCCGGAATGTTTTTCATGTGGGTCCAAGGGCCATCTAAAGAGAGATTGCCACGAGAAGAATAGGGACAAGGGATACAGAGAGAGGCGCTCACCAGAGCGCGGCACCTTCAGGGAACGGGGCCGCGGGTGGTCACCCAATCCAGGAAGGAACATTGAACGCAGGGATTCATCTAGGGATAGTAGCTCAGGTACCATACATGGGCTTAGTCATAAAGGGACTGACCCCAGACAAAGAGCAGATAGAGACACGTGGCTTCTGGACTCAGGAGCCTCCAATCATACCACAAATGACACAGACCTATTTGTTTCTTACAGAGAAACGAACTCCACACTTAGAATGGCAAACCAAAGCACAGCTAAGGTCTTAGGGGAGGGAGATGTTTTCGTTTCTGGAATTGGGAAAATTGAGGGGGTACTATACGTGCCCGAAATACCTCTCAATGTACTAGCCATAACAAAACTCACTATGAACACACCTATAGAAGTAGAGTTCAAGAGAGGCGAAGTACAGCTAATAAACCAAGGTAAAAGGGTTGGCAGGGTAATCACACGTGATGGTTTACCACACTTCACACCCTATAAAGAAAAGGAAGAGAACACCAACACAAACAACACCGAAGCAGCAGGGGAACCCCAGGGAGAAACAGAGCACACACAAACAGGAAAGAAAAGGGTATCCATCGGAAAGCCCATCCACGACAGTTGAGCCCACCTCTTACATCGAAAGCTAGGGCACATCAGTTTCCCTGTAGTGACAAAAATGTTAGAGTGTACTGAAGGATTAAAAGTAAAGGACTGTAAAAACTATTTGGATTGTGCGGTGTGTAAGTGTTCGAAAATCAAGGTAAAAGCAAAACCAAAAAGGTCAGAACGAACTACAAATCACACATTTCAGCTTGTTCACATGGACCTAGTGGGACCATTGAGACTTTCCATTGGGCACAAGAAAAGGTATTTTTTAACCATAGTCGATGACTATAGTAGGTATGGTTTTGTGTATTCTCTTAGAAACAAAAGTGAAATATTTCAGAGATTCAAGGAATTTTATAAAAGGGTAGAAATGCAACATGGAGCAAAAATCAGGCAAATAATGACAGATAGGGGCACGGAATTCATGACAAAAGATCTGAGGGGTTGGTTGAGAGAGAGAGGCATATCACATTACACTTCCAGCCCTTTCTCACCTTTCCAAAATGGAGTCGTAGAGAGGAGGAATGGGGTACTACAAACGATGATCAGGTGCGTGCTAGAGGACGCTGGGATGAGCCAATCGTTTTGGTCAGAAGCACTGCACTATTCCAATTACACGCTTAACCGATTGTGGTCAAGCTCAATCAATAAAACACCATATGAAATCATGCACAATAGAAAGCCAAATATAGCTCACCTACACGTATTTGGCGCCCCAGCAGATGTACATATTCCTCGACAATTAAGGAGAAAGGGGGACAAACTATCCAAAAGATTAAAATTCATTGGTTATGAACCAGGAACAAAGGGCTATAGATTTGTGGACTATAATAACAAGTTTGTTGTATCCAGGTCTGCAGAATTCCATGAACACTCGAACTGGTCGAAGATACACTCCAACGACATCTTTCCTGACAGGGGCACAAGCGACCAAGGCAACAAAGAGTCGAACGTTGAAGAGGTGAAAGAACCAAAGGCAACCAAACCAAAACATCAAGAGGTGAGGACTGAAGGGTGGAAAGAAGGGCACCCCACCCTGAACATAGACGGTCTCACTGAAAAGGAAGCCGAATGCCTCCACGAGACAGATACACCCCCTGACAGACCCACCAGATCCAGCCGAAACAGATTACCAAAGAAGTTCGAGGACTACGTCATGTCCATGCAGACGGAACACACCACACCCAACTCCTATGAGGAAATACTCAAACTTTCCAGGGGAGAGAGAGAGAGATGGGAGCAGGCCATGGAGAAGGAGATGGAGAGTCTACGGAACCTGCAGGTGTACTCACCAGCCACGATACCCGAAGGCAAGAAACCCATTGGGACAAAGTGGGTGTTCAAAATCAAGACCTCGAAGACAACAAAACACTCTACAAAGCGAGGCTGGTGGCACAAGGTTTCGCGCAAAGGTATCTGGATGATTACACGGACACTTACTCCCCAACCGTTAGGGCCGAAAGCATCAAGAGCGCGCTAGTGATGGCCACTGTACTAGAACTGGGGTTTTTTCAATTCGACGTACAGACAGCATACCTTCACGCAGAACTGGACAAAAGAATATACGTGAAGGCCCCACCAGGGTACAATGAGGGGGAAAACACCACGTGGCTCCTAAACAAGAGCTTGTATGGACTCAAACAATCAGGAAAGAGATGGTATGAGTGCCTAGCCAAAGCTCTTAATACCATGCGTTTCAAAGCCACATCAGCTGACAAATGCTTCTTCACGAAAAAAGAAGATGGGGCATTCGAAGGAGTCCTAGTCTACGTGGATGATATCCTATACATAGGGAAACAGAAGACCAAGTGCGAGAAATTTGCCACAGAATTAGGAAGTCATTTTTCACTAAAATCGTTGGGGAAAATAGACAGATAGCTCGGTGGTACAAATAACCAGAACAAGCAAAGGCTTCCGACTCTCGCAAAGGGAAAAGATCAACGAACTATTATCGAAGTGCAACATGTCAGGTGCAAAACCTTGTGAAACACCCATGCAACAAGACTTTGTAAAAAGCATGTACAACGAGGCCGAACCCTTCACAGACAATAAATTATTCAGATCCACCATAGGTTCACTGCTCTACATTGCCAACTGGACCAGACCGGACATCGCCCTGGCTGTCAACCTATTATCCAGGCATGTGAGCAAACCCACAACTTTGCACTGGGAAGCCATCAAAAGACTTCTCAGATACCTGAAGTACAGCATCAACACCCAACTTTGCCTAGAACCAGACCCATCCTTGAAACCAAAACTGAGCTGCTACGCGGATGCCGACTGGGCCGGAGACACCGAGAGCAGGAAAAGCACATCAGGATACGTACTATTCTTAAACGGCTGCCCCATACACTGGTACACCGGAAAACAAAAACTAGTAGCTACCTCTACCACTGAAGCCGAGTACATCTGCCTGTCCAAGGCTGCAAATAACCTTGTATGGTTCGATGACCTACTCAACGACGTGTGGACTGAACCATCGTACCCCATTGTGATTCATGAAGACAACAAAGCAGCCATAGAAATTTCAAGGGCAGACGCAGTGGGGCAAAGATCTAGACACATAGACATCAAGTATAAGCACGTTAGACAGTTTTCTGAAATGGGTTTCATTAGGGCAACACACTGTGACATGGAGGAACAAATTGCTGACATACTCACAAAACCACTAGCACAGAAACAACACACTTACCTCACCTCAAGAATATGTGTATATTTGTAGATAGTATTCCTTGTATAGATCATGTATGACTGTAGTTAGAATGTAACTAACCTCGGTTAGACATTTAGAGGGGGTTTGTTAAATAAATGTCTAACCCCACCCAGGTAAATGTTATCACCTCCCCACTTCCCATCATGCTTCCTTACCTTTGGCTCCTCCCACAATGTATATAAGGGGTCAACACGTGTTGTTCCAGTTGTTCCAGATGAGTACCTGTGAGGAAAAAGGGAGATCAGTGACTCTCTCTCCTCGATGAGGTCTAGCAACTTGATAAAATCAAAATAAAGGATTTAAGAAAAGAGTTCTTGACATCGTGAGTTATTGGGTTAGATCCTAAGCTTAACAGTTATATCTCTGCTCGCCTTGGTAATGTGAATTATTGCTTGGCATGGGGCCTCTAGGTGAATCTTGGGGCTGGCCATGAAATGAAGTCTGTTTACAGTATCAGCCAAAATGCCCTCCTTTCCCACATTTATAACAATGTTGGCACCCATCTTGTGGCCATCCTTCCTGTCTACATTTCCAGCATCCCTGCCTGATCCTGGCAGTCCTGCGTTGAACTTGTCTGGCATTATGGTGCATGGCAGCAAAAACTTTTAGCTCTTCATGTCTCTCTATCTTCCTTTTTCTATCTTTTTCTTCCTCTTTCAATTTATCCCTTTGGTCATATACAAAGTTTGCAATCCTGCGCAACTCCGCTATTTCCAATGTAGGCCAATTAGATACAATACGGTGGAAATGTTCCCTGATGTCACTACTAGCCTGGTCCACGAAGGCTGAGGCTAAAATTCTCTGGTCCTTTTGGCAGCTTGGGTCTAGGTGGGCATATGTCACAGCTGCCTCTGAGAGACGAACCCAAAATGTGTCAGGATTTTCTTTTTCCCTTTGGGTTGTCTTTTGAAATTCAGACCAGTTGAGGGGCTTTTTTCCTATTTCTTCTAGGGCATCCATTAGATTGCCTTTTGCCTTTTTGTAATCCCTCCAGTGATTGGCATCATTGTAGTTCCAATCAGGGCGCTGGGTTGGCCATTCAACCCTTATCCGGGCACCCTGTCCTGGAATAGTTGGTTGGTGCAGTTTTCTCAAATAGTTTTAATAGTTCATCCTGAGTTAGGAAAACCTGTAGCAACTGATTCATGTCTTCCCAGGATGGGTTGTGGCTTTCTATTATTGATTTCAGGGTTTGGATTACTGCCTGAGGATTTGCCCTGAATGTTGGAGTGTCTTTTTTCCAAATAACAAGGTCTGAGGCAGAGAAGGGCGTATGTGTCAGAATGTAATTGCATTCGCCTCTTGCTCTTCCTGATATTGGTTTGCTTAGCAGGGGAGCCATTATTTTTGCCTCAGTGTTTCCTGCCTCAGTTTTCCCTTCTAGAAAATGGGTTTCTGCTTTAGCTTGATCTTTCCCTATAGTTAGGTCTTTGGTTCTGGCTAGTTCTGGCTATGTGGGCTGTGTGAGATTTAAAATTCCCAAAATTTTATACTCACAACTCCAAGACAAGTCTGGTTAACAAAATCAAAGATTTATTGGAGAAAAACATGAAAAAAAAAAAAGAAAAGCGGTTGCAAGCGCAGCCTCTTAGACCCTTCCCAAATTGATTGAGTTCAAAGAGCGCAAAAAGCAGTTTTCAAGCTATACATTTTATACACCTTCACAATGCACGCCACGCCTAAGAAGCCCTCCCAACTCCCCCTTATTTTCTTAAGTCATCCTTTAAGTTGTTTTACACTTTAAAGGGTCCTCTTGACAATTTCCGTCCATCCCCCCTCCCCCCATTTCTGTTTCCTGGGGAGCTCTTAGCATGTCATAATGCATTGTCTCCACTGATTACCATTTGTGGTCACTTTACAGTGTCAGAAAACAGCAGACAGATAGTCTCACACTTTGGTATTACATCTTTTACAATTTATAAAAGAATAACCTTTATTTATTTCCTTTAGCTGCCAAGAAGACTTCATGATCCAGATCAGTGCTGCTTAGCTCCCGTCTTGGGGCTTCTTAGCCACATCCACTCTGTTGTGTCTTCGGCTCCCGAGCCCGGACCTCCAGAGGAGGAATCCTCCGAAAGTGAAGAGGAGGGGGCAAGGGACTCCTCCCCTGGCCCGTCTGGTTTGGCACCACCCCAGGCCCCAGCTGAAAGCCCTGTGGAAGAAAGCTCCTCTGAGTCAGACGATAATGAGGAGAGGGAGTGGATTAATCCCAGGTGGCGACGATCAGAGAGACGGGCTCAGCAAAGGAGTGGGTGGGGCCGAGCACGAGGTGATGAGTCACAAAGCCAACGCCCCACAAGGTATAAAAGGAACTGACCTTACCTTGTTGGCTTTTGTGACGAACAAAGTTTTACCCTGACTGCTTGTGTCCTGAAATACTGCAGCAGTGAAGCGTTTTCTTTGAAGCTCGTATTGGATATAAATACTTGGAGCCTTATCAGGGACTGGCCGTGGCAACTAAAAACAAAAGCTGTTGTTATCTCTCCCGGGCTCGCTGCCAGCTCGTTGTTTATGGATGGTAAATAAACAACTTCTGAATACTCCCGTTCGAGTGTGTGTGCTTGTCTGGGCTTCTGAAGCAGGGAGGGGACAGAACACACTCCAAGCGATGCCTGCCCAGTTCGATTCTGCCTGCCAGATGTGCAGAGCCCTTGCCCGAGCCTGTTCTGCACATTTGGCACATGTGGAGGAAGCTCCGAGGCAGCCAGCGAGATTCTAAAAGCAGATTGAGACTGCTGCGATGCAAATGGAATGGAATTTGCATTTCAAAGCTCCAGGAGATGAAGCGGCGGAGGAGAGGCCTAGAGAGCTGTTGGAGATCCAGCCGTTCCGAGTCTGACTGAGCACAGTTAAGGTCCTTAACAAGATCTTATCTACTGGAGATGGAGGCAGCGAAGCGTCTTTACTTCTCTGTCCTCATCACGTCTGCAGATAATCACCCGGCTGCCCTGTTTAGGGTGTCCCGCTCCCTTTTGAATCAGGGAGCGGGGGATGACCCTATGCGGGGGCAGGGCCGAGGAGTATAGCCAACATCTGCTGGACAAGATCGCTCAGATTCGGGATGGGCTGGACTCTGACTGGGCAGGGTCAGTTGAGGGGGTGACGACAGGTCTGGTTATTTGGGATGAGTTCAATCCTGTTACTCCTGAGGAAGTGGACAGGATCATGGGGAAGCTGAGTACCACCATGTGTTTGTTGGACCTGTGTCCCTCCTGGCTTGTTTATTTGGCTTGGGAGGTTACACATGACTGGATCCAGGCAGTGATTACTGCTTCCTTGGGTGAGGGGAGCTTCCCTGCCGCCTTGAAGGAGGCGGTGGTGAGACCCCTCCTCAAGAAACCTGCCTTGGATCCAGCTATCTTGAACAACTTTCGTCCTGTCTCCAACCTTCACTTTATTGCGAAGGTTGTTGAGAGCGTAGTGGCACATCAGCTCCCGTTGGCCCTGGAGGAAGCAGTATACCTGGACCTGTACCAGTCGGGTTTCAGGCCCGGGTACAGCACGGAGATGGCATTGGTCACACTGGTTGACGATCTTTGGAGGGCTCGGGACAGGGGACATTCCTCTGTCCTGGTCCTGTTAGATCTCTCAGCGGCTTTTGATACCATTGACCATGGTATCCTACTGCGACGCCTCGAGGGGTTAGGGGTGGGAGGCACTGTTTTACGGTGGTTCTCATCCTACCTCACAGGTCGTTCACAAGCGGTGTTGGTGGGGGGACAGAGGTCGGCCCTGAGGCCCCTCATGTGTGGGGTGCCCCAGGGGTCGGTCCTCGCTCCCCTTTTGTTCAACATCTATATGAAGCCGCTGGGGGAGATCATCCGTGGTTTTGGGGTGGGGTATCATCAGTACGCTGATGATACCCAACTTTTTCTATCCACCCCAAATCAGCCCAGCGATGCCCTCGACATGATGTCCCGGTGCCTGGAAGCGGTGCGGCTCTGGACGGGGAGGAACAGGCTTCGGCTCAACCCTGCCAAGACGGAGTGGCTGTGGATACCGGCATCTCGGTTCCATGGGGATGCTCCACCGCTGGTAATAGGGGGTGAGGTGTTGCCCCCTGTTGACAGGGCATGCAACTTAGGCGTCCTCCTGGACTCATGGTTGTCTCTGGAAGATCATGTTACCTCCGTGACCAGGGGGGCATTTGCCCAGATTCATCTGGTGCGCCAGTTGCACCCCTACTTGGACCAAGATGCCCTACGCACGGTCACTCATGCACTGGTCACCTCCTGGATTGACTAGTGCAACACTCTCTACATGGGGCTGCCCCTGAAGACCACTCGGAGGCTTCAGCTGGTGCAGAATGTGGCCGCGTGGGTAGTGATGGGAGTGTCCCGACGCTCTCATGTTACGCCCCTCCTGCGCGACCTGCATTGGTTACCGGTTGCCCTCCGTGTGAGATTCAAGGTGCTGGTGATTACCTATAAAGCCCTATATGGCTCAGGACCGGGGTATTTGGCGGACCTTCTGCGGCCAGCAACAGCTCCCCATCACCCGGTGCGTTCCCACAGAGAGGGCCTACTCGGGGTGCCGTCGGCCAGGCAGTGTCGGCTGGCAACCCCTAGGGAGCGGACCTTCTCTGTGGGCGCACCTACCCTCTGGAATCAGCTCCCCCTGGAGCTCCGGATGGCCCCCGACCTTCGCTCTTTCTGCTGCGAACTAAAAACACTATTTCACCTGGCCGGCCTGGACTGATGGGGGTTTTAAAAATGGATTTTAATTGATTTTAGGGATTTTATGTAACTTTTAACCCAGAGTTTTTGTTTTATTTTTCTGTTTTATTGTTGTGAGCTGCCCTGAGTCCTCTCGGAGAAAGGGCGGCATATAAGTCTAAACAAACAAATAAATAAATAAATAAATTCAGCAAGGTTTCTCTTCCCCACCCCCCATTTGCTCTTCTAGCACACTTTTCTTTCCTAAGAGAGAAATGAGAAAGAGAATGGAATAGAATGAATTCAGCAAGGTTAGGCTTCCCCACCCCCATTTGCTCTTCTAGCACACTTTTCTTTCCTGAGAGAGAAATGAGAGAGAGAGAGAGAGAGACAGACAGACAGACAGACAGACTTGTTGATTGTAACCTCCTTGGGGCTGAGAAGAATTGCTGCAAAACTGAGTTTTCTGAAGTGGCCCACTAGATTTGTAAACAATTAAAAAAATTATCTAGTAAAAAGAAAAGTCAAACAAAAGCAAATAAAACACCCCCAGGAGCCAAACAAATTAAAGTTTAATTTGTGTGTATTATTTAATGGACTGCTAAATTGGCAAAATGGACTGCTAAATTGGTCATGCCCACCCAGCCACATGGCCACCTAGCCACAGCCCCCCAACAGTATGAGGGACCGTGAAGTGGCCCCCTGTACAAAAAGTTTGAGGACCCCTGCTTTAAGGTGACCTTACCCAATTTCCTACCATCCAGATATACAGGCAGTCCTGGACTTATGACCACAATTGAGCCCAAATTTTTTGTTGCTAAATGAGACATTTCTTAAGTGAGTTTTGCCCCATTTTATGACCTTTTGTGCTACAGGGTTGAAATGAAGGGTCCTTGATGCTCTATGCGCTTGGTTGTTTTCTTGCAGATGTTTCATTACCCAAACTATGATATTGCCTAGTTTGGCTAATAAAACGTATGCAAAAAAACAACCAAGCTCAGAGAGCACCAAGGACCCTTCATTTCAACTCTGAGTGATATACCGTATTTTTCGGAGTATAAGACACACCTTTCCCCCCCTAAAAGGGGGTGAAAATTTAGGTGCGTCTTATACACCGAATGTAGCCCCGCCCACCCACTGGCCCCCACCCTTTGGCCTCTGCCTCGCAGCAGTTACCTCCTTGCAAGAATGTTGCAAGAAGAAAGATGGAAAGTTAGCAGCACAATAGCTGGCACAAGAGATCATCACCAGTTTGTGCCAGTTGATTCAAATTCGATTTCTATCAGCAAAGTTTCAAATGACATGATTAACTTTGTGGCCAAAATGTCCAATACGATCGATCAGAATTTAAAATTGGCCAACATATTTCCCGGTTATGTTGCCTGCATTTATGACAAAAAATGGTGGGTAGGCAACGTCGTGGAAATTTTGATCGAACAAAATGTGTTGGTAACATTTATGCATCCGCGAGGCTCTGCTCTTTCATTTTATTGGCCAGAAAGACAAGATGTTTGTTGGGTTCCAGAACCACATCTTATTTGTGTGCTTCCAGTGCCTTCAGTTACATCGTCAGGTCGACAGTACCAATTCCCAGTCTGAACAATACGGACTTCAGCTTGGGAACCATATAAAATACCCACTTTAGGCTTGGGAACCTAGGATAAGCTGCCCAATTGTCGGCTTGGGAACCCGACAGATACCCACACAAGGCTTTGGAACCTTGAGGAAGAAACTAAAGTACAGGCTTGGAATCCTGAACCAAGAAACCCACCTGTGGCTGGTATTGCATGGCTATTGGGCATGCCCCCTATGTCCCCATGGACCAACGCAATATAATAGTAGTAATGATGTCTATATAAAACAAACAAGATGGAAAACTAATAGAATGCATGCCATAGCAACGTCCTCAACTTTGTCCCTATTGTTAGGGCTTTATACGTCAATGATGAAAAACCAACCCTACTTTTTTAGGGGGTTGAAACATGCTCTTTCTAATGAGAACGATGTAACAGAGTTTCCAGAAGGTCTTTTTTTGTAAAAGCGGGCTGACAATATCCTATTTTTGGCATTTTTACAAAAAAATGTCAACTTTACACTTAATTTGTAAACTATTGGAAAGCAGTAAGAGAATGAAATTTTATATTCGAAAACCTTGTTGCTAAGTTATTACGCAGAAAGTTTCACGTTTATCATACCTTTCCTTCCAGAGATATAAAAAGCCAAACTTTAACCTTTTTTTGAGCTGCACTATTTTCGGCCAACTTTGCTCCAAATTATCTAGATGGAGATCGCTCATGAGAATGTTTTTATTATTTTGTTTAATAGAGCACAAAAAGTTGTACAAGATGGCCAAGTTTTGTTTCTCTCAACAAAATATTGCCAGAGATATTATGTCTCAAAGTTGCTGAAACCTGAGAGTCATACTGTAGAAGGCTGACGTATGGGGTCAAACAAATGCCTATATCTCTGCAAGTATTGCATTGGCACACGTAACACTTTACCAATGTTTATTGGGGAAATGTGTGCATGTTCACACAAAATTTCATTGACATCCATGATGGTTGAGCAGGGACCCCCAGACCACTTGACATTTATACAAAGCAAGAGAAAAGCGTTTTATGGATAAATACCTAGTGATTCAGTGATTCTTCAAAGGACAGAAGATGCACAACAGATGCAAACCCTTCAAAAGTTGGCAGCAACTAGTAGCTCTTAATGTGACAGAAATGGAAACTCTCCTGGAGACTATGAGGAGAATTCCATCAATAATGCATAGGATTTGATGCAATCAATTTGGTCACTCTCAAGTAACTGAACTATCCCCATGTATTATATAGATACTATTTAATTATACCGATCCCCATAGACTATATGATTAAATACAATTGAATTTAAATGCAGTTTCCTTTTCATGCTGGCAATGCCCACATCTTTCCTGCTGACCTCTCCTATTTCTCTGCATGCCACACAAAGATCAAGAACGATCCTTGTGTTGTGTTTGGAGACTAGAGAAAGGAGGTGCTAATGGGCCCTTCCACCAAAGTTCTACTTTATGCTCCATAAGTACAGGTAGTCCTCATTTAACAACCATTCGTTCAGGGACTGCTCGAAGTTATAATGGTGCTGAACAAGTTGTAGTTATGAAGTCTTCAAAGTTCCAACAGGTCCAGTGGTCACATGATCACAATTTGGGCACTTGGCAACTGGCTTGCACTTATGACAGTTGCAGCATCCCACAGTCAAAGGATTGCCAATTGTGCAACCTAACCAGTCAATGGGGAAGCCAGCAGGGAAAGTCACAGGTTGTTCCAATAGGTTGCTCACATTCTCCCACAGCAGTCGCCCTCAGTCTCCCAGCACTTTGCGGGCCACATCCTCCCCTGCCTGACAGCAGCCATTACCTGCTTGTTGGCCCGCTTGCAAACCATTTAGGACTTGCTTAATGATCTGCAATCCTTGCTTAACAACCGCAACAGGGAATGCCAGAATGGCTGTTGCTAAGCGATGGTCATGCAATGTTGTGCTTTATAACTGCATCGATGAGCGATGGCAATGTCAGTCCTAATTACTGTTGTTAACCAAGGAGATCAGAGACAACAGTCCTGTGTTCTAAGCCAGGGGTCTCCAAACCTGGCAACTTTTAACACTTGTGGACTTCAACTCCCAGAATTCCATGGTTGGCTGAGGAATTCTGGGAGTTGAAGTCCACAAGACTTAAAGTTGCCAAGTTTGGACACCGCTGTTCTAATCTTTTGGGGGCCAGTCTCCACTATGGGGCTTAGATACCAGTTGTGCAGTGTTGAGGATTTACACCATCCCTTAGGCCCATGATGGCAAACCTATGGCACAGGTGCCACAGGTGGCACGCGGAGCCATATTGGTGGGCACACGAGCTCAGCTCTGGCACACATGCATGCACCAGCCAGCTGATTTTCGGGCCTTCTGGGCCCACCAGAAGTCAGGAAACACACTGTTTCTGGCCTCCAGAGGGCCTTGGGGGGGAGGCCATTTTTGCCCTCCCCCGGCTCCTAGAAAGGCTCTGGAGCCTGGGGAGAGCAAAAAACGGGCCTACCAGGCCCACCGTGCCATCATGTGCCAAAAACGGGCAGGGCGCATAGAATTATGGATGTGGGCACACATGCATGTGACCCCACCGCGCTCCCCCCGCTTTTGGCACGTGATGGCAAAAAGGTTAGCCATCACTGCCTTAGGCTTTACCATGATGGGAACCCATGTGGAGACCTAATAGTAGTCTCTCTCTGTGTGCATGCCTGTGTGTGTGTGTGTGTGTACACAACGGAGAGTATCAGGATAGAAATGGTTCTTAAATTACTTCTCTCCTATATACTGGAACTTTGGTGGCAGAATGTTATATACAATATTCTAAGTACTGCTAGCACAGGGGTGTCAAACTCGCAGCCTGCGGCCCGGATGCATCACATACTGGCCATGCCCACCCATTTTAGCAAAGGGGGAAAAGTTGCGATAGGTCACGTGACATCACCAGTTTGACACCCCTGTTTCCATCATAATGCTATGATTATAAGGCTGAATTATTTGGCACTTTGTAAGTAATAATTTATAGGCCTTTTTTCTTTCAGCATGCACAGGTGTTCCAAGGTAGCTTTCCATCCAGACACTGGCAAACTTCAACAAAGTTGTGTCATCATGTAATTCAGTCTACATTCTTGACATATAAAATGTATCTACTATTGTAAATCAGAGGTCCAGGCTTTTGCTCTGTTTCAAGATGTCTCCAAGATGTCTCCCTCGACTTTGTAGAGAGCTGTATTTTTATACAGGTTTTACACAAGCAGATAAAAGGTAGCACAGTAACAGGGTTCTAATTGGATAGAAATTATTCACCCCCCTCTCAAGATGCCGTCCTCTCTAGGTGATATATTAGATCATCCACATCCGAGCCAATAATGAGGTAATGAAGTAAGCAGGAAAGATTCCCAGAGCACAAGCCGGCAGTGTGCTGCTACAGCCTGGCACTGAGACCTTTGACCTACTGACCTACATTCCACTCTGTTTTGTTTTGTTTGTTAGGCCATCCTCTTATGAGGGGCCAGAAAAGGGGTTATTATCAGGAGAGGAAGGGATGACTTTGAGACAGTGTAGGAAGGGATTTAAAGCAAAATGTAGTTATACATATACAAAAGAAAGAAATTCACTGAACAAAACAGCATCCTCCAATTAAATTAACACAAATGATAGGCCAAATTATACAAAATTTTTAGTTGATGCTGAACGTTTCTTGACTCATCTAAAATGTTAAAGCAACAAAGTTACATTTTCAGGAACTGATACAAATCAATTTGCGTTAGGGGGTGAATAATATACAGCTTCCCCCCAACGAGCTATAGTCTTCCAATCAAAGTTCCCTTTGAACAAATACTCACTCAAATTAGTAAAGTTTTGAATTACTACAGCAGGTGTACATACAGGGATTAAACATGTAGAAAACAAATTTTCCATTTATAAACTTCAGACAAACAAAAGGCATCAGTTTGTGTGATGTTTGCAAGCTGCACCCATAGGTTTTGTTTCATCTGTTGTTCGAGAGAATGTTTAGGTGGGATGACAGCTGCTGATGCCAAAGTACAATTATTAACAATCAAGCACAAACAAATTATGACTAAGGAATTGGCAGTTAAAACCGCAAAAATGGCAGTGCACAAATTCTCGGGTGTTTGTTCCACTTGTTGCTGCTGCAGCACTGCCTGCGCTTTGGTGGTCAAATTCTTCACATCTCCTGTCACTGGATGACTGGCATGATGGGATCGGTTTGGTTGCCGCGCTGTCTGTAGAGTCACCTTTGCCATCTCTGGGATAGGGTTCAGGGGTTGGTGCCACGACATCCTTGGCTGGACGAACACAACGTGCTGGTACCCACAAAGGTCCTGTAGATGTAAGCACAGCAGCCTAGCCCCACCCCCAAGTAATTAAAGGGACCGGTCCTAACCATGTTTTGTCTGGCAATGCTCTATAACAGTGATGGCTAACCTTTTTGCCATCGTGTGCCAAAAGTGGGGGGAGCGTGGTGGGGTCACACGCACACGTGCCCACATCCATAATTCTATGTGCCCCGCCCCCCCGCTTTTGGTACGTGATGGCACAGTAGGCCCGTTTTTTGCTCTCCCCAGGCTCCAGAGCCTTTCTAGGAGCCTGGGAAGGGCAAAAATGGCCTCCCCCCTCCCCAGAGGCTCCCTGGAGGCCGGAAACAGTGCGTTTCCTGACTTCTTGTGGGCCCAGAAGGCCCGAAAATCAGCTGGCTGGCACACGCATGCGTGCCGGAGCTGAGCTTGCGTGCCCACCAATATGGCTCCGCGTGCCACCTGTGGCACCCGTGCCAAGGTTCGCCATCACGGCTCTATAATATACCAGAGGAGGCGGCAAACTTGTTTTTTGTTGAAAATGCCTCTGATAAGCAGTCGAATTAGAAATTGAAAAATTCAATTGAGATTCAAAGTAAAACTTTTGTAACCTGTTGTGTTACCCATGACAAATTTGGGACCCAAGAGCCCTCCTTTTTTATTTGTTTGTGAAGGCAGTCCTTAAAGGACCTATTAGGACGTTCCACAATAGCTTGACCTGTGGAATTATAGGGAAGACCATGAGTAACAACAATATTCCAGGTTGTACAAAATTGCAAAAAAGCGTGTGAAGAATAGGCAGGCCCATTATCTGTTTTTAAAGAATAAGGCTTACCGAAAGCCGTAATGGCTGAAAAAAGATGAGAAATAACATGATTAGCTGGTCCCCTCGTTGAGGGGTAGCCCAAATTGCTCCAGAATATGTATCAATAGATAAATGAATATATTTCCAAGGAGCCAAAGAAGGAACATAGGTAACATCCATTTGCCATAATTGATTAGAGGTGAGGCCACGGGGATTAACTCCTGTGTCTCCTGAAGGGGATGCCCCAGAGCATTGGGGACAGGATGAAACAATTTGCTTAGCTTGCTCTAGTGGAATGTGGCAAGCTTGTGCCAGCCCCCTGGCATTTTGATGGGAAAAAAATGATCTGTAAACAAAGTAGGTAAAACATGAACAGCAGCATCAGCATGACTGTTGCCTTCAGAAAGAGGCCCAGGAAGGGATGAATGACTGCGTATGTGAGAGACAAAATATAAATGCTTCCGGTCTTGTAGAAGTTGCTGTAAAGTGAGAAATAAGGCCATAAGATTGGAGTCAATCCTGGGTGTGATATAAGCACCTGGAAGATTAAAAATCAGTTGACACACATACTGAGAGTCAGAGATCAGATTAAAAGGTTGTTGAGAAAAAGTGTGGAAAGCTAAGATAGCTGCAGACAATTCTGAACGTTGAGAGGAAACTTTCCAGATGTCATCATGAGGATCTTTGTAAGCAATCGCTCCTCTCGTTCCTCCTCCATCAGAAAAAACAGTAATGGAGAAGGAGAAAGTAATGAGCGAATAGGAAAGGAGGAAGTCATTAAACAAGTAAACCTAGGATCTTTAGGCAGGTGATATGAAATACAGCCTACATAGTCAGTTAGAGCACACTGAAGAGATAAATTATTCTGAAAATAAAAGTGAAAGTCAGATTTTGAGATAGAAAGAACAATATTTATTAAGTCAGTTCCATTTCTTCGACAGGCTCGAGTACGCCCCAAGGTTATAATTTCAGCTATAGCTTGGATAAATGGTAAAACATTTTTAGATGGTAATGAGGCAAATAAAGCCATTCAATACAACATACTTTTTGCTGTTCTAAAACAGCCAATACTCCCATGGTTAGTTTACTAGTAGGAAATATTAACAGAGATAACTGACAATCTCTCTGAGGGATTCGATCCACAAACTGAGTACTCAAGATGTTATTAATTTTTTCAACTGTAGCAAATACTACAGATGGAACTATAATTAAATCTCCTGGCTTTTTTCCTTTAGTCAATAACTCAAATAATGAACTAGGTAAATGCATAGGTAAAGAAAAATATGGGCGGACCCAATTAATAGTACCCAGCAATTGTTGCAAATTTACTAAGGAAATAACTTTGGGTAACTTTAAACAAGGAAAAGCCGGAGCAGAAAAAGACTGCAACAGTTTATGTCTTAAGTACAGATAAGGAGCGTGCAGCTGTATTTTTTCTGGGGCAATTTGCAATCTATAGACACATAAATCATTTTGTATTTCAGAAAGCCAATTAGGTTGTATTTTTTTTTGAGCTCCAATTAAAATGTCATCCATACGATGATATACCAGGGTTTTGATCCCTGATGAAAGAGAGCGCGAGATGTTACAGACATGCCCCCCCCTGGATTTTTACACTCTCTCTTTAAAATAACCAGGTTTTCCACAATTGTAACACTTTCCTTGAGGTTTGCTGCCTGGTGATAAAGCAGCTGCTAACAAATTAGTTTTATAAGAAGATGTTCCTATATCTTGACATGCTTTAATCATATCTGCCAAATCAAGATCTTTTCCCAGCCCAACAATTGCTCTTTGACACTCAGAAGTGGTGTTGTCTTTTGCCATTTGCCAGTTGTTAGAGAAGACTTGTTGACGTTTGCCAGAAACAGGCACTTTTCCGAAGGCTTGATAAGCACATTCAGAAGAAACTTGCAGAGTTGCACCCGGTGGACAAACAGAAAGCATATCAGCAATTTCTTCTATATTCCACCCCCCACCCCCCTTTTCTAACTGTTTCTCTAAAATCTGCCTAATGGGGGTGTAACTAGCTCCTTCAGAAGGAGCTGATGGTTCAATTAAAGATGATTTTGTGGTGACAATTTTAACTTTATAATCAGGTGGAGGGCTTGTAGTTAATTGTTGCCCTTCCAAAATATCAGAGCCATATTTTTCTATTCCTTGATGACATTAATACCATTGATGTAATATTTGCACTGAAACCTTAGGTTCAAGATGTAAAGCTTACCCTATCTTTATTATATCTCTCAAACAAGGCGTCCCCTGTTCCGGATAAAAGGGACAGCGTTTCCCTGTCTCATCTATCAGTTCCTTTTGTCAGTCTGTACATCGTCATGCCGGACTTGTGCAATCCCCCGCACATGAGCTTTCTGATATTGAGACAGATTGCAACCAACACTCACCATTAGGGATCCACGTAGGTTGAAGGTACCAGGGGGTCTATATTTCCAGACGATGATGAGTTAAGGATGTTGCTTCCCGCGAAGGGCCGTCCCAGCCCGAGGTTACCAGGGACAATGTTTCCCTATCTCAACTACCAGTTGCTGCTCATATTAAGATAGATTGCAGCCCATAATTTACCACTAGGGATCCTGAAGGACGAAAGGTGCACCAGGGGTCTACTCCAGACGATGATAAGTATGTTAAGAATGCTGCTCCCCACGGAGGGTGTCCCTGCTTCGAGCGCCAGATGTTGTAAATCAGAGGTCCAGGCTTTTGCTCTGTTTCAAGATGTCTCCAAGATGTCTCCCTCGACTTCGTAGAGAGCTTTATTTTTATACAGGTTTTACACAAGCAGATAAAAGGTAGCACAGTAACAGGGTTCTAATTGGATAGAAATTATTCACCCCCCTCTCAAGATGCCGTCCTCTCTAGGTGATATATTAGATCATCCACATCCGAGCCAATAATGAGGTAATGAAGTAAGCAGGAAAGATTCCCAGAGCACAAGCCGGCAGTGTGCTGCTACAGCCTGGCACTGAGACCTTTGACCTACTGACCTACAATCTACAAATACAGCTTCTTTTGTATGCTTTGCTGTACAGATTTTAGTTTACAAGGACACCTGCCCTCAGGGTTCATTTGTGTTTTGATTACATGTACAGAAAAAATACCAACTGACTATTAAAGTACTGCTTTTTCGCCTCACTCTTATCTTCCATAGACCTTTTCCAACTTGACTGAGCAGCTGAAATTCTTCAGTTTTTTTTAAACTTCAGTTGAAAAACATACCATTGGTACAAAAGCAGAGCTGACAGATTTCCTGTCAATGGAAATGATATATTGAAAGAGCCTGCAGGTTGAATTCCTGGTGCAACACAACCCTTTAGATTTTAGCCTGCCCCACAAAATCTTCTGGATGAGAACAGAGCAACATTGTCTAACCAAACAAGTCTAAGAATCTGGAGAGTGAATGAAAATTCATAAGTTGAGGACTTCTGGCTGGCGTCGCGGTGATCCAGATGGGGAAATAGCGGGGCTCTAAGGAGCCCTGCGAAAACCCCGTCTGTCAAGCCGCTGCTGGCAGTTCTATGGACCTACCCTGTCCTGTAGGGACAGGGGGTAAGAAAGGGACCCCTCAGACAGCCGAGAGGAATGGGCAGGTTCCTCGGGGCCGGAGGATTGCCCTCTGCGTCAGCGGCGGGTGAGCGGCAGCCATGGCGGCTGCCTCGAGGCTGCGACAACTGGGAGAAGCGACATGCAGGAGGAAGAAGTGGAGAAATAGAGCGATGTACTCGAATGCTGGGTGAGTGAGATTTAACCCAGGCGGGAGCAGCTTTCAAGTGTTGGTTTATAACAAGTGTGCCCTAGCCTTAAGTAGCGGCTATAAACTATCTGGGCAAAAGGACTTTGCAAAATAAACAAGAGGAAAAGACCCGTTAACGGATTATAGTAATCATTTATTGTTTTGGAAGGATCGTTTTCTTGGAAATGTACAAAAATTTGGCACTTTTTCTTTTCTTAATGAGAATGGATTACTTGAAGAGAGAAAAGGGGAAGAAGAGGTAAACAGGAACCTTTTAAAGCAAGGAGAAAAGACAAGCGGTGATAGACAAAATGGACACCAGCTGTGACGAAGTGAAAGTGACAAATTGTGGATTGCTAGCGACTGGAAGGAGAAACTTTGTGTCTTGTTACTTAAACTGGATTATTTTGGGAAAACTAAGGAGGCTTGATTCTGGAGATATCCAGTCTGTCTATTGGAGAACTTATTGTTGGTTGGAGAGAAGAAGTGGAATGGAGCAATTAAAATTGAATTAACGAGCGCAGCAATAAAAGGAAAAGGCGTGGCAATAGAAGAAGAGATGATGATACCATATATGGAATAATTTCTACAAAAGAACTAAACTTTATAGAGCTTATAACCTTGATAATATTGAAATTGAAAAGAAACATTTTTGGACAGTTTGGAGAAAGAAAAAAAATGGAATATACTGGGTAGCAAGATAAGAAAAATAATACAGTTTGATTAAAATGGATGTAACGTTTTCTGTTTATTTGAAGTTTGAATATCATTAGGAGGTGTTTCCCTTCTCTCTTTTTTTCCCTCTCTTTTCCCTTTTGCTCTTTTCCTTTTCTCTTCTTTTTATTTTCTTTCTGCTATATCTTTATTCTTTTTTCTTCTCTTTCTCTCTGTTTTCTTTTTTATTTTTTTATTACTATTATTATTTTCCGTTTTTTCTCTTTCTACTTCCATTTTTATTGAATTTGACTATATAAATATACAAATATTAATTTGGTTAGGTAATAAGAGTATAAATGATTGAAAGGAAAATATGATTCTTTAAATGTCTAAATGTTCAATTGAAACCCTGAATTTTTAATAAGAATTATTTATAGACTTAATAATCAGAGGAAAGTGATTTTTAAGGTGGGAGAAAATATGATCTCTATAGAAAAACCAGAAAAAATATGAAGATTGAAAGAAAAATATGATTTTTTAAATGTCTTAATGTTTAATTGAACTCTGAATTTTTAATAAGAATTACTTACAGACTTAATAATCAGAGGAAAGTGATTTTTAAGGTGGGAAAAAGTGTGATCTTCATAGAAAAAATAGAACAGTTTAGAAGAAAATATACAAGAAGTTTGTTATTGAAATATATGTCTATATAAAATTGGGGGGAGATGTAGAGGAGAATATGCTGAAAACGCAACCTATGTAATAGGCTGTAAAGCATGCTGGTAATACTAGCCAAATAAGAGATGGAGATTAGGAGAACATGCTGGAAATCAGCCAAAATAGAAATATGCTGGAAATCAGCCAAGTAACAATGGGAGGTCTGGAGGAGATTATGCTGGAATCAGCCAAAATAAAATATGCTGGAAATCAGCCAAGCAATAACAGGAGTCTGGAGGAGATTATGTTGGGAATCAGCCAAACAAAAATCGGAGATATGGAGGAGAGTATGCTGGAAATTAGCTAAAATGAAATATGCTGGAAATCAGCCAAATAATAGTAGGAGTTATGGAGGGAGATACTGATGTTGAGATAAATTTGTCCATTACAAAATGTGTAGACTTCCGGTGCTGCCGCGGACCATCGCTGACGGTCTTTTGAAGACCGCCAGCCCTGTCGCCTGTCAAAGAGCCATTTCGGAGGTCGGAAACAGCTCGAAAACCTCAGAATCGTGAAGATTTGGTGAGGAGAGCCGGTGGCTGCAGGTAGAGTCCCCTGTGAGACCCCCAGAAAGTTTTATTGCTTCTGGGGAGTTAACAGGGTGGGACTCCCTATCCAAGCCGCTGAAGCTCCGGACGACTGGGAAACTCTGCTTAATGCAGAGCAAGATAGAGCGGCAGCAGACATATCACCAAACAAAATAAAGGAGAATCTGGATTTCCTACTCAACAGCAAGTATTAAAGATTTCTGTATTCTGCAAGTTTAAAGGAACTTGGAACTGAGAGAGGGGGAAAGAGGAAAGGAAAAAAAATGGCGCTTTCTTTCAGTGGGGAGCAGCTGAAAGCGAAAGTAATCTGATCAGTGTATTCGGCTACATTTTAAAGTAACAAATCCGGCTGGAAGAGGCAGAAAAGTAACAAAAAATAAAATAAAATAAAAATAGTAACTGATTTTTATAGACCTGATTGAATCTGGAGAATCTTTTGGGAAGAGTTGCTAGAATCTGTGGAAAAGGAAGATCTTTAAGAGGCAAAATGGCAACAAAACAACCAGGGGGGGATTCCCCCACACACAAGCAGAAGCAGCCTCAAGCTGCGCAGCTGCAAACTCAGACAAAGGAAGAAAGTCATTATGATCTTATTATTAAAGAAATTAAGAGATCAGAACAGGAAGTCAAGGGAATTATTCAAGAAAAATATGAAGCAGTTAATAAAGACATTCAAACAGTTGTCAAAGGCCTGTCTGAGGTAGTGTTGCAGATTGATAAAAAAGTGGATAATCCTGCTTTAGAGGTGGATACTAAATTTAAGGTATCTGATTCAAGAATTGCTGAAGTCGAAGAAATAACACAAAAAATTGAAAATGAGATTACTATGATGCAATTTTGATCAATGGAGTTTGCTATCAGACTTAGAGGAGTAAAAGAGAACACCAGGGAAGATCTTAGAAAAGTTTGTGCTGATGCTTTAGCAGTTTTGCTGAAGGTAGAACCTGGTGAGGTTCTGTGCAAGATTGACAAGGTGTACAGAGTTAATTCTCGTGTGGCAGTACAAAGGCAATTGCCTAGAGATGTGGTGATATATTTTACAGACAGAAGAATAAGAAATGATATTTTGCAAAGTTCATTTGTTACTTCTGTTCAAGTTGATGGAGCTGAGATTGGAATTTTCAAAGAACTACCACCCAAAATGTTAAGAGACAGAAAGGATTATGGATTTTTGGTGGCAGAATTGAAGAAACAGAATATACAATTCAGATGGGATGCTCCAGCAGGTGTAATACTGAGGATTCGAGGAGTTAGATACCGTCTTAACACTATTGCAAAAGCAGAAGAATTTTATTTTTTTTTATTATTTTTTTTTAACAAATACTTTATTAAGTTTCAAAATTAAAAGAAAACTAAAAAAATTTACAAAGTCTCTTTGTTATCCGGAGGTACAGTGTTCTTATAAATTAAATATCATGTATCTGATCTACCTTGTCTTAAACTATCATTTTCCCATCATTATATTTACATTCTATAAGTACATAGTCATGTTTCACAGTATCTATTCGCAAAAAGAAACAGATCATCGTCTTTTTCTGTTATCTAGCCATTTATACCAATTTTCCCATACTTCATAATATTTAGATATCTCATCATCCATTAGCAGGCTCGTTAACTTTGCCATTTCTGCACACTCTAATATTTTGTTTATTAACATTTCTTCTGGGGGTTGAGTTTGACTCTTCCAGGATTTCGCAAATACCAATCTAGCCGCAGTTAATACTTGGGTTATAAGCTGGGTTTTATTATTTTTTAGGCCATCACCCACTATACCTAAAAGGAAGAGTTCTGGAGATAAGATTACATCTTGCTCTAACATTTCACAGAGCCATTGTCGTACTTTTGTCCAGAACCTTTTAGCTACTGGGCAGGACCACCACATATGGTAATACGTGCCGACTTCTTTCTCGCATTTCCAACACGTGGGTGAGAGATTTGGAAACATTTTAGCTAACCTAGCAGGCGCTAGATGCCATCTGTGTAGCATTTTATAATGGTTCTCTCGGAATGTTGCTGCTTTTGTCATTTTAAAGTTTCTGTTCCACGCCTCTTCCCAATCATTAAAATTAACACAATATCCAAAATTTTTTTCCCAAATACTCAATTGGTTTTTTGCTATGGCCTCTGCCTTATCCTCATCTAATATAAAATTGTATATTTTTGTTAACATTTTCTTATCTACTCCCCATATAATTTTATCGAAGTCTACATATTTCCTTTCAATACCAAATTGGTCCCTATCTTTTTGAAATCTTGAGTTCAACTGCCAATATTTCCACCAATCCAGCTTGAATCCGTGATCTCTCAGGGTTTCTAGAGGTTTAAGCCTTCCATTTTCATCCAAAATATCTTTGTATGTGCCGAATTTTTCAGTTTCCGTCTTGTTTGGGGCAGTCAAAGCTTCCATAATAGAGAGCCAGTTTGGGGCCTTAACGTAAATTTTCTGTCTGATTTCCTCCCAGGTTTGTAAAAGTGTTTCTCTAATTCTATGATTGTGGAAATAGGTTTTCTTCTTTTTTTTGAAGTCCCAAAGGTGGGCATGCCAACCTTCTTGTAGGTCATGTCCTTCTATCGTCAATATTCTCTTGTTACGTAGCGTTACCCATTCCTTGATCCAAATTATTTTCGCTGCTTTTTGATATGCTTCCCAATCCGGGAGTCCAAATCCGCCCATTTTTCTCTTGCCCTGTAGTATTTTAAATGATATTCTCGATTTTTTTCCCTCCCATATGAAATTTCTAATATATCTATTCAGATCTAAAAAGAATTTTTTGTCCAAACTTAGTGGAATATTTTGGAATAAAAATAGGATTTTTGGTAGAATGCTCATTTTAATTGCGGCTATTTTTCCTGTGAGAGATAGTTTTAGTTTTTCCCATCTTTTAAGTTCCTGGTGTATTTTATGTAGTAGTGGAGTATAGTTATCCTCTTTCAAAGATGAATATCTTGCAGTAATCCAAATTCCTAGGTATTTAATTTTTTTTACTACCTGAAAACCTAATAGAGCTTCCAACTCCTTTTTTTTTTATGTCTGTCATGTTTTTGGCTATTATTTTGGTTTTTTCCTTGTTAAGTTTGAGACCCGCCACTTGGCCATAGTTTTGTATTTCTAATAGAACTCTTGGTCCAGTTTCTAGTGGGTCTTCCATGATAAGGGCTACCAGTCATCTGCGAAAGCTTGTATCTTGTAAATTTCCTTCCTCACCCTAGGTCCTTTGATTTCTTTAGTGGCTCTAATCTTTATCAGCAACACCTCTAGTGCAAGAATATAAAGTAAGGGAGATAGAGGGCATCCCTGCCTTACTCCTTTTTGGATCTGGAATGTTTGGGTCTTATCCCCGTTGATCAATATATTGGCCCTCTGTTTATGATAAATATTTTGGATCATTTTCCTAAAGTTTGTTCCGAATTCCATTAAATTTATTTGGTTTATCATAAAATTCCAATTTAAATTATCAAAGGCCTTTTGGGCGTCAACAAACATCAGTGCAAGTTGTTTTTCAGGGTGCTGTTCATAATATTCTATGGTATTTAATACTATTCTTAGATTGTCTCTGATTTGCCTCCCCGGGAGGAATCCGTTTTGATCTTTGTGTATCCATGAGTTTAAGATTTTTTTAACTCTTTCGGCTATTATATTCATAAATAATTTGTAGTCGGAGTTTAAGAGAGAAATGGGTCTGTAATTTGCTAATCTTTTTGGGTCAGCGCCGTCTTTCAAGATGAGCGTTAAGTATGCTTCTCTCCAGGTGTCCGGGATTGTTGAGCCTACTAAGGCTTCGTTAAATATTTCTAATAGTTCTAGGCTTAATGCTTCTTCCAATTTTACATAGAATTCCCCAGGGAGGCCGTCTGGACCTGGAGTTTTATTCTTTTTTGTTTTAGAGAGGGCTGCTTTTAATTCTTCTATTGTAATTTTTCTATTCAGCATTTCTCTTTCTTTTTCCGTGATTTGGGGTAGGCCAGCATCCATCAGATATTTTTCTACCTTATTTGGTTCTATTTTCTCATCTTGATACAGATTTTCATAGAATTCCCTCACATACTCTAATTTTCCCTCTTCCCTTATTAAGAGATTTCCTTTAGAATCTTCCAGTACCAAGATCTGATTCTTTTCCTTTTCCTTCTTTAGTTTGTAGGCGAGCCATCTTCCCGACTTGTTGGCGTTTTCGAAACAGTAGTGTTTAGATCTCTTTATTTTTTGTGCCATCTCATCCTGATCTAACAGATTTATTCTATGTCTCGCCATCAACCACCTCTGTTTGGCCCCCTCGTCTCCCGGATTTTGTTGTAATTCTTTTTCTGATTCTATTAAGGTTTTAGTATAACCCTCCCTGGCCTTTCGTTCTGTTTTATTTTTAAATGCCATGTGCGAGATAACTATCCCTCTCACATAAGCTTTCATAGTGTCCCAGACAACTTCTCTTGCCGTGCCTTGTTCCCCGTTTTCTACAAAAAATTGTTTAATTTCTTTATTTAGTTTTGATAGGAGCTCTTTATCATTTAACAGATTTGTCCTAAGGCTCCATCTCGGTTGTTTCCTCCTGTTCCTATATAGCCAATTAATTTCCAGCAGCTTATGATCTGTCCAAGTATTTGTACACATTTCCACTCTTTTAATTTCTAAGCCTAGTTTCCTAGTGACCCATACCATGTCTATTCTGGACCAAGAGTTCTGTGGAATTGAGTAAAATGTATATTGTTTTTCTTGGGGGTGTAGTGTGCGCCACATATCTATTAAGTTAATTTCCTCAGTTAAGTCGAAAAAACTTTTTGGTAGGGGAAGTCTTTTGTTTTTCCTGGTTTTGCCACTTTTATAATCTTTACTCGGGTCTACAATTCCATTCATATCCCCTAACAGACATATTTCATTCTGTGTCCATTTAGCAAGTTGTTCATGTAGTTTTTCAAAAAATTTCCCTTGTTTTTTATTTGGGGCATATACCCCAACCACTATCATTTTAGAGGGCCCTCTCGTTATTTCTACTATTAATATTCTCCCTTTTCCGTCTTTATATTTACATTCAGCTTCTATTCCTTTCTTAACATAAATGGCTACTCCCCTTTTCTTTTTTTCAGCTAA
>WNWU01012981.1:311580-329986 GCA_012654045.1 Ptyas mucosa | reverse complement strand
AATGTGTAAAATTAAAGGTAATTGATAAAGCTTAAGATTTAGAGATTTGTTGAAAAGGTCTAGATACCAAGAAATATAGAAAGAATTCTCATGTATAAATTGAAATAAAAATAGAGCTGTATTGAATTTGAAATTAAGATGTGTGGTGATAAAATTGTAAGGTAAACAATTAGATTAAGAGGTTAGAATATTTTTTAGGGGAAAAAATTTTCTATGTTTTTGAATAGTTCTGACTAAGATATTAGAATTTATGTTAAAAAAGGGTTTTTTTCTCTATGTTCTGTTTTTTAATTTTTAAAGTGGTAATGGGAATTGGTGAATGGAGTTTTCTTTTTTTCTCTTTCATTTTTTTCCTTTTTTTTCCTTTCTTAAAAAAATGTAAGCGATTGTACCTATCTGTGACCGGATCGAGACTCCGCTCTTGAAAGATATATTTTATGTTTATGTGGAAAAAAATAAAATAAAAAATACTTTGAAAAAAAAAAGAAAATTCATAAGTTAAAAAATAAAAGTTGTTTATCATCATTTGAAGGAAGCACCCAAAGTACAAATCCTATATCACACAGTAAGGAGGAAACCTGCATAGTGTGTTTTTTTCCTGCCAGGCCACCCTTCTTCCACAAAACCACTAACTACACCATAAAAGCAATTAATTATATATATCTTCTAGCAGCAAATGCTTTCAGCCACCCATCAGCAATGGGTAATGCGTCATACAGAAATTCCTGGCCACTTCTGAACTAAAATGAATGGGGGAGACTGTGTGCTTTCGGACAAATTCCCTTTTAATATCCGCCCTCCTATGCAGTGTTCAGCACTTCCTCTGCAGTTTTTAATTGCTGGTACAGCTGTCTGTGTTTAATGCATCATCATCATGATCCTTTAGAAAGCCTACTCTTTCTCCTGGTACACAAACTCTGAAAGCAAGCACTTGTATTCTAGGAGGGCATAGAGTTCTGTACAAAAAGTACTGCATCTTATGGAGCAACAATTATTTTGATTTGGTTCTTGAGAATTCTTCTTGCAGTCAGCTGATTCCTGACTTCTTTGTGGAATGTGCAAAGCCAGATGCAAAAGGAGTCGAGAATGCTGTATTTGTATGTTCTTCGTCCTTAAAAAAAGTCACCCACTAGTTTTAGCTATTGCTGAATCAGGCGCTGTCAGGCTAAACAGCATGTTGTGAACTGTGAAGTTTCAGAGAACATTTGAACTTGCCACAAACAGGCTCTGATTAGACAGGGATGGGCAACTGTGGCCCCTTTACAATCTGTGGACTTCAATTCCAAGAATTCCTGAGCCAGCCACTCTCTTCCTCAGGGATTCTGGGAGTTGAAGTCCACAGGTCATAAAGGAGACACAGTTGTCCACCCCTGGTTTAGAGGTTAGAAGCTCAGCTACTTGGGGGTCTATGAAGATTCTCAGTCAACCAGGTCATAGCTATCTCAAAGGTGCTTTTTTTCAAAAGGCAACTGAACTGTTTTTTTCCTTGAGAAAGTAGTTTTGCTTCTCATCCAAAAAGCATCAGTTGTGACTGGATGGTGGGGGGGGATGGAAGGACAGGTTCTGACAGGATGGTGGGAAGGGGATGGAAGGATTACCGTATTTTTCAGAGTATAAAATGCTCCGGACTATAAGACGCACCTACCTTTTTTGGTGAGGAAAACAAGAAAAAGAAATCTGCCTCTGCCTCTGCGCAATTTTGCCTTGTTGCAGCAAACAGCAAGCTTTACTTTCATTTTCGTTTTCAGCATAGCTTGATTAGCACAAGAAAAAAAAATCTGGTCCCAGCAGATTTGCAAAAATCTGCTCCCTTGCAGCAAGCAGCAGAGGCCC
This sequence comes from Ptyas mucosa, assembly GCA_012654045.1. NCBI lineage: Eukaryota > Metazoa > Chordata > Lepidosauria > Squamata > Colubridae > Ptyas > Ptyas mucosa. The sequence goes on along the minus strand of WNWU01012981.1, from coordinate 328,153 downwards.
ACGCAAAACAGCTGAGAGTCGGGAGGCCGATCCAATCAACTTGTGCTAATTAGGCTGTGCTGAAGCTGAAATGAGCTGTTTCTTCTTGCTGCTTGCTGCAAGGAGGTAAACTGCTGGGATGCAGAGGCCAAAGGGTGGGGGCCAGTGGGTGGGCAGGGCTACATTCGGTGTATAAGATGCACCTAAACTTTTGCCCTTTTAGGGGGGGGGAAGGTGCGTCTTATATTCCGAAAAATACGGTATATTTCTTTGCAGTCATCTGGTTGTTAGCAGTCTCTCTGAGAGTTGTTGAGCCCTAGGGGGTTTATTCCATTTGATAGCAGCTTTTAAATCTCCTTGAACTTTTGTAATTTCAGATGCACAGCTCTAACTCAAGTAATAATTCAACTATTAGTAACCCTAACCCTAACCCTAACTACTTTTATTCTGTAGCCAAGGGGTGCCAAACTGGTGGCCCGCGGGCGAGATGCGTTATGTGCAGGCCACGCCCACCACAGCTCCGTGAAGGGGAAAAACATCGCAAAACGTCACGTGACAGCAACATGATGCAGTGAGTTTGACACCTGTGCTGTAGCCAATACTCATGCTTTCATAACTTTTAATTTTACGTGCCGTTTATGGGTAGCCCTTGACTTATTACCACAACCAAGTCTGCCAATTACACTCATCATGGTTGTAAAGTGGGTCATCACATGACCAACACAATTTTACAACCCTTTTTTGCAGTGATCAAACAATTGCCATGGTCATTAAACAAACCCATCGTTTGCTGTGGGGTCTTTTTGCTGAAAACCAGAAGTAAATGTTGGGTTTTAGTAAAAATGTAGTAAATTGCAGTCACATGATTGTGGGATGCCACAATTGGCCAAAAATGTGGGCTGGTTGCCAAGTGCCCAAAATGTGGTCACAGGGACAGCAGCCATTGGATCTGGATTGTAAGTATCTTTTGGGAGACCATGTTTAACTTCAAATGTTTGCTGACTGACAGGTTGTAAATCGAGGACTACCTCTCTTCTATTTGACTGTCCCTGCCTTTCTACTATACATTAAATAAGCTGTTGTACAGTATATGGTGCTGATAAATAAGAATACTCAGTGAAGAATCACTATCAGTTCGATATTACTTAATTGAACACAATATATTCTGTATTTTTTAGAGTTGCTGTGCTGATTGGAAATTACAGAACTGAATTCAACACACTTGAATTCAGAGCTGCAGAGAGGGGGGCGTGGCCAGTGTCGTGGCGGTACGGTGTGGATTCCGGGGCTCTGGGAGAACACCGATATCCCAGCCGCTTTTGGGGATCCCCAGGGATCATAGCTGTCCTGTAGGGACAGCAAAGAATGGAGGCACAGGCTGGCACGGACAGGGAAATCGCAAGTTCCCTGAAGTGCCGGCGATCAGCCTCTGACCCAGCGGCGAGGGAAGGCAGCCATTGGAGCTGTCAAAAGCCGGGGCAGCCACAAAAGCAAGAAAAGAAAGAAGAACGAGGTGAACATCTGGGTGAGAGAGTGAGGTCTTGGAAACAAGATTCCTTTTATATATTTTTCTCCTGAACTTTTAAAACTATTTTACTTGAGAGAATTGGCAAAGAGGAGAGGGGAGGGAGCGGAATAAGGCTACCTCCCCACTTCCGGAATAGTGGCAAAGAAGCAGAAACCATTAATAAAGACGAATTAATAAAAGCTGAAAAAGTAACTTAACAAATTGAAAGCAGATTGGGAAAAGAGGCTTCTCTGGTTAATGAATTGTATTTTGAAAATTTGAGTTTTGTAGCTGGGAGTTCAAAGCTGAAAGAAAAAAAGTAAATTGATATTTTTAAAGACTATTTTAAATGAATTGCAGTGCCATCTAGTGGTGACAGAGGAAATTAAAGAGATATATTGAATAAGGGAGAAGATGAGAGTGGAATGACCTTGGACAATGTTTTGAAAACTGGCAAGAAGATTCTGATAAGAAGTGGTCTTGTGATTTTGTAACAGAAGGGGAAAGATATAGAAGAAGAAAAAAAGAATGAAAGCTGTTTGTTTATTCCTTTCGCTTGATGGATCTATAAATTTTGGAAGATTTTGGAATAGTGATGTTTTGGAATATTATTTTTTCTTTTCTGTTTTTTCTTTTTGTTCCTCTCTCTCTCTCTCTCTCTCTCTCTCTCTCTCTCTTTTGTAGAAGTTCCTTCTTCTTGGATTTAAAATTTTTATGATTGACATGGTTTTTGTTTTTTCTATTTTTTAACTCTTTTTGGGAGATTATAGTACTTTTTTCATCTTTTTATTGCTGGTTGGATATTTTGAGCAAATACTTGGGCTTTGAATTTTTTATCAGCAAATTTTTATTTTTGTTCTGATCTGGGGGGTTTTTCTCTTTTTTTCCTCTTTTTGCTTTTTTGGGTGTCTTGGTTGTTTTTTGGGGTTTTGTGTGTGTGGTTTTTTTTTCTGACAGTCTTTCTACCGTTTTTTTTCTTCTTATATGGATTATGGATTAAACCTATGTGGATTAGGGTATCAAGAACCCGAAGAGTCTGATTGGGCAGTTTGAATTTGAAGAAGTTGATTACTTGGATTATAAATTGGGCAGTAAGGCTTGAAAAAACAAGATGAAGAAAACAACACAACATTTATCATCACCATCAATATCAACAGTGCCTGGTACCACAGGGCAAAAGACAACCACAGCAAGAGAAAATTAACACAGAATTAAAAAATATGCTACAGACTATATATGAAGATCTCAAGACAAGATTAGATGGGAGAATGGAAAAAATGGAAGGAAACATGGAAAAAATGGAAGGAGAATTGAAAGAAGTTAAAAAGATGATAGGGAAAAATGAACAATGATTGCAGCAAATGGAAGAAAAAGCAGAAGCAATGGAGAAAAAAGTGGAAGAGATGGACTATAGACTTACAATTACTGATGAAAATCAGGAAAAAAACAATTATAATTCTGGAAATGGATAAAGCTGATTATTACTTAAGATTCCAAAATATTGAAGAAGAAAAGGGAGAAAATTTAGCAGAGAAAATTTAGCAGAGATATTAGCAGAAGTAATGGAAGAAACTAAGGAAAGGATATTAAATGGGATTGAAGAGATATATAGAGTGCAAACAAGATATGCGATGAGAAATAATTTGCCTAGAGAAATTCACGTCAGATTTACTAAGAAAACATTGAGAAAAGAGATATTGCAAATGATGAGAAACGCGATGATAAAGCACAAAGGGAGAGAAGTAGTGGCACTGAAACAAGTTCCAAGAAGAGTGAGAGACCTGAGAAAAGAATATCAATTTCTTACAAAATGTTTGATAAAGAGAGGAATAAATTTTAGATGGTTGATTCCAGAAGGAATATTGGTGAACTGGCAAAAACAAAGATACAGATTAGACTCAATAAAGAAAGCAGAGTTATTTTATAAACAACACATAGATGTTCAAGAGGAAGAAAGATTGAGAGATGAAAAAGGGGCTGGACAACAGGAGGAGAAGAAAGAACAGCCAAGAGAGACAACGAGAGAACAAGAAGAGAGAGTGTTAAGGGAAGGAGCAAGGAGCGAAAGTAGTTAAAGAACAAAGGGAGATAAGAACGACTAGATCGACAAAACAAGTAAATAAATAAGAAATGGAAGAAGAAATTAAAATATCTTTGAATATAAATGGACTGAACTCAGAAATAAAAAGAATGAAAATATTTAATAAATTAGAGAAGTTAACATTAGAAATTATATGCTTACAAGTTCATATTAGAAAGCAACATAAAAAACTTTTGGAGTGAATAAAATTGGGGACATTGCATACAACACTGGCTTGTCAAAGCAAAAGAGGAGTAGTATTTTACATCAAACAGACAATTCAATCCAAAAAAATATTTGAGGATGAGGAAGGAAGAGTATTAACGGTAGAAATTGTAATGAATTACAAAAAAATATTACTTGTGGGTATATATGCTCCAAATGAAAATCAAGAAGAATTTTATGCAAAATTACACAGGAAAATACTAGAATATGAATATGAAGATATTTGCATAATAGGAGACTTTAATGCAATTGTTGATAATGAGTTAGACTATAAATCTACAAAAGTGAATAAAAAACCAAGAAAGACACTTCCGAAAACATTTCACACAATGGTAGATGAACTAAGCTTACAGTGTCACTGCGTTCTTGTATTTCCCAGCTGAGCTCTCATTTTTGGACTAATAGACTTACTGTAGTTTTGCCAAGTTTTGTTATCCGTATTAAGTGCGCATGCCTACATATTTTCTCACATTCCTTTTCTAGCCTTCTTACTCCTTTGTTCTCTCTGCCAAGAGGTCCGGCAGGAACGCTGCCAAAGATGTAGCCAATTAGCTAATAAGAGTTATCTTTATTTTTACTTTTACAATAAAATGAGTTTTCTTAGAAATACTTCTTCGGGTTTTATTTTCTTAATGTATACTTTCAAGGAGAAGCCTCGGTCCAAACCTCTAAACCAGGGTGCGATTATCCCAGAGCCAGGATGGGATCAATCAACTCCCTGACATACAGGATGCTTGGAGAAAAAGAAATCTAAAGGAAAAACAATACACATTTTATTCAAATAGACATATGTCATGGTCAAGAATAGATATGATGTGGATGTCCACAGATTTAATATCTAAGATAGATAAGATTGATATAGAAGCAAATATATGGGCAGATCACAATCCAATAATGATGATATGGAAAGGACAAAGAAAAAGAATGAGATGGACATTAAATCAAAGTTTATTAAATGAGAAAGACTTTATACAATATATGGAAAAAGAATTGACTTTTTTCTTTAAAGAAAATAGAAAAGAAGATACATCATTGCAAAATGTATGGGACACCAGTAAAGCATACAGTCATGGCCGTAAATTTTTTATTTTATTTTCTATTTTATTTCAAATTTATATACCGCCCTTCTCCCTGAGGACTCAGGGCGGTGTACAGCCAAATAAAAACATACAATACAAACATTAAAAACAATTTTAAAAAAATCTCTGTTTGGCCCCAATTTTAAAAAGACAAACCAATTAAAATTATTAAAAGAATTTGTTAAGCCAGCCCGGCTTGCTGAAAAAAGAAAGTTTTAAGGGCATGGCAGAAGGCACAGAGGTCTTGGATTCTCCTTATCTCTGGGGGCAGCTGATTCCAGAGGGTAGGTGCCCCCAGAGAGAAGGCCCTCCCCTTGGGGGTCACCAGCCTACATTGTTTGGCTAATGGCACCCCGAGGAGGCCCTCTCTGTGGGAGCGCACGGGTCGTTGGGAGGTCGTCGGTGGCAGCAGGCGCTCTCGAAGGTAACTAGGTCCAATGCCATGGAGCGCTTTAAAGGTGGTAACCAACACCTTGAAGCGCACCCGGAAGACCACCGGGAGCCAGTGCAGCTCACGCAGGAGCGGTGTTATGTGGGAGCACCATGCAGCTCCCGTAACTACCCGCGCGGCCGCATTCTGGACCAGTTGGAGCCTCCAGGTGCTCTTCAAGGGGAGCCCCATGTAGAGAGCGTTACAGTAGTCCAGGCGAGAGGTGACAAGGGCGTGAGTGACTGTGCACACGGAATCCCGATCAAGAAAGGGGCGCAACTGGCGAATCAGGCGAACCTGAAAAAAGGTCCCCCTGGCTACAGCCGTCAGATGTTCCTCCAAGGACAGCTGCATATCCAGGAGGACACCCAGATTGCGCGCCCTCTCCGTGGGGGCCAGAGACTCGCCCCCAATAGTCAGCGATGGAGTCAGCTGACTATATCGGGATGCCGGGAACCACAGCCACTCAGTCTTGGAAGGGTTGAGCTTGAGCCTGTTCCTCCCCATCCAGATCCGCACAGCCTCCAGGCACTGAGACATCACTTCAAGGGCATCGTTGGGGTGGCCTGGGGTGGAGATGTACAGCTGAGTGTCATCAGCGTACTGGTGGTACTTCACCCCAAAGCCACGGATGATCTCACGCAGCGGCTTCACATAAATGTTGAACAGGAGGGGCGGGAGGACGGACCCCTGAGGCACTCCACAAATGAGAGGCCTCGAGGTCGACCTCTGCCCCCGCCAATACAAACTGCGATCGGTCAGAGAGAAAGGAGGAGAAACACCGTAACACGGTGCCCCCCATCCCCAACTCTTCCAACCGGTGCAGCATGATACCATGGTCGATGGTATCAAAAGCTGCTGAGAGGTCTAACAGGGCTAGAACAGAGGAGCAACCCCTGTCCCGAGCCCTCCAGAGATCATCAACCAACGCGACCAATGCCATTTCCGTGCTGTGCCCAGGCCTGAAACCCGACTGGAATGGATCTAGATAAGACGTTTCCTCCAGGAATTGTGGAAACTGTCGTGTGACCACACTCTCAACAACCTTCGCCATAAAGTGAAGGTTGGAGACAGGACAATAGTTGGCCAGTACTGCTGGGTCCAGGCACGGCTTCTTGAGGAGAGGCCTCACCGCCTCTTTCAAGGCAGCAGGGAAGTGACCCTCACTCAACGAAGCATTGATAATTCCCTGGAGCCAGCCTTGTGTAACCTCCCGGGAAGCCAGTACTAACCAGGAGGGACACGGGTCCAGTAAACATGTGGTCGCATTGAGTCTCCCCAAAATCCTGTCCACGTCATCCGGAGTCACAGAGTCAAACTCTTCCCAGATAACGTTCTCAAGACTATTCCTCGTCACCCTGCCCGGATCTACCCAGTCAGAGTCCAAATCCCCCCGGATTTGAGCTATTTTGTCAAGGGTTCCATGTCTATATCCCCTATGACAAGACCACTCAACCACTGGCCAGAGACAAAAATCAGGTCCAGAGTGTGACCCCCCCTGTGGGTGGGGCCATGAACTAACTGGGTCAGGTCCATGGCCGTCATGGAAGCCATGAACTCCCGAGCCATCTCAGACATTTCACCAACGGATGGCAGATTGAAATCACCCATGACCATAAGCCTGGGTGTATCCACTGCCACCGTGGCTATCACGTCGAGTAGTTCGGACAGGGCCGTTGCCACGCGGCAGGGAGCCAGGTACATGAGCAACAGGCCCATCTGAACCCCATGACCCCATCTCACAAAGAGGGATTCACATCTGACAATCTGTGGCACAGTGGTCTCCCTCGGACCAAGACCATCTTTAATAATAACCGTCACCCTCCCAACCCTCCCCTGGGCCCTCGGCTGATGGAACGCTCTGAAGCCTGGTGGACACATCTCGACCAGGGGAACCCCTCCCTCCGGGCCCAACCAGGTCTCAGTAATACCCGCCAGGTCCGCTCCCCCCTCCTGTATAAGATCGTGGATGAGGGGGGCCTTATTTACCACGGACCTGGCATTGCATAGCATCAGCCGTAGGCCCAGGTCCTGAGTATCTAAGCCACCTAGTATCTGAGTGGAGTCTTGGGGACCGGGGCATGCAATTGCTCTCAAACAGCGAGTGCGCGCCCCCAGCACATGATATGGCCCCCTACTCCCGCCATGTCTGCCCCTCAGCGCAAACTCTGTCGACATTTAAATGATATGAAACGCTATGGCAGGAGACCCAGGAGGACCCCACTGCTGACACAGAGACATAAAAAAGCAAGACTACAGTTTACCAACATGTACTTGAGCAAGCCAAAATCCTTCTGGGCAAACGTCTTGTGGACAGATGAGACCAAGATAGCGCTTTTTGGTAAAGTACATCATTCTACTGTTTACCGCAAATGGAATGAGGCCTACAAAGAAAAGAACACAGTACCTACAGTGAAATATGGTGGAGGTTCACTGATGTTTTGGGGTTGTTTTGCTGCCTCTGGCACTGGGTGCCTTGAATGTGTGCAAGGCATCATGAAATCTGAGGATTACCAACGGAGTTTGGGTCGCACTGTAGAGCCCAGTGTCAGAAAGCTGGGTTTGCGTCGGAGGTCTTGGGTCTTCCAACAGGACAATGACCCCAAACATACATCAAAAAGCACCCAGAAATGGATGGCAACAAAGCACTGGAGAGGTCTGAAGTGGCCAGCAATGAGTCCAGATCTCAATCCCATTGAACACCTGTGGAGAGATCTTAAAATTGCTGTTGGGAAGAGGCGCCCTTCCAATAAGAGAGACCTGGAGCAGTTTGCAAAGGAAGAGTGGTCCAAAATTCTGGGCGAGAGGTGTAAGAAGCTTATTGATGGTTATCGGAAGCGACTGATTTCAGTTATTTATTCCAAAGGGTGTGCAACCAAATATTAAGTAAAGGGTGCCAATGATTTTGTCCAGCCCATTTTTGGAGTTTTGTGTGACATTATGTCCAATTTGCTTTTTTTCCTCCCTTTTTTGGTTTTGTTCCAATACACACAAAGGGAATAAACGTGTATAGCAAAACATGTGTTACTGCAATACTTTTCTGTGAGAAATACTTCATTTTCTGGAAAATTTTCAGGGGTGCCAACATTTACGGCCATGACTGCATATAAGGGGCTTGGCAATGACCTATGCAGGAAAAAGAAACAAACAGAACAGACAAACTCAAAAGAAGTTGGAGGAGGAATATAAGAAATTAGAGAAAGAATTGCAAAAAAACCCACAAGACAAAAAAAATCAAAAACATAATGGACTTGAAAAAACATAAATTGAACTTAATAGAAAATGAAGACCTGGCAAGGAAAATAAAATCATCAAAGCAAATTTTTTTTGAAAATGCAAATAAACCAGGAAGATGGCTAGCATTTAAGATGAAGAAGGAAAAAGAAAGGAAATTGATAACCCAATTATTAGATCAAGAGGGAAAGATATGCTACTGAAATGAGGAAAAGAAAACAATAATTGAGGAATATTATAAGAAATTATATCAACAAGAACAGATATCAGAAGGAAAAATAGAACAATATTTGGAAAAAGTAATGACTCCTAAATACCAGAACAATTTAAAAAAGCATTAGAAGAAAGAATATCACTGATGGAATTGATGGAGGGAATTAAAAGGCAGAAGAATGGAAAAACCCAGGGACCAGATGGACTACCAGCAGAATTATATAAAAAGTTGCAAGATGTACTAAGCAATACACTGTTACAAGTATTTAATGACTTACTAATAGAAGCCAAGGTTCCAAACTCATGGATGGAGGCATATATAACCCTTATACCAAAAGAAGAAACAGATTTACAACAAGAATTATAGACCAATTTCACTATTAAATGCAGATTATAAAATATTTGCATCAATTATGGCAGAAAGATTGAAGAGGTTGTTAAATGAATTCATACATTCAGATCAAAATTGTTTTTTGCCTAAAAGACAAATTAGAGACAATATAAGAATTATACTGGATACATTGGAATATTACGAGGCACATCCAGAGAAACAAATGACATTGTTATTTTTAGACGTGCAGAAAGCATTTGATAATGTGAATTGGCAATTTATGACTATACAATTACAAAAGATGGATTTTGGCGATAGATTCATTAATATGGTTAAGACTATATATAAAGACCAGTCGGCAAAGGTAATAATAAATGGTGAAATGACAGAGAAAGTAGATATAAGAAAAGGAACTAGACAAGGATGTCTGCTATCTCCACTATTATTTATTTTGACCCTAGAAATTTTAAACAGAAAAATAAGACAAGATAAAGAAATAAAAGGGATGAGAATTAAAAAAGAAGAATATAAACTACAAGCTGAGGCTTTGTTATTGAATTGGGAGAAGATTAAAAAACAACATTATTTGAAAATTCCAGTCTGGGTATCAACGATTGAAGCATTTTCATATTCAGTAATATTTAGAAGAGAACAAATCGTTAGATATAGTGAATTAATGGATGAAAAGGGTGAACTTAAGTCGAAGCAAGAATTGGAAGAACAAGGTTTTAAGATGAATTGGTTTTCTTATTTGCAAATACATTCTAGATATGAAGAAGATTCTAAACAAGAAGGTTTTTACAATGATTTGACTAATTTAGATAAGATATTGATAGGGTCTGATGATTATGTAATTAAAAAATTGCATGGTTATTTATTAGAGGTAAAATTGGAAGAGGAACAAGTTAAAGAGACAATGATAGCATGGGGGAAAAATTTTGGTCACAGGATTGATTTAGAGAAATGGCAAAAACTGTGGTTGCAAAATTATAAAATGACAATGTCTACAGCATATAAGGAGAATTTGTATAAGATGTTTTACAGGTGGCATCTACCCCCGACGCGAATAGCCAGAATGTTCAAGAATAAATCGGAGAAATGTTGGAAATGTCATCAGACCCCAGGATCATATTAACATATGTGGTGGACATGCACAGAAGCTAAAAGATATTGGACTAAAATCCACACATGGTTGGAAAAAATGACAAAGAAACACATTGACTTTAAACCAGAGATATTTTTATTAGGGATTTTACCAGAAATATATAACAAAGAACTGAGATATTTAATTGTGAACGTTTTAACAGCGGCTAGAATTCTTTTTGCTAAAAATTGGAAAGGTGAGAAGATACCTACTGAGGATGAAGTTATTAAGAAAATTATGGATTGTGCTGAAATGAGTAAATTGACATTTGAAATTAGAGAACAGGAAGATAAACAATACTATTTGATTTGGGACTTGTTTTGTCAATGGCTGGATAATAAAGCATGGAGATGAAATATGAAATATGAAATTAATGTAATAATAAAATAATAAAATATATGAAATGTTTTCTTTTGTTAAACAATGGCTAAATGAGTATAACACATAAAACTGTTAAATAAGAGAAATTAAATAAATGGTATTTTGGGATAAGGGATTGAGCACAAAAGAATTTTAACTGATCGACACACTGTTTGTAATTGTATTTGAATTATGGCGATTTTATGTTTTGTTTTTGTTTTAAATAAAAAAAACTTTTTTCAAAAAAAAAAGAATATAAGCTATAAGCATTTGCGGATGATTTAGTATTCATTATGGAAGAACCAATAGAAACGGGCCCAAAGCTAATTGAGCAAATAGAGGAATATGGAGAAGTAGCTGGATTGAAAATAAAGATAAGACAAAAATTATAGTTAAAAATATGAGAGAAAAACAAAAGAAGCAACTAATGGAGAAGTTAGATATTCAAATAGTGAAGAAAGTGAAATATTTGGGCATCCAATTAACTTCAAGATGTATTACAGTGAAGGAAGATAATTATTATAAACTGAGAAATCAAATTGAAACAGACTTGGAAAAATTGAAAAATTTACAATTATCATCAATGGGAAGAATAGCATTAATCAAAATGAATGTATTGCCAAGACTGTTGTTTTTTTCAAACAATTCCGATAAAGCTGGAGAAAAAATACTTTGAGAGTCTGAATAAAATGATGTGGAAATATATATGGCAAGGGAAAAAAGCAAGAATTAATCTTAAACTGCTTCAAGACTCTAGAACTAGAGGAGGATTTGGTCTACCAAATTGGGAATTGTATCACCAAGCGGCGATGTTAACTTGGATTAAAGAATGGATTTTATTGAGGAATACAAGACTATTGACTTTGGAAGGACATGATTTAGAACTAGGTTGGCATGCTTTCTTATGGTATGGAAAAAATAGGATACATGGATACTTCCAGAGACACTGTGTAAGGAGTGGCTTGTTAGCAGTATGGGAGAGAGTAAAAGAAAAACATTATATGGAAATACCAATGTGGCTTTCAACAATAGAAGCGTTGACACATCCAAATATGATTAATATGGACAAGATTGTAAGATACAAGGACATTTTAACAGAGAACTAAAACAGAAACAAGAAGGTTTGTTGCGAAATGAGGGAAAAGAAAGGGTACAAGAGCAACCCTGAATGTAATTAAAATGCCTTATTTTTATGTTTTAAGAAAAATATGTATATGTATGATCAATTATGTATAAGAGAATGTACATTTACATTATGTGTATAAGAAATAAAAATTTCAAAAAATTTCAAAAAAAAGAATTCAGAGCTGCAGCTTGTAAGCAAGTTGTTCAACATAAATGGATCTTCTTCCATTTTCCATTTATATGAATTGCAAGTTAAACACATTTGAGTGTGGGATGTGCAGCCATTGCAACATTTGACTCCATACTTCCCAGGACATTTATGCTCATATGTTAAATAGAAAGTTCATTCAGTTGGCAAAACATGCCTTTAGGCCAGTGATGGCGAACCTTTTAGGGACCGAGTGCCCAAACTGCAACCCAAAACCCACTTATTTATCGCAAAGTGCCAACACGGCAATTTAACCTGAATAATGTTTTACTACCAGTGGAGTAAAACTAAAAGAAAGATCCAACCTGTTTGTATATGTGTGTGTGTGCGTGTGTGTGTGTGTGAGTGAGAGAGAGAGCACACTGCCGCCAGCCCTGGTATAACTCTCTGAGATTGGATCTCTCTCTCTCACACACACACACAGAGAGAAATTAGCTTCTCTCTCTCTCTCTCTCTCTCCCTCCCTCCCTCCCTCCCTCCCTCCCTCCCTCCCTCCCTCCCTCTCTCTCTCTCTCTCTGCTTTAGGCAGGCTTAGAAAGTCTGTGAAGCCCAGCATGCTGAGGACTCCCCTCACTTGCCCCTTTGCCTGGCTTCCCTCCTCCGCGGTCTCCTTGGTGCTCGCTCACATTCTCCCTCCCCAGTCTAGCTTGACACAGGTGTCACCGCAGCTCACATTGCTGTCGGTGAAGCTGGGCGCCAGTGAGGGCTGGCTTTTTGCCTAGCTTTTTTTTTTTTATTGAAAAAGTTTTAGTTTTTCCCCCTTCCCCCCCATCCGCCAACATATCATAATACATAAATCAAGTTAACCTAAAAAATACAATGCCCTCCCTTTCCTGCCCTATCCCTCCCCACCCCACCCCACCCTCCCCACCCTGCACCCCGGACTTCCCAGAGCAAATACAGGATATAGAATACAACAAGCTTAATAAAAACGCATAAGATAACTATCTATAAATTTAACTCCCTCTCACTCATTTTAACCAATTTATACTTAACAATTTATTAAATCTAAGCAATTTAGCAAAATATTTTATAGCTTCTTTCCTGAAAACCTCATTATAAATCCATAAGTTTAAAACAAAACATTATATAAACCCTTCTTCTATCCTCCAATTTTAGACCATTAAAGTCCAATTATAGTTAAAACACTTTGAAGAAAACATTTTCTAACTAAAAACAATACTTAATAATCAAACCTATTATTAGTTTAACAATACATTTTAGCACATCATCTAGGAACATTATTTAATAACTATGTCTATCATTTAGTCCTTCTTCATACGATATCAAACCAGTTCTTAGTCTTCTTGATTATTCCCATCTCCCAACAGTATTTATAATATCTTCCGTTGCCATCTACCCTCCTGCATAAAAAATACTTCTTTATATAAACCCTCCCCCCCAAGTGACTTTGTATTTGTATTCCACATGGTATCTGCCAAATCCAACCACGATATAATCCCACCGCAACGGTATTGTATAGAAAGAGGGAAAAAAAAGTTAAATTATTTGATACCATTCCATAATTTACTATAAAGTCCTTCAACTAGATTATTAAGTTCATCATCGTATTAGGGTAACCACCAGATCCTGCAATTGCCCTAGGCCTATAATCTTCTTGCCCTGTGGCTATTACACTCAAACAAAAAGCTCAAATTTGCTATCATATTCAATTAGACTTCTACAGTTACAATTAAATCCATCTTTGTTACAGTCTTTAATAAAAGGTTCCAATTCACTCAGGCCAAGGCTTACTTCACAACCAAAAACACCAGCATTGCAGTGATCTGTTTATTCTTCTCAAAATATTCCAATATATCTATAATTTGCCTTTCATTGTCCTTCCTCACTTAAATAGCTGGCATTAAACTGTTGGGTGTTTTCTTCCAAAGTTCAAAATCTATAAACACTTGAACAAAACATTTTATGGACCATCTCATCAAGGAGGGTTATTTTCCTCGTCTCCAGTCTTTTTTCCTAACTTTTTTGCAGACCTTTTTCTTCACTCTGATTCCTCCGCCTTTTTTTGCTCTAATACACTCTTGAATTTTCTGAGGTTGTTGTATACAACATAATTTTCGCAAAACTGTATCTTCCACTGAGAACAGCTCTTTAACTGCAGTTAGGACTTTATAGAAAAAATGTAAAATTCCATTTCGTGTCTCCAAAATCCCAACAGCTCCCAAAAATTCTTCCTTCTCATTCTGCAATTCCTCCATTTTATTTTCCAAAATCACTGTAGGCTGTTCTCTTTCTTCTCCCAGCTCTTCATTCAACACCTCACTGTTAAGTAAAAAAGTATCAAGTCTTTCCAATAAAGCAGAGGTAATTGAGTTCAAAGCTTCTTCAAAAAGGTCAGACCATATTTGTGGGTTAACTAACCCATCGTTACTTTCAAAAAGATCAGCCATCTCCCCCCCCTTCTTCTTCCCTTTCCAAGAGGACAAAATAGAAAAAAAGAAAAAAAAGGTATCAAAATAAACCTTTCACTTTATGCTGCTGCTTCAATTGTTACAATTATTTCCATCCTTGATTAATCCACTTTTTAAAATAGAGTCCTATGTTTCAAACAGGGGCTTTATCAATAATTACTTTTAACTTTCACTTCTTCACGCCCCGTTGAAACTAAAACACCATCTTGCTTTCACTTTCTTCCCATAGAAATTCTTTTTTAAAAAAAAGGTAAATCCCTTGGAGTTAAAATATCAAATACTTGCAATTTTCGTTCCTCCTGCATATGCTCAGCCAGCTCTAATCAAATATATTTGTTTAAAATTGGTTGCTGGGATGGTCGCGGCATCTGGCTCTGCAAAGCAGAGACGTCCGAGGTCCGGAGTATTGACAGGCTTTGCGGGGAGCTCTCATCTTCGAGCACCAGACTATAGGCAAAATCTGGTGCTCTTAGGGAGCTCTACCCCACCCGTCGACTCACTTTCCCCCCTTTCACCCGGGGGGAAAGTTTCCAAACTGCAAGACAGCTGATTGTCGCTGTTCTTGCAGTTCTACGGAATCCTGGACTGGCGCTTCGCAAAGAAGCGTCTTGCGATGCCACCGGAAGCCCCACTTTTTGCCTAGCTTTTTCTGGCTGTTGGGGGGGAAACGGCCTGGGGAGGAAGCCTGTGTCAAGCTAGACTGGGAAAGCTGGCTGTGAGAGGAAGAGAAGCCAGGTGAGCTGGACCCAGACGTTTTCCGAGTCCCCGAGTCTCAGAAGCAGCAACCTCGCACTCTCCCCTCTCTGCTAGCTCCCTTCTTCGCGCGGGATCACCCAGCAGTGGGAACGGAGAGGGAGGAGGGGGCGGCGTTCCTGTGTGCTGCTGTTTCTGTGTGCTAACGCTGCTGCTCCCTTCTTTGCACGGGATCACCCAGCAGCGGGAACGGAGAGGGAGAAGGGGGCAGCGACGGCTGCTAGCATTGAGGGGAGAGTACTTAGAAAAACTCACATCTGGAAGCCCTTCTTTCTAGCTAGCCGGGGTCCTTTGCTGAATTGTCACTCATCTTTGGCCTCCAAAATAAATTCTTCTTTCCTGCAGCTTGCTTCTCTGTTCAATTTTGTTCTTTGAGTGCCAACCACGGTATCCTGGCTGGAAGAGCCCAACTGGGGAGCATTTCCTCCTAACACGTCTTTTTAGAAAATTTGTCTGAAAATCCATTTTGATTTTTGCTATAGTAAAGTAACATACCGTATATACTCCAGTATAAGCCGACCCGAATATAAGCCGAGGCCCCCAATTTTACCACGAAAACTGGGAAAACTCATTGACTCGAGTATAAGCTGGGGGTGGGAAATGCAGCGGCTACTGGTAAATTTCAAAATAAAAAAAGACTGGTCAAAAGTGCGAGGACCTGTCAGAAATCACTTTTTTCAGCCCTCTGGGTAGTCCTTTTGTGCATATGGACTACTCAGAGGGCTGGAAAAGTAATTTTTGACTGGTCCTCGCACTTGTGACCAGTCCTCGAACTTACGACTGTCCTCACATTTTACATTTTTGCCCTATCTTGTCACCATTTCTCTCTCCCCCTCTTTCTCATTCTTTCTCTCTCCCCCTCTTTCTCTCTCTCTCCCCCACTCTCTCTCTCATTCTTTCTCCCCCCTTTCTCTCTCTCTCCCCCTTTCTCTATCTCTCTCCCAGTCTCTCATTCTCTTTCATTCTTTGTCTCTTTCTGTGTCTCAGCCCTCGCCACCCCTGATTTCAAGCCCCATAATGCTCAGCCTGCCTAAAGAATGACGCCCTCTGTAGATTCACCCGCCCAACTCCAGTGCCCCTATTCCCCAGCCAACTTGACATCACTCACTGTTAGAGCCAGGAGCTGCACATTATGAAGCTCATTCTGCCCTTCTGAAGCCCCCAATGCTTTGAGTTTCCCTCCACCACCCAAGCAAACATCGGAGCCTTCTCTTGCAGAAGCAGAATCCAGCAGAGAAATGGAATAACGAGGGGGGGAATGGGGAGGAGAAGGGGTAATTAGCAGAATCCAGGCACAGAAATGGAAAAACAGGGTAGGGGGAATGGGAATGGAGAGGAGAAGGTGTAAGAAGACTTTTCCTTAGATCACTGACGCTCCCAACAATGAGTTTGGTGGAGATGTAAGGAAATGTCTTCCAGCTCTTCAAGATTGACTTTAAGCCGACAGCAAAAGTAGTGCCGGGGGGGGGGGGG
>WNWU01012981.1:248163-270030 GCA_012654045.1 Ptyas mucosa | reverse complement strand
CTAAATCTGGTTTACTGGACTGCTGGCCCTGGTTACTGTTTGGCTAAATCTGGTTTACTGGACTGCTGGCCCTGGTTACTGTTTGGCTAAATCTGGCCTACTGGATTGCTGGCCCTGGTTACTGTTTGGCTAAATCTGGCTTACTGGACTGCTGGCTCTGGTTACTGTTTGGCTAAATCTGCCTTACTGGACTGCTGGCCCTGGTTAATGTTTGGCTAAACCTGGCTTACTGGACTGCTGGCTCTGGTTACTGTTTGGCTAACCTGGCTTCCTGTGGTCATTGGAGGAAACGGATTATCTTGACCAGTGGTTCTCAACCTTCCTAATGCCACGACCCTTTAATACAGTTCCTCGTGTTGTGGTGACCCCCGACCATAAAATTATTTTTGTTGCTACTTCATAACTGTAATTTTTTACTACCGGTTCTGTGGGTGTGGCTTATTTTGTGGGCGTGGCTTGGAGGTCATGTGACCGGGTGGGCATGGCTATGTGTATAGGGACTACTCACAGGGCTGAAAAAAGTCATTTCTGACAGGTCCTTGCACTTTTGACTGGTCCTCACACTTATGACCATCCTCACATTTATGCCAGTGCAGCATTCTTAACAACCGTCACTCATTTCACAACTGCTGCTCTTCACCATGGTGATAAGATAGAGCAAAAACGTAAAATGTGAGGACAGTCATAAGCTCAAGGATTGGTCAAAAGTGCGAGGACCAGTCAAAAATAACTTTTTCAGCACTCTGAGTAGTCCATGTGCATAAAAGGATACAGCAATAGAGAGGGATGAAGGAAGGGAAGGGAAATTAGAGTAGGAGTGAGGGTAAGAGAGGGAGGAAGAGAGGAGGAGAAGGAGAAGGGAAGAGGAAGTAGGGAGGAGAAGAGGGGGGGAGAGAAAGTAAGAAGGAAAGAAAAGAGAGAAGTGGTAGGTTTGAGGAGAAAGACTGCTGTACAATAAAAAAAGATGAAAGGGAAGAAAACCAACCCCAAACAAATATAAAGATATTAAGATAAAGAATGAATTGTTAAACTTTAAAGAATAAAAGAGAACAAATATGAATAAATAGCAATAATTAGAAACACACATACAAACATACAATGTATTTTCTTTGAACAGAGTATTTGGCCGGTTCACAAATTTAAAAAGTGTTTAGTCATTTCAATTAAATTTACAATTTCTATATTTCCTTTTTGCCATATTTATTCCTCATCTATTTTTTAAAAAAACCAATATTACCCTTCATCCTCATCTCTAATCTTAACCAATTTCAATTTTTCCCTTCTATATTATACCCCTTCCCATTGTCATCTATTTTTATATCCATCCTCACATTGGTTAATTATGTAATTATGTAATACAGTTGTTTAATACAAATTCAACATTTCAATATAAATCAATTAGTTATATAACTATCTTTTTTGTATATTAATCAATATGAACATGAATATTCCAATTACTTCCATGCAATCCAATTTCTTACAAATCAATTAATTATATTTACCAATAATAATAAACCAAATAATTTCCCCCATATATTCCTCCAAACCACAACTTAACCATTTCTGCTTTCAACGCAATATACAATTAATAGTATCTCAATTATTACAATTCCCTAGTTAAATAGAGCTTTTTTTCTTTTCTGTTTTAAAATCTTGAGCCTCCTCTTTTGCCCTAAATTTCCCATTGTTTGCAGTTTTGCACCTACCTTTTTTGGTGAGGAAAAAGAAAAAATAAATCTCTCTCTGCCTCTTTTTGTCACGTTGCAGCAAAGACCCTGCTTTACTTTCAGTTTCAGTTTTCAGCATGGCTTGGGGGAAAAAAATCTGCACCTCTTTGCAGCTAGCAAAACAGCTGAGAGCAAATCAGCTGAGAGTTGGGAGGCCGATCTAATCAATTTATGGTAATTTACCTATGCTGGAACTGAAAGGGGCTGTTTTTTCTATTTTTGCAGGCACGGGTCTACTCATTTGTTTTCTCTTAACACTGATCAGCTGTAGGGCAGCCCTTTGAAGCCCCGTGGCAAGAATTTAAACAGTTTTTTTCCCTCTAGCCATCAGCTGGGACTCAGGAGGCAGCAATAGATTGGGAGTGGGCAGGGTAAGCAACCGGCAACCGGCGATCCAACAGAGGCAGAGTGTGAGGGTGAGTGAAGGCGGGGGGGGGGGGGGGAGAGGGCTTTGGCGACCCCTGTGAAATGGCCATTCGACGCCCAAAGGGGTCGCGACCCCCAGGTTGAGAACTGCTGATCTAGACCCTTTTCAGTCTGGCTTCAGGCCAGGCTACAGCATGGAAACTGCTTTGGTCACGCTGATGGATGATCTCTGGCCAGCCTGAGATGGGGGTCATTCCTCCATCTTGGTGCTACTTGACCTCAGCGGCTTTCGATACCACTGACCATGGTATCCTTCTGGGACGACTAAGGGAGCTGGGAGTGGGAGGCACCGTGTTACGGTGGTTCTCCTATCTCTGGTCGGTCACAGTCGGTGTTGGTAGGAGGACAGAGGTCGACCCCTAGGCCCCTCGTTTGCGGGGTGCCTCAGGGCTCGGTCCTCTCTCCCCTCCTATTTAACATCTACATGAAGCCGCTGGGTGAGATCATCCGACGATACGGGGTGAGGTATCAGCAATACGCTGATGATACCCAGCTGTATATCTCTACCACGCGTCAATTCAGTGATGTGGTGGATGTGATGTGCCGGTTGTCAGCGATTTATTTAAGACAACGTCGGAACCTGACACCGGTGCCTGGAGGCTGTGAGGGTCTGGATGGGAGTCAACAGGCTCAGACTTAACCCAGACAAGACCGAATGGCTGTGGGTATTGCCTCCTAAAGACTATGTTGACTGTCCATCCTTGGTTCTGGGGGGGAGAAATTGTCCCCCTCAGAACGGGCTCGCAATTTGGGTGTCCTCCTAGACTCACAGCTAAGATTAAAGCAACATCTGTCAGCTGTGGCTAGGGGGACCTTTGCACAGGTTCGCCTGGTGCACCAATTGCGACCCTACTTGGATCGGGAGGCTCTCCTCACGGTCACTCATGCCCTTGTCACCTCACGGTTAGATTATTGCAACACGCTCTACATGGGGCTACCCTTGAAAAGTGTTCGGAGACTACAGTTGGTCCAGAACGCAGCCGCATGAGCTGTCGTGGGTGCACCTAGGTACACCCACATTACACCAATTCTCCGCAAGCTGCACTGGCTCCCTATTGGTCTCCGGTCACAATTCAAGGTGTTGGTTATTACCTTTAAAGCCCTACATGGCTCAGGGCCAGGTTATCTTCGAGACCGCCTTCTACCGCATAGCTCCCAGCGACCGGTAAGATCCCACAGAGTTGGTCTCCTCCGGGTCCCGTCAGCTAAACAATGCCGGCTGGCAAGCCCGCAGGGGAGGGCCTTCTCTGTGGCTGCCCCAGCTCTCTGGAACCAGTTACCTCCTGAGGTCTGGACCATCCCCACCCTATTGGCCTTCCGAAAAGTGGTGAAGACCTGGCTTTTCTGGCAGGCCTGGGGCTGTTGATCTCGCTCTTGCGATCTGGCAAGATCCGGCCATGAATGGTATGAATGAGTTTTAATGTTTTAATGTTTTTAATTTTAAAATGTTTTTTATTAGGATTTTAAATGTATTGTGAGCCGCCCTGAGTCTTCGGAGAGGGGCGGAATATAAATTGAATTAAATTGAAATTGAAATTGAAATAGTATAGGTCTCCTGCGTGAGCAGGGGGTTGGACTAGATGACCTCCAAGGTTTCTTCCAACTCTGTTACTGTTACAAGGTTAGACCCATAGGTTCATGCAGCAGACAGGACAAGTAACAGGAGATGATCCAGGCCCTTCTCACTTGGTCTTCCATATTCTGAGGGTGAACCAGGCGCAGGAAACGGAAGCCGAGAGCCTTGTCTGTCAGGCTATGTAAACTCAGTATCTGCCTCTTGGCAAACTCTTGCTGAACTGTCAGCTCCACGGGTCCCGCCTGCAGGAATGGAGGCAGTGTGGGCAACTCATGGTCCGTTCCTGTGCTGAAAGTGAGGAAGCCGCTAGGTGCAGCCAGAGCGGACCCATGGATTGAATAGTGGGCCCGAGGACTCTGGGAGGCATCTCGTTTGCCTCGTGTCCTTCCTTGGGCTATGAAAAAAAGCTCTGAGCAGTCCAGAGCCACCAGCACCATGTTGTGATGTCGAAGTTGCTGTTGTGGCTTGAAGGCATCTATGTAGCGCTGGCTGAAGGCAACTGGAACCTGCCAGTGGTGAGAAAAAACTCATTTGTTGTAGGCCCACAGATTAAATAGGTATCTATAGGCAAAAAGATAGTGGGGAGGCGGTGTATGAGCTAAACTGGATGGTTAGCAACATGAGCAATCCTTGGGATTCAACTAAAAAGTCTAGCCTCCTGTTCCCACAATGGTAAAACCATTGCTTTGGGGTTATTTTTGTCCCCCAGAATGGGGGTTGAGAGGGCCACGTAACTCCTCCTTTTGTTGCTGCTGCTGCTGCACCCTAAAGATTAATCCAGTGTTTTCCAAACTTGGCAACTTTAAGAGGTGTGGACTTCAACTCTTTAACAGTTGAATTGAATTAAAATCAACAGTTGAAGCCCACACCTCTTAAAAGTGCCAAGTTTGAAGAACACTGGTTTAATTTGATAAAGGGATAAATGAATATACAATATGGGAGTATTATTTACATTTAATTAAAAGTTTTGTTTTGGCCCTGCTAGTTTTTTGGAATATAGTCCTTGTTAAGCCAAGTCTTATTCTAGTTTTGATCAGATACTACTTACAACCAAATAGTTTGCAAGCTATAGTGGATCACTAGTATGATTTGTGAATAGGAAACTGTTCACAATTGGAATGAGATTCTGTCTTCAATGCCCCAATTGCTGAGATGAAAGTCTTGTCTAAGCTTAACTCCATCTAATGCTTCTGGATAAATATGATAGGGACCCTGATCCAGGAAAGAACATATGCTGTCCAGGAAAATAATCAGTGACATTCAAAAAGTCACAAATTGACTATGTGCTGTCATAAGAAAATTCCAATAGGAAACAAAGACAACAACACAAGCAATAATTCTTACTTTAAGATCAGAGGTTTATTGTTTCTAATAATTTGGAACATAAGAAATGAATAGATATAGAAAGGGCCTGGTGGCTCAGCAGACTAAAAGCATTGTGATTAACACCAGCTGTCTGCAATTACTGTAAATTCAAATCTCACCAGGCTCAAGGTTGACTCAGCCTTCCATCCTTTCTAAGGTAGGTAAAATGAGGACCCAGTTTGTGGGGGCAATAAGCTGACTTTGTATAAATATACAAAAGTATGAAGGCTATTGCTTAACGCATTGTAAGCCGCCCTGAGTCTCCGGAGAAGAACGGCATATAAATCAAATTTTAAAATAATAATAATAATAATAAGATATAATAGCATTAATACACTTGTATTAACAAGCCATTGCAATGGGGTCCAATGATACACAGCAGATCCTACATGGACCCTACATAAATCAAAGGGCTCCGAGCTTATCTCTAACCCTATGTGAAGTTTCCGAAAGATGCCCTAATTAATTCATGAGCCATGAGCCAAACTTCAAAAGAAATACAGTCATTTATTAGGAGCACCATTTCGGCAATATTCGGATGCAGTTAAAACTAATCCTACGTAGATTTATGTTCCCCTATGACCCTGTCTCTCCCCTCCTCCCTGGCCATATCATAAATCACATTCTCCAATTAACCACTTTGGCTGGCTGTGAAACCCAAAACTCTCCTACTGATTGCAGTAGAAAAGCATCTGTGGAATGTAATTTCGGTTAGGGAAATCAATCAGCTCCATCAGTTCTCCCTCCCTCCTGCTTATGGCAACTTTTGAAAGCTTTGCAAGTTGACATTCGGCTCCCCTCACTTCCTGAGGGCGACCTGCGCAAAGCAAAACAATTTTGAGTACAGATGTAGAGTTTAGGGATGCGACCCCCCCCCAACCCGGCTTGTTTGGATTTTCTGCATGAAATTTGGGTATAAGGCGATCAGCCTGGATGTTTCTACTTTTTAGATTTAGATTTAGATTTGATTTGATTTTTATACTGCCCTTCTCCAGCAGGACTTGGGGCGGTGAACAGCTGAGATAAAACATGGCATACAAAATTTAAAAACAGTTTAAAAGGTAATTAAATAATTGCAGCCCACAATTTAAAACAGCCCAGTTAAAACCAATTTCAAATTAAAACCAAACGGATAGGATCAAGCCAGCCTGGCTAGATGGAATAAATAAGTTTTCAGGGCCCAACGAAAAGTCCGGAGGTCTGGTATCGTGCGTATCTCCAGGGGTAGGTCATTCCAGAGGGCGGGTGCCGCCACAGAGAAGGCTCTCCCCCTGGGGGTCGCCAGCCGACATTGTCTGGTGGACAGCACCCTGAGGAGGCCCTCTCTGTGCGAGCATACTGGCCGGTGGGAGGCTATTGGCGGCAGAAGGCGGTCTCGTAGATACCCCGGCCCTAAGCCATGGAGCGCTTTAAAGGTGGTCACCAACACCTTGAAGCGCACCCAAAAGTCCACTGGAAGCCAATGCAGCTCATGCAGGAGAGGTGTCACATGGGAGCGGCCCGTCGCTCCCATAATCCCCCGCGCAGCCGCATTCTGCACCAGTTGGAGCCTCTTGGTGCACCCCAAGGGGAGCCCCATGTAGAGAGCGTTGCAGTAGTCCAGGCGAGAAGTGACGAGTGCTTGAGTGACCATGCGTAAGGAGTCCCAATCTAGAAAGGGACGCAACTGGCGTATCAGGCGAACCTGATAGAAAGCCCCCCTGGCCACGGCCGTCGTGTGCTCTTCTAAAGACAGCCATGAGTCCAGGAGGACGCCCAAGTTGCGAGCCCTTTCCGTGGGGGCAGTGATTCGCCCCCAATAACCAGCGATGGCACCAGCTGGCTATACCGGGACACCGGCAGCCACAGCCACTCAGTCTTGGAAGGGTTGAGTTGAAGCCTGTTTCTCCCCATCCAGACCCGCACAGCCTCAAGGCACTGGAACATCACTTCCAAGGCATCGTTGGGATGGTCTGGGGGGGAGATGTACAGCTGGGTGTCATCAGCATACTGATGGAACTCCACCCCAAAACCACGGATGATCTCACCCAGCGGCTTCACATAAATGTTGAACAGGAGGGGCAAGAGGACCGACCCTTGTGGCACCCCACAAACAAGGCACCTCGGGGTTGACCGCTGCCCCCCTGTCAACACAGATTGCGACCGGTCGGAGAGATAGGAGGAGAACCACCGCAAAACGGTGCCTCCCACCCCCAATCCCTCCAACCGGCGCAACATGATACCATGGTCGATGGTATCAAAAGCCGCTGAGAGATCTAATAGGACCAGTATAGAGGAGCAACCCCTATCCCGAGCCCTCCAGAGATCCACCAACGTGACCAATGCCATTTCCATGCTGTGCCCAGGCCTGAAGCCGGACTGGAACGGATCTAGATAGACAGCTTCATCCAGGTACTGTGGAAGCTGCCGCGCCACCACACTCTCAACAACCTTCGCAATAAAATGAAGGTTGGAGACTGGACGATAGTTAGCCAAAACGGCCGGATCCAGAGAGGGCTTCTTGAGGAGGGGCCTCACCACCACTTCTTTCAAGGCGGCCAGCAGGACACCCTCACTCAAAGAAGCGTTAATCCTCTGGAGCCAGCCTTGTGTAACCTCCCAGGATGCCAGCACCAACCAGGAGGGACACGGGTCCAATGAACATGTGGTCGCGTTCAGCCGTCCCAGAATCCTGTCCACGTCCATGGGAGCCACAGGATCAAACTCTTCCCAGATAACACTCTCAAGACCTGCCTCAATCATCCCATCTGAACTTACCCAGTCAGAGGCCAGACCTTCCCGAATCTGAGCGATTTTATCATACAGATACTGCACAAAATCCTCAGCTCGACCCTGCAAGGGATCATCCCATGGTCCCAGATGGAGGAGGGAGTGGGTCACCCTAAACAGGGCGGCTGGGCGATTATCTGATGACGCAATAAGAGCGGAAAAATAGCTAGATTTTGCCACTTTTATTGCCACTAGGTAGGTCTTAATATGAGACCTCACCAGTGTTCGGTCAGATTCGGAACGGCTGGTCCTCCAAACGCTCTCCAGGCGTCTTTTCCGGTGCTTCATCTCCCTCAGCACCTCGGAGAACCAAGGAGCTAGGTGAGTTCGGTGCCGGATCAGAGGTCGCAAAGGCACGATGCAGTCCAAAGCCCCGGCGGCCGCACTGTCCCAGGCGGCCACCAAGTCCTCAGCCGAGTCATGAGCCAGAGTCTCAGGAATTGGCCCAAGCTCCATCTGGAACCTATCAGGATCCATCAGGTGCCTGGGGCGGAACCACCTAGTCGGTTCCGCCTCCCTGCGCCGGGGTGTAGCAGTTAGAAAGTCTAGTCGAAGGAGCGAGTGGTCAGACCATGACAAGGGTTCGATGACTATATCCCCTGTATCAAGGCCACTCGACCACTGACCAGAGATGAAAACTAAGTCCAGAGTGTGCCCGCCTATGTGAGTGGGGCCATGAATTAACTGAGTCAGGTCCATGGCCGTCATGGAAGCCATGAACTCCCGGGCCACCTCAGACATTTCACCGATGGATGGCAGGTTAAAATCCCCCATGACCAAAAGCCTGGGGGTACCAACCGCCACCCCGGCTATGACATTGAGCAGCTCGGGCAGGGCCGTTGCCACATGGCAGGGAGCCAGGTACGCGATCAACAGGCCCATCTGCACCCCACGACCCCACTTCACAAAAAGGGACTCGCATCTGGCTATCTGTGGTACAGTGGTCTCCCTCGGACCCAGACCTTCCTTTATAATAACCGCCACACACACACACACGCCCCTGCCCTGAGCTCTCGGCTGATGGAATGCACGGAAGCCTGGTGGGCACATATCCACAAGGGGAACTCCCCCCTCCTGGCCCAACCAGGTCTCCATAATACCCGCCAGGTCCGCTCCCCCTTCCTGAATAAGATCGTGGATGAGGGGGGCTTTATTAACAACGGACCTGGCATTGCACGACATCAGCCAAAGGCTCTGGCCCTGAGAATCTGAACAACCTGGGGAACAAGAGAAACATTGGGGACCGGAGTGCGCAATCGCTCTAAGGTGATTAGAGCCACGAACATGATGTGGCCCCCTGCTTCCGCCATATCTGCCCCTCCCACTCACTGTACTAATATAACAGCCCTCCCTAAGTTGAGCTCCAACCCCCGCCCTGACCTCTGATTCTGTATCCCTAGTGTCGCAGCCCACCACAGGGCCTGGTTTTGAACCCGGTGGATTTCCCCCCAAACCCACCCTAGTCCCCCCCGAACCCCTTAAAATTTTGATTAAAAACCCACTTAAAAAAACCCTCAAACTCTTCTTTGCCGCATGCCGCATTCTTTACCCGAGATGCCTCTGATAAGGGGTAACCCTTCCACTTGATTAAATATTGGAGTTGTCTCCTGTGCCACCTCGAATTGAGAATTCGCTGCACCTCATAATGGGTCTGGCCCCCTATGACCACGGGGTCCAGGGGCTCACGGGGTAGTGGCCTCAGGGTCGATCCGACCACAGGTTTTAAGAGGCTACTATGGAATACCAGATGTATCTTCCCTAGCAGTCGGGGCAATTTCAATTGCACCATGACCGGATTGATTATCTTTACTATGGGGAATGGTCCCGTAAACTTTGGCCCCTGTTTCTTGCTAGGGAGTTGTGGTAACTAACTCACCACAACTCACTATCTGTAACAGCACAGGAGTTTTAACCTCAAATATTTTGTGGAGAGGTAAACTTTCTCCCCCAATTGAAATGGCTGTTGGGGAGCTCGGTGTTTGTCTGCCTGTTTCTTACAGGTTTGTGCCACTTTAGCTAGTGCTTTCTTGACATTCTCCCAGGTTGCTTTCAGTGTCGCCATCCAATCAGTCAAGCTGACTGAGGAAGGGGGCTCCCTTGGGTACTCAGCAGGGGTGAAATGCTCCTGGTGATGGTGACAGTGATGGCGGCGGGTGGTTCGGAGAACCGGTAGCAAAAATCCCTGTCCCCACCCCCCCACACCCCATGCCCAGCTGAGCTGCACGATCATCAGAGGCTCTTCGGCCAAAAAATATGCTTTTAAAAGTTAAAAAAAAAAGCCTCTGATGATCGTGCGGCTCAGCTGGGATCGTCTGTTGTGTCTTCGGCTCCCGAGCCCGGACCTCCGGAGGAAGACTCCTCCGAAAGTGAAGAGGAGGAGGAGGCAAGGCCCCCCTCTCCTGGCCCGTCTGGTTTGGCACCACCCCAGGCCCCAGCTGAAAGCCCTGAGGAAGAAAGCTCCTCTGAGTCAGACGTTAATGAGGAGAGGGAGTGGATCAATCCCAGGTGGCGACGATCAGAGAGACGGGCTCAGCAAAGGAGTGGGTGGGGCCGAGCACGAGGTGATGAGTCACAAAGCCAACGCCCCACAAGGTATAAAAGGAGCTGACCTTACCTTGTTGGCTTTTGTGACGAACAAAGTTTTAACCTGACTGTTTGTTGTCGGACATGCTGGAGGGCCTTATCAGGGACTGGCCGTGGCAACTCAAAATAACAGCTGTCTTTATCTCTCCCGGGCTCGCTGCCAGCTTGTTGTTTATGGATGGTAAATAAACAACTTCTGTACACTTCTGTTCGTGTGTGTGCTTGTCTGGGCTTCTGAAGCAGGGAGGGGACAGAACATCGTCAGAGGTTTCTAAAAGCATTTTTTTTCTGCAGGTTGTAGAAAAAATGCTTTTAAAAGTAAAGAAAAAAGTTGGCCACGCCCACCCAGTCACATTATCACCACCACCACCAAGCCACGCCCACAGAACCGGTAGTAACAAATTTTAGATTTCACTCCTGGTACTCAGGCATTGGGACGAAGTCCATGCTGCTCACTACCTTGAATGGGGTTAGCCCTGTGCTACTGTGAATAGCATTATTATATGCGACCTCAGTGAAAGAAAGGAGGTCCGCCCAATTGGACTGCTGATAGTTCACGTAGCGCCTCAGGTAGTGCTCTACCATGGCATTCAGCCTCTCTGCCCCCCCCCCCCATTGGTGCTCGGATGAAAGGCCGAGCTAAGGCCCTGGGATGACCCAATGGCCTGTAGGAACTCCCTCCAGAACCTAGCCGTGAACTTGACCCCTCTGTCTGAGATAATTCTTCTTGGTACTCCATGCAGGTGGTAGATGTGTTTCAGGAACAGTTTGGCCAACTGGTGGGCTGACGGTAGTCTGCTGCAGGGTATGAAGTGCATCTGTTTGGAAAATAGATCTATTACAGTCCAGATCACTGTGTTTCCCCCATTTTTCGGCAACTCCACTATCGGCAAGTCCATTGCGATCTCCTCCCATGGTCTTGTTGGCTCTGCTACTGATTGTAGCAGTCCGAGGGGTTTTCCTGGTCGTTTCTTCATTGTGGTGCAGATGCTGCAATTTTTTACATAACTGTTCACATCTTTCTTTATGCTGGGCCACCAGAACTGCCTCCGTGCTAATTGTAAAGTCTTTAGGAATCCAAAGTGGCCTGCCGGTTTAACGTCGTGGCTCCTCTGGAGGATCAGGGTGCGTAGGGATTCCAGGACGTAGAGCTTCATCCCCTTCCATGCGAGGTCATCCCTTTTTGTCAGGATGTGTTGATTGTCTCGGGACCAGGGGTCTGCCAGCAGTTCAATTTTTTTTTTTATTTTTTATTGAAAAAGTTTTAAAAATTTTACATACACTTTCTCCCCCCCTCCCCAACCAGCTCCCCCGACTTCCCAGAGCAAGTACAAAATAAAATACAGCTTAAATTCTCTAAATTAAACTCCATTTCAGACTTATTATAATCATGATCATTAAACAAATAGATAAAAGGAAAGCAAGTCTTTTTTCTCCTTATTCCATCTAATTCAACAAAATTATCTCCATTTATAATTACAGCAATTAAAACAATTAAGTATTATCTAATCAAACCTATCATTACTCAATTTGGCTAATTGTTACTTAACAAATTATTAGGTCTATACAATTTAACAAAATATTTTATAACTTCTTTCATTTAAAACAAAACAACAACAACAACAACAACAAAAAGAAAAAAAAGAAAGGAAACCCTCACTCAAAAAACCCCCGATTTAAAAAAAAAATTACTATATAAACTCTTCCGTCCTTCACTTTTAAACCATCAAGGTCCAATTATAATTAAAACACTTAATAAGAAATAATATTAACAATAATTTTTAATTAATAATCAAACCTCTTATATCAATACATATTAACAAATCAACTAAGAACTTCATTTAAGAACTTTATCAATCCTTTAAATTCTTCATACTAGATTGAACCAATTGCTAATCTTCTTGTCTTCACATCTTCCAACAGCATATAAGATATCTTCATTTACGTCTACCCACCTAAATAAAAATTGCTTCTATATATATATAAAAAAAGCCCCCCGAGTGACTTTGTAATTGTAATTATATTTGAAATGATATCCATCAAATCCAGTCAAAGATTAGATTAATAAATTCGTCAGACATATTAGGGAAACCACCAGATCAACTGCAATTGCCCTAGGTCCATAGTCCTTTTGCCTTGTATTCATTACCATCAAGCAGGAAACTTCAATTTGCTATATTCAGTAGAACTTCTGCGATTGCAATTAAGTCCAAATTTGTTGCAGTCCTTAATAAAATAATCCAAATCATTCAAGTCAGGGCATATTTCACAACCCAATACACCAGCATTGCTGTGATCTGTTTATTCTTCTCAAATATTCCAATACAGCTGTAAGTTGCCTCCTCATCGTCACTCATCGCTTAGTTAACTGGCATTAAACTGCTGTCTGTTTTTTTTTTCTTTTTCCAAAAAATTCAAAATCTTTAAACAGTTAAACAGTACTTTTTAAGGACCATCATCTCATCAAGCAGGGTTATTTTCCATTTCTCCAGTCTTTCTTCTTTTCCTTTTTACGAACTTTCTTCTTAACTTTGATCCCTCTGCCTTTTTTAGCTCCAGTAAAATTTTGCGGTTTTGGGGATTGCATATTATAAAATTTTTGCAGAAATGTAGCTTCTTCTGGAAACAACTCTTTAAGTGCAGATTGAGTTTTATAAAAAAAAATTCGTGAAACCAAAATTTCATCAGCTTGCTCCTTAGTTTGCACAACATTCATCTTTCTCTCCTCAGTAAAATCTGCTATAATCTGTTGTTGTTTTTTTGCATCTCCCAACTCTTCATTCAATCCCCCGCTGCTAGATTGCAGCTCAGTATTTCCATATATTTCATTATTTCCAGCTTGAGAAACTTGAAATATAGTATCAATTCTTTTCAATAAAGCAGAGGTAATTGAACTCAAAGCTTCCTCAAATTCAGACCATTGAGGGTTAAATAACCCTCCTTTGCTTTCAGAAAGCCCAGCCATCTTGCCCCCCTTCTTCCTTCCCTTCCAGAAGGACAGAAAAAAAAAGGGGGAAGAGAAAAGAAAAAAAAAGTTTCAAGAAAAAAAAAAGGGAATTTGTATTGCTGCTTCAATTATTATTATTCCTTTCTTATTACATCCACTTTTCAAAAAGGAGTTTTACGTTTCAAACAGGGGCTTGTCAATAATTACTTTTAGCTTTCACTTCTTCACGCCCCGTTAAAACTCAAACGCCATCTTGCTTTCACTTTCAGCTTAGGAAGAATCTTTTAAAGAAAGTAAATCTTTGGCGTTAAAAGGAAAAAAAAATACTTGCTGTTTGATTCATACTGCTTGTGCTCCGCCAGCTCAATTCAAAAAAATATCTGTTTAAAGTTGGTGCTGGAATGGTTAACGACATCTAGCTCTGCAAAGCAGAGGCATCCAGGGTCCGGAGTACTGACAGGCTTAACGGGGAGCTCTCATCTTCAAGCACAAGATTATGTGTGAAATCCGGCACTTTCAGGGAGCTCTACCCCACCCGTCTACTCACTTTCCCCCCTCATACCAGGGGGAAAGTTTTCAAACCGCAAGACAGCTGATAGTCGCTGTTCTTTGCGGTTCTACGGAGCCCTGGGCTGGCGCTTCAAAAAGAAGCGTCTGGCGATGTCGCTGTCCCACTGGAAGATCCGCCAGCAGTTCAATTTTGATTTTTAAAATAATAATAAATAATAAAAACTTTATTGTCATTGTATGCACACAGTATACACATACAACGAAATTTACTTAACACCCAAAGACCAGGTCCCACACACATAATCCCCAAACACACTCCCACCCACCACAATTCCCCACCCCTAAACCACCCAAACATCCACACAACAGACCAAGTAATACTGTCCAAAAGCTCACTGATGGTGGCCCTTTAGTTCATTGTTGAGTGCAATTATAGCTCTGGGATAAAAACTATTCAGAAAATGTGTGGTCCGAGTTTTAATTGCTCTGTATCTTCTGCCAGAAGGCAACAGTCCAAAAAGATTGTAAGCAGGATGGGAAGAGTCTCTGAGAATGTTATGCAACTTCCTCAAACAGCGAGATTCGAAGATGTTGTCCAGGGCTGGTAGCTGGAGTCCGATAATATTCTGGGCAGTTTTTATGATTCTCTGTAGAGCTTTTTTGTCTGCTACAGAGCTGCTCCCATACCATGCAAGAATGCCGTATGTCAGGACACTCTCAATGGTGCTGCGATAGTAGGACAGAAGTAGATGCTGAGATAGATTTATCTTCCTGAGCATTCTCAGGAAGTACAGCCTCTTCTGTGCCTTCTTCACAAGCATGTTAGCATTCATAGTCCATGAGAGGTCCTCCGAGATATAAGTGCCCAGAAATTTAAAACTACCCACCCTCTCCACCTCCTCACCATTTATGTACAGTGGTAGATGTACATCTCTCTTTCTCCTAAAGTCAATTATAAGTTGTTTAGTTTTTGTGGTGTTAAGTGTGAGATTATTTTCATTACACCAGTGTCAGCCCTTGTACTTCCTTCCTGTAAGCAGACTCATTGTTCTTATTAATGAGCCCCACCACTGTTGTGTCATCCGCAAATTTAATAATTGCGTTGGTGTTATACAGTGGGGTGCAGTCATGCATGTACAAGGAATAAAGGAAAGGGCTTAGCACACAACCCTGGGGGGCTCCTGTGCTTAGTATCAGAGTAGAGGAATGGTGAGATCCCATCCTTACTGACTGTGGCCTACCTGTCAGAAAATCCCTTATCCACAAACAAATCTTCTGATTTATACCCAAATTGGACATTTTAAAAAACAACCTGTTAGGTAAAATGGTGTTAAAGGCAGAGCTATAATCCACAAATAACAGCCTTGCATATGTCCCCTGTTGTTCCAAGTGATTCAATACAGTATGGACAACAAGAGACATAGCATCATCAGTTGACCTATTACCCCTATATGCAAATTGGTATGGGTCCAAAGTAGATGGAAGACTAGCCTTAATATAGTTCAACACCAGCCTCTCAAAACATTTCATGACAACAGATGTTAAAGCTACTGGTCTATAATCATTAAGGGATACTACCACTGTCTGCTTAGGGACTGGCACTATAATAGATGTCTTCAGGCAGGTAGGGAGAGAGCACTGCGACAGGGATAGATTGAAAATATCTGTGAACACTTCAGCTAGCTCTGCAGCGCAGTCCTTGACAACTCGTCCCAGAATTCCATCAGGCCCAGCTGCCTTCCGGATATTAATATTCTGGAAAGTGTGTCTCACATCAGAGATCTGCAGTAGAAGTGGTTGTCTATCAATGGTAGATGTTAATGGTGCACTATCAGTGGTAAATGCTGGAATGATGGTTGTTCCTGTGTCCATCTCAAAACGGCTGAAGAATTGATTTAGCTGCTCAGCCAAAGAGTCACTACTCCCAGGCAAACTATTTTTATTGCTTTGTCCTGTGATTTGTCGCAGACCTTGCCATACTCGACCAGAGTCTGAGTTCTCAAAAAGATGTTCAATCCTCCGTCTGTATGTAGCTTTAGCGTCCTTGATACCCCTTTTCAATTTAGCTCTTGCCTCGCTATACTGTAGCGCATCACCAGAATGGAAAGCAGCATTTCTTGCTCTTAACAAAAGACACACTTTTCTATTTATCCAGGGCTTGTTGTTAGAGAACACCCGTACTTGTCTGGTGGTAGTGACAACATCAATGCAGCTTTTAATGTAAAACAGTACTGTTGAAGTGTAAGTGTCAATATTGTCCTCCTCAAACAGTGCCCAATCAGTACTCCCAAAACAATCTTGAAGTTGCTCCGATGCACCCACTGGCCACACTTGTATTTCTCTAATTGATGGTCTAATTCTGTTGACAAGAGGTCTATAGGATGGGATCAAGAACACAGATATATGATCTGACTGTCCCAGGTGGGGTAAAGGCATAGTCCTGTATCCATGCATGATGTTACTATATGCCTGATCCAAGGTATTTTTCCCTCTAGTGGGACAGTCTACATACTGATAGAACTTAGGGAGGACAGTCTTTAAGTTGGCTTGATTGAAATCACCTGCAACCACCAGCACTCCTGTTGCTGTTTGCTAATAGCAGTTAACAGGTGACTCATGGCTGTGGTCGTGTTAGCATCAGGAGGTATATATACTGCAGTTGTTATCATAATGTTAAACTCACGAGGCAGATAAAAGGGGCGGCATTTCACTGCCAAGTATTCCAAATCAGGAGAACAGTGAGTGTCCATTATTTTAACATTTGTGCTCCAGTTGTTATTTGTGTAAACACAAAGTCCCCCTCCTCTGCTCTTCCCAGAGACCATGGTTCTATCCGCTTGATAAACTGAGCATCCTTGTAATTCAATAGCCTCTCCTGGAATGGTAGGGTCAAGCCACGTCTCTGTAAAGACCATAACACAGCAGTCCCAAATGTTTTTCTGCAGAGAGAGAGTAAGTTCCAGCTCCTCAATCTTATTAGGGAGAGATCTAACATTTGAAACAAAAAGACTTGGCAGTGCAGGCTTGTGAGGATTTTTTCCTAACCTTACACGCAGTCCGGCTCTACAGCGTCGTTTCTGCCTGCGTTTCCTTTGTCTCCTTCGTTTCCTTCGCTCTCTAGCAGGGAGAGTAATCCACGGCGTCATTCTAACCAGCTCAGCTGGAATATTGTAATTTGAGACTCTTGGTTCAAAAATGCAGCCTTCTCTGTCTTCTCTGCCAATGATTAATAACTCTTGTCGACTGTAAACTACTTGTGCCTGAACGTGCAGAGCACTCACTAAAAAATACACAAACAATAAATTAATTAAAAAATACCGGTCTCTGGAGTGTCGAGCCACTGCATATACATGCACCGCCATCTTGAGGGGAAAAAAAGAGTTTTGCCATTAGATTGCTTGTTGGTTGGTCGTGCCGGTCGCGACATTGTCGTCTGGTGGTTACTTGGGCCGCTATTTGGGTAGGGGGAATGAAGGCATCCACTACCTGCTCCCGCTCGCATTTGTACTGGGGCATGTGGGAGACTGCGTCGGCTAGAAAATTCCTCCCCCCTGGAATGTGCTTTAGCACGAAGTCGAAACGGTTGATATATTGAGCCCAACAGACTTGTTTGGGCAATAGTTTTTGTGGGGTCCTGAGGGCCTCCAGGTTTTTGTGGTCAGTCCAGACTTTGAATGGTTTCTGGCCCCCTTCCAGCAGGTGTCGCCAGATTAGCAGTGCCCATCTCACAGCGAACACCTCCTTTTCCCATGCTGCCCATTGTCTGTGTCCATGAGCTTGCAGGAGGTGTAGGTGCAGGGTTGTAGATTTCCTTGACTATTTCTTTGGAGTAGCACTGCTCCAACTGCCACGTCGCTGGCGTCTGCTTGGATGACGAAAGGTTGTTCGGGGTCAGGATGCTTCAACACCGGTTCCTTCACAAACATTTCTTTTAGTGTTTCAAATGCCTCTTGGCAGGTTAGGTCCCACTGTAGAGGTTGTCCCGGATGGGGTTTTGTTCCTGGGCTCCCTGTCTTTAGGAGGTCCGTTATGGGTTTGGCAATCTTCGCAAAGGAGGGGATGAATTACCTGTAGAAGTTCGCAAACCCTAGGAAGCTTTGTAGCTGTCTACGGGTGCGAGGGGGTTGCCAACCTAGGATGGCTTGCACTTTGGCTGGATCCATCTCTATTCCCTCATTTGACACTCAATAACCCAGGTAGTCTAGCCGTGCACGGTGGAATTCACATTTTGACAGCTTGACATACAGGTTGGCTGCCAGAAGTTTTTCCAGTACCTGGCGGACAAGGGGTATGTGGTCGTCCATGGTCTCAGTGTAAATGAGGATATTGTCTAGGTAGAAGAGAACCCCCTTGTAGAGGTGCTCATGCAGCACCTCATTTATTAATTGTATGAACATCGCTGGGGCTCCCTGCAGTCCGAAAGGCATCACTTTGAATTGGAAGCTCCCTAGGGGGCAGTTGAACGCTGTTTTCCACTCGTCTCTCTCCCTGATGCGTACTCGGTAGTATGCTTCTCTGAGGTCTAGTTTGGTGAAGACCTTTCCTTTGGCCAGGTGAGATAGTATGTCCTTCATGAGGGGGAGGGGGTATAGGTTGTGTACACACACGGCATTGATTCCTCGAAAGTCCACACATAATCTTATAGTTCCATCTTTTTTTTCTTTGAAGAAGACTGGCGACGCGACTCGTGGTTTGGCTGGCTCGATGAACCCCCTTTCTAGGTTTTTGTCTATGTAATTGCACATTTCTTGCATTTCCCAGGGTGTCATGGCATACACTTTGGGCTTGGGTAGTTTTGCCCCGGGAATGATTTCAATGGCGCAGTCTGCCTCGTGGCGGGGAGGCAGGACGTCGCACTCGGCCTCGCTGAATACTTCTGCAAGGTCCTGATATTCCCTTGGGATCTGTTCGGTCTCTGGGGTTTTGTCGGATGTGGCTCCCAGTTGTTCTGGTGGGCTCTTTTGGAGGGTTCCCTGCATGGGTAGTGTTTCTGCTCGCTGGTGTGGGAGGGGTTGTGGCCCCCTTGCTATTCTCAGTCTGCGGGTACCCCCTTGCCACCAGATGGTTGGCCCCCACTTGTCTAGCCAGGAGAGTCCCAGTATGACTGGATCTGTCATTTTGGGGGCTATTACGAATCGAATTACTTCCCAGTGATCCGCTAGCTCTAGCCTCATTGGTTCGGTCATGTTAGGATATAGTTTGGGCCTAACCAGTTGTCCAGGCAATATATGTATACTGTAACTTTAAACTGTAAATGTTACGTTCTTGCTGAGTCATGCTGTAATTGAATAATGACTAGTTGGGAGTATATTTAAACAAATCATTGTAACATGGTCAGTTGCTGCTATTGTGAAGGAGCTGCTATTGTGAAGAAGCTGTTATTGTGAAGGAGTTGCTATCTGTTAATCGTCGTTTGATGGATCTGCTACCATCGTGGTTTGTGAACCAGAGTGAGTTTGTTTTACTGTAACTATTGGACTGATTTAATTGGTAAAGACTTGGAATTTGTGTATGACTATGCGACTGCTTTTTCCTACGATAAAGTAAACTTTTGCTAAACCAGTTTTCTTATTCATTGCTCTCAGCAACGTTTCCTTGTGCAGTTACTCTGCTGGTTGGTAACACAACATCAATATCCTTAACAGGTCAGGTGAGTGGCATAGGCTTCCCCCATTAGGGACCTATCAACCTGTTCAAACCGGATTGGGTGGGTCAGTCTTTTTGCTCTGATCCCAGTTTCAGTGCAGCCTGAGTCTATCAAGGTTTGAAAAGCCCCCTGGGTCCCCGTTTTTGGGGCTGTGAGGCCTATTGGGAAAACGAAAGGGTGAACTGGTCCCTTCACCATTGGGTCGTTTTCACCTTCGTCCTCGCTGTCATAGGTTTCTGGCAACTGGTCATCGTTGCCTCGGGTTCCCCCACCCCTTTGGCTGGGTGGGGAGGGACCTCTTCAGCCTGGAGGGCCTTCCAGGACGTGTTGGTGGCCCGTTTGGGGCCTCGGTCCAGTTGTGTCCTGGGTGGTGGCTCTGACCTAGGCTTCGGGGCTGGGGTCGTGCATGCAGATGCCATGTGGCCCTTCCCCCCACATCTGTAGCCCGATCAAATTCCTCCCTCGGCTGCTCTCTGGAACTCCACAGGGGCTTTGGGAGCCTGGCTTGTTTCCAGTCCAGCCTCCACTCCACTCTTCCCAGCTCGCTCAGGGGCTTCCCCTTTTTCCGGGCATTGGGGTGGAGGAACTCAACCTCAGCTGCTTTAGGGATTAACTCCCACCAATACTGATCTCTTCTTCCTTCCGCCGCTGGAGCAGGCATCTCAGCTTTGATGTCTGAGGGAGGCTGCACTCTGGCTCTCTTCAGATAGCCCGTCTTCAGCCATGGTTGCCTGATTTTCCTTCCCGGCACCCCAGATATCAGGGAGCGATTGGAGAGTCCAGGATTCAGGAAACCTGGTGATCTTGATAGATTTTAAAAGTAGTTCTGTCTGTGAAGTTTCCAAAAGATGCCCTAATTAATTTATGAACCACGAGCCAAACTTCAAAAGAAATAGTCATTTATTAGGAGCACCATTTCGGCAATATTTGGATGCAGTTAAAACTAATCCTACATAGATTTATGTTCCCCTATGACCCTGTCTCTCCCCTCCTCCCTGGCCATATCATAAATCACATTCTCCAATTAACCACTTTGGCTGGCTGTGAAACCCAAAACTCTCCTACTGATTGTGGTAGAAAAGCATCTGTGGAATGTAATTTCAGTTAGGGAAATCAATCAGCTCCATCAGTTCTCCCTCCCTCCTGCTCATGGCAACTTGAAAGCTTTGCAAGTTGACACCCTGTCCTTTATACTCTTCTAACCACATACACGCTTCACCACTGTCACTTTCCATAAACACCTGTGTACATTACTTTCAGTTCCTCATTTCCAACAGTTTCATTCTTCCTGTTTTAAATGTCTCCATACAAATGCATACTTTGCAAAAACATGTTTCACAGTTAGCAATGGCTCAGCAGGATTACAAATAGTTCTGGTATATTTTGAAACCATCCTAGCTGAAAACTTTGGTTCATATCTCTTTCTTCTGGGGCCTGCTATCATCCATAGGACTTATTGAATCTAATAGATCAATAGGCTATATTTTTTGATTCTCACAGTGCTAAGGAGTATCGGTGAAGGTCTTGTTTTTATTTTGACTGATCAAGGAAGATTTGGAAAACTGAGGCATAAATGCATAAAAGAGTCCAGGGAAAGGGTTCAACTCTCATTGAAATCAATAGAAAACATTTGTGGCAATTTAGTATATTCCATTAATTTTAAGTGATACTTCAAAGTAATTCAGATTTGAGGCACCATACAGATCAAACAGAAGAGCTAGTTTGAGATAGTGGTTAAATCAGTGGATTAGAAACCAAGAGACTGTGACTTCTAGTTTTGTCTTGAGTACTAAGCCAGCTGGGTGACCTTGGGCCAGTCACTCATTTTCAGCCCAAGGAAGCAAACCAGTTCGGGAAAAATCTTGACCAGAAAACTGCAGGGTTTTTAACCAAGGAGTTGTCAGGAGTGGAAAACTGACTCAAAGGCACACACACAAACAGATCAAACAAGAAACATTGTTTTATTCATAATTCCAGGAGTGGGAGCATTCATTGTAAAGTTTGATATTACATTGAAAATGCACAATAGATCTCTATATATGGGGTAAGTAGGATGCTATGTGCTTTATAGCCTAATCCACTAGGGGGCATTACAGACCTATATTTAAAGAAACTAATTCCTGCTCTGTCATCCAGCTGCCCTGAAGCAAATAGCCGTGGGAGCTAAATGTAATTCTTAACCTCAGCTCCCCTTCCATTACTGTTTTTTCCCCACATTTATTCCTTGAAGAAGGTTTTTTTTTTTAATGGGAGACAACAGAACATATACTGGCAACTTGTAAATCTGATAGCATCTTTTCACAGTAGTGTTTCTCAA
>WNWU01012981.1:218263-247763 GCA_012654045.1 Ptyas mucosa | reverse complement strand
TCATCACTCTCCAACCGATCGGAGACACCTGGCTCCTGGCCAATCTCCTCTCCTTCGGCCGACATCTGAGGAATTGTCAGAGAGGAGGGGCCGGGGGAGGGAGGCCTGGCTGGCTCCTCTCCTTCATGTTCGGAGCCTTCTTCCTCCGATACGATGGGCTTGGGGGTCGGAGCCACAACACTATCCCCCACCGCAGGGCCCTTCCCCTGGGTCTGCCGGTCGGGATGAGGTCGGGACGGGAACTGGTCGTGGAAGGCCTGAACCAGGTCGGGGGCCTGAACGGCAGAAGCGTCCACCCAGGTGAAATCCTCGGGGCCGTACCCCTTCCAGGCGATGAGGTATTGGAAGCGCCCTTTCACCCAATGGGAGTTCCGGATGCTGTCCACCTCGTACGCCGCGGAGTCGTCCTCGTCGGCTGTGGCAGGGGGGGCAGGTGCCGACGGGCGGCGGAGGCAACACGGCGGGGCCTCAGGGACCAGGAGGGATCGATGGAAAACAGGGTGGAGCCGCATGGAGCGTGGCAGAGTCAACCGATAGGCCACCGGGTTGATGACCGCCTCGACGGGGAAGGGACCGATGAAGCAGTGGTCCAGTTTCTTCACCGGCCGGTCCGTGGGGAGGTGTTTCGTGGACAGCCACACCCGATCCCCGACTTCCAGTGGTGGTGTAGCCCGTCGTGAGCGGTCGGCGACCCGCTTGTAATCCTCCTTCACCCGGATCAGCTGCCACCGCACCAGTTGCTGCACGGCCTGCAGTTCCGAGAGGAAGTCCTGGGTCTCGGGAACAGGGGAATCCGGAATCGCCAAAGGGAAGAGCCAGGGATGGTAGCCGACGTTGGCATGGAACGGGGTCATCTGGGTGGAGGTGTGCTGGGAGTTGTTGAAGGCGAACTCCGCCAGGGGAAGGTACTCGGCCCAGTTGTCCTGGTGCTGATTGACAAAACAGCGGAGGTACTGCTCCAGGATGCCGATGATCTTCTCCGTGCCCCCATCCGTCTCCGGATGGTGCGACGACGACAGGCACACCTGCACCTCCAACGCGGCCATCAGGCTCTTCCAGAAGCGGGCCGTGAACTAGGCCCCGCGGTCCGACACCACCCGGTCCGGCAGGCCGTGGAGGCGAAAGATGTGCTGCAAGAACAGACGCGCTGTGGTGTGGGCCGACGGCAGGCTGCGGCACGGGATGAAATGTGCCATCTTTGTGAGCGTGTCCACCACCACGAGGACGGTTGTGAACGTGGCGGACAGCGGCAGGTCTGTCAGGAAGTCCATGGAGATGGCTCCCCACGATATCTCCGGTGTCGGCAGCAGCTGGAGGAGCCCCGGAGGTGGGCCAGACGTGGCTTTGGCCTGTCGGCACGGCACACAGGACGTCACGTACGCGTGCACATCGTGCCGTACCCGAGGCCACCAAAAAGTCCGCGTCACCAGGTTTAAAGTCTTAAAGAAACCGAAGTGCCCCGCCGCGGGGTTGTCATGGCACTGGTTCATGACGAGGGCTCGGAGCAGACTCGTGGGCACGTACAGCCGGCCCCGGTGCTTCAGCATGCCCTCCTCCACGGTCCATGGAGACGCGGGGCCGACGTCCACTTTCCGCTGCTGCGACCAGTCATCCCGGCGCTGCGCTTCCAGCACCTGAGCCCACAAGTCCACCGGTTCCTGGACGCCAGCCAAGGATTCCACTGGCAGCACCGTCTGGGGGGGAGGGGAGTCCTTGGGGCAGAAGTATTCCGGCTTGCGGGATTGGGCATCCGCCCTCTGATTGAGGCTGCTCGAAATGTACATGACTCGGAAGTTGAACCGGGCGAAAAACAGCGACCACCAGATCTGCCGCTGGTTCAACTTCCTGGCCGTGGTGAGGTGCTCCAGGTTCCGATGGTCCGTCCGCACCTCCACCTGGTATCGGGCCCCCTCGAGGTGATGCCGCCAAGCCTCGAACGCGGCCTTGATAGCCAGCAACTCCTTTTCCCAAATGGTATAGTTCCGCTCAGCAGGGTTGAGCTTCCTGGAGTAGTAGGCGCAGGGAAAAAGAGTGCTGCCAGCCACC
Organism: Ptyas mucosa; assembly: GCA_012654045.1. NCBI lineage: Eukaryota > Metazoa > Chordata > Lepidosauria > Squamata > Colubridae > Ptyas > Ptyas mucosa. Next base: position 245,717 of record WNWU01012981.1, on the reverse strand, counting down.
GGGGCCTGTAGCAGAACCGCCCCAAGCGCTACATTGGACGCGTCCATCTCGACCACGAACAGACGGTGTGGATTGGGGTGCTTCAGGACCGGCTCCGTGACAAAAGTCTGCTTGAGGATCTCGAAGGCCTGCTGCTGCGGGGGCCCCCACCAGAACGGGACCTTCTTCCGTAGGAGCTGGGTCAGTGGCAAGGTCAGGGTGGTGAAGCCTGGGATGAAGGTCCGGTAGTAGTTGGCGAACCCCAGCAGGCGCTGGACGTCCTTCACCCGACGTGGGGGTTCCCAACTGCACAAGGCCTCCACCTTGCGCGGGTCCATAGCGATGCCCTCGGGGGTAATGATGTGCCCGAGGAACTCTATGGAAGTCTGGAAGAAGTAACATTTCTCCAACTTCGCATAGAGTTGGTGCTCCCGCAGGCGCTGCAGGACCTGGTGGACATGCTGGAGGTGGCTCTCCTGGGTCCAGGAATAGATCAAAATGTTATCCAGGTAGATCACCACGAACCGATCCAGCATGTCCCGGAACACGTCGTTCATCAAATGCTGGAAGACTGCGGGGGCGTTGGTCAACCCGAACGGCATGACGGTGTACTCGAAGTGGCCATACCGGGTGCCAAACGGCGTCTTCCACTCGTCCCCCTCTGGCACGCGCACCAGGTTGTATGCCCCACGGAGATCGAGCTTGGTGAAGATCGAGGCCTCCCGCAACCTCTCCATCAGCTCCGGGATCAGCGGCAGGGGATAACAATTCCGCACCGTGATGGCATTCAGGCACCGGTAGTCGCAGCACAGGTGTAAGTCCCCCGTCTTCTTCACGAAGAGGACCGGGGCCGAGAGAGGGGAGGTCGAAGGCCAGATGAACCCTCGGGCCAGGTTTTTGTCCAAAAAGTCCCGCAGGGCGACCAACTCGGGCTCCGACATCGAATACAGATGTCCCAAAGGCAGGGGCGCGTTGGGCAGCAGGTCCACCGGGCAGTCGTAGGGTCAGTGCGGGGGTAAGCGATCCGCCTCCTTCTCGCTGAACATGTCGGCAAAAGGTGTCAGCTCCGGAGGCAAGGAGACAGCCGGGGTGGAGACGTCCTGGCCAGCACAGATGTGGCGGAGGTGGTCGACGCACTGCAGGCTCGGAAACGAGATGGAGTTCCTCGACCAGGCCACCTGAGGGTCGTGGGCCCGAAGCCAAGCCATCCCCAGGACCACTGGGAAATGGAGGTCCGCCGTCACGTAGAACTGGATCGCCTCCTCGTGCGTCCCAATGGCGAAGCGCAAGGGCTGAGTAGCAATCTTGATGGGCCCCGCCACGAGTTCCCGCCCATCGATGGTCTCGACCCTCAACGGAGGGTCCACCGGAACCAAGGGGACCTTATAATGGGCCACAAAGGCCTGGTCCATAAAGTTCGTCGTAGCCCCCGAGTCCACCAGCGCATGCGCCTGGAGCCCCTCCGACCGGTTGGCCAACAAAACCCGGGTGTCCAGAACCAGGTGCCGAGGGGGCTCACAGTCCACAGCCGCCGACTCCGGTGGGGCCTGGTTACGTGCCTGGCCCAGGGTTTCCCCTAGACCAGGCCTGGCCCATTTCCCGGCTGGTCGCACTGAGACTACGGAACAGGCTTGGGCGCCCCTCTCCGCTTCCTGGGGCACGAGGCGGCAAAATGTCCTGCCTCACCACAATAGAGGCACAGTCCCTCCTGGTGTCTCCGCATCCGCTCCTGAGCCGTCAGGTGAGGTCTGGCTGCGCCGAGCTCCATGGGTTCCTCGGCTGTCGCCACAAAACGCGGGATGGTCCGGGGCGCTGTCGGTGCGGGACGCGGGGGTGCAGGAGCTGCCGGTGGTTCCTGAAGGGCCCGACGAGGCCGTCGGCGTAGGAGGCGGGCGTCGATCCGCAGGCACTGGATCACCAGCGCGTCGAGGGTCGGAGGCACCTCCATCCGAACCAGCTCGTCCTGCAGCTCGTCCGAGAGGCCGTCCTGGAAGGCGTCCATGAGCGCCGCCTCATTCCAGGCAGAGTCCTGGCTGAGAAGTCGGAACGCCGCAATATAGTCCTGCAGGGGGCGCTTCCCTTGGCGGAGGTCCTTGATGCGCCTCGCTGCTGTCTGACCCCGGAGGGGGCCCTTGTACATTACGCGCAGATGTTGCAAAAAGCCCTGATAGTCCAGAAGCAAGGGGCTGTTTTGCAGCAACAGGGGCGTGGCCCATCGGGCGGCAGAGCCGGAAAGATAGCTGATCGTGAATGCCACCTGAGCCCGGTCATCCGGAAAATCCTCCGGCCTCATTGCCATGAAAAGCTGGCATTGTCCCAGGAAGGCCGGGAACATCTCCGTCTGCCCAGAAAACCTCTCTGGCACATTCACTGGGCATCTCGAACGGGGAGGAGGAGGAGGAGGAGGAGGAGGAGGAGGGAGAGCTGCAGGAGCATTCCCCAAAGCAAGTTGGGCAGTTAACTGTGCCACTTGCTGCTGTAGGAGCTGATTGGCATCTTGCAGCTGCTGTAACTGCTGCTGCAGCTGTTGGTCCATCGTGGTTTTACGTTTCAGGTGACGGACAAGATGTTCTGTCCCCGTCCCCCACACACACAAACCCACACAGTCATTCGAGGGTTAAATAATTTACTGAATCCAAAATATCACCCGCACAGTGTCAGTCTTGTTGAAGCATCAAAAGCAGCACTTTTTGGAATAGTTTTGTCTATCACAGAATCTAAACGGCCACACCCCTCCTTTATATAGCCTGTGGGGTGTGGTCCAGTGACTCAGCTTAATCCCTGGCACGCCTCCTCTTCTGCTGGGATCGTTTCGCAAGCCGACGCTGACGTGGATCCAGCCACAACTTGTCTCCCTCATCACTCTCCAACCGATCGGAGACACCTGGCTCCTGGCCAATCTCTTCTCCTTCGGCTGACATCTGAGGAATTGTCAGAGAGGAGGGGCCGGGGGAGGGAGGCCTGGCCAGCTCCTCTCCTTCATGTTTTCACATACCCAGATAAGACTTTGCTTTTAATGTGGTTTTTAAAGGCACAGTGTCTTTTTAAATATTTTAAATTAAATTATATATTTATTCAAGGCTCCTTTGTCGGCTTTATTTCAATCCCAGTGCTTTTGCCCATGAGCTGGTTCACGGTCCGGGGCACCCCTCAACCCCACACCCCACAATTTCTCCTATTTCTTAGCTTGATTAAAATTCCCACCGTTTTACTTCTCTTTCGCCGCTTCCTCCTTTCGGTTTTTTTGGTAATCCATGGCACCGGGGAAATTGCTTCTTCCTGTGTTAAAATCTCCTCCACGTTTGTAAAAGGGGGGGGTTGAGATCACAGAAAGCTGCTCCTTAAAGAAACGTTGTTTAATTTTTAGCAGATGGTCTCGTGAGTAAGAAATCCGTAGTGAGTCGCAGAGAATAATTAAAAATAAAGAAACCATTAGAGAGCATTACACCGAGGCAGCCTTCGACGGCACCATTTTGGATAAATAATCCAAGTGCATTTAACACCTACCATAAATATTCTTCCTCAGAGGCCACTGATTCAATTTATTTTTCAAAAGTTAACACAAAATTCAATATTTCAAGCCATCTCCATGGGAAAGACTTTCTTGAAAGAATAGTGGAAGGTAGCCTGATTTAAATGATGAACAAACGACTTTGTGCACCTGAAAGGCAGATAATCCTCAGTTTAAGAATACCCCCAAAAGAAGGAAGGAAGAAAAGGAAGATAAAGGATAGACTGATTGTAAGGATAGACAGTTTGAGGGTTGAGAGAAATTCAGATAAATACAATAAGCAGCCATTGAGGAAGACTGAAATCAGAGAGAGACAGGGAGAGGAAGGGAAGGAAGGAAGAAAAGGAAGGAAGCACTGGCAACATCCACTCTCACCTGTAATAATTTCCACTCCATCAGGTCCATCCAGCTCAGCCAGTAGCGGCAGGCTGTGGATTCAGAGATACGGAAGCAAAAAGCCAGGTCTTGAAGAAGGAGCCCCAAGCGCAATCGGACAAGCACCAATAAAAGCTGGTTCTCGGGGCTGAGGGCACAGGAAGGACCATTCTCCAGACTCTCCCCCTCCTGGAGAAAGTCTAAGAAGGCCTTGAGGCGAGGGTATCCATCAAAGCCTGTGTAGAACCTCAACCACTTGCTGTGAGACTTGACACCCTCCAGGGAGAAAACCTCATGTTGCTTTCAGTCCTCAAGCTGCCCCCTCACTTGGTCAGCGAGAGGACGAGAGTCAATGACACTCTAAAAGAATGCAAATGACCAGCTGTCTGCAAGGAATATAAATCCTTCCATTCCCCACCATCCAGTCAGAGCTGAAGAAGCTTCTTGGATGAGAAGTGAAACGTCTTCAAAAGAAAAAACAAGAAAGTCCAGTTGCCTCTTGAAAAAGTACCTTTGGGACAACCATGACCTGGATGACTGAGGATCTCCATAGACATTACATGCACCAGGTTATGCATAGCTAGCTCTTACCTAAAGTTCCCAATACTGGAGTTCCTGGTCCTCTACAGTTTTCTGCAGGCTGAGGAGATCACTCTGGTGGGACACAGTGTCCTTCAGCTTCCTCACCAGGCTCTTCAGAGCTGCTGCTTCCTCAGGGATGTGATACAGAGCAAGATTGTGGAGAGCTCTCTGTTCCAATGGGCTGGGCTCGTTGGGAAAGGGTGGCTGCCACGGTTTGTCCCCTCGACTGCTAATGTCAAGGTCACCAAGACATGGGGCAGCTTCTGCTATGGAGAGATGGGGTTCCAAGTGCTTAAACTGTCACACCAATGGCCCAGGACCTGAGCATTTCTCAGGACCTTAGGCAAACTCTGGGAGAACAGTGGAGGACAGGAGGGGCCTGGCATGCTATGGTCCATGGGGTCGCAAAGAGTCGGATACAACTTAGCAAGTGAACACCACCACCTAAGAATCCACTGACATCCATCTCAATTACCATCATAGGTAGTCCTTGACTTGCAACCATTCATTTAGCGACCATTCAAAATTACAATGGCACTGAAAAAAATGACTTATGACCAATCCTCACACTTACACCACTCACACCATCCCCTCAGTCACCTTATCAAAATTCTGGTGCTTGGCAATCGGCATGTGTTTTCAACAGTTGCAGGATCACAGGATCACATGATTGCTATTTGTGACCTTCCCAGCTGGCATCTGACAAGCAAAGTCAATGTGGGATGCCGGATTCACTAATGACCGCATGAGTCACTTAACAATTACAGATGGTCCTTGGCTTACAATTCACTTAGTGGACCATTCAAAGTTACAATGGCACTGAAAAAAGTGACATGATTTTTCACTTTCAAAATAATTTTAAATGTTTTAATTGGTTAGTTACTTTTAATATATGGGGCCAAATTTATATATATTCTTAATTGCTTTTAATGTTTGTATTCTTTGTTTTTTAGTTTTGGCTGTACACCACCCTGAGTCCTCAGGGAGAAGAGCAGTTTATAAATCTGAAATTAAATTAAATTAAAATTAAACACTTATGACTGTTGCAGCACCCCATGGTCACGTGATTTACATTTGGATGCTTGGCAATTGGTTCATATTTATGACGGTTGCAGTGTCCCAGGGTCATGTGATCATCTTTTGCAACCTTCTGACAAGCAAAATCAATGGGGAACTCAGCTTCAATTAACCGTGTTACTAATTTAACAGCTGCAATATTCACTTAACAAATGTGGCAAGAAAAGTCATAAAATGGGGCAAAATTCACTTAACAAATTTCTCACTTAGTAACATAAATTCTGGGCTCAATTGTGATCGTAAGTCAAAGACTACCTCTACAGTAATAACTATAGCCAAAAAGGTCATAAAATTGGGCATGACTCACTTAACAACCATTACAAACTTAAACATTACAATCTTTAGTAACGGAAATTCTGGTCCCCGTTGTGGTTGTAAGTTGAGGACTTAACTATACTATAGTTTCCACAATACGGTTCCTTCCAAGAATTATAGAACTGAAGTGCCAAATTGGGACAAGAAAGAATCAGAGTGACAAGCCACTTTCCCAAAGGCTTGTCTGGATAACAGGCCAGTTATTAAGATGATGTTCCCCCAAACACCTTACCACAATTAGCCAGGCCTGTTTTAGCCTAGCGTAGTGTGTGAATGAGGCTCTGTTGATTTACTATGTTCTGAAAGGGCAGAAAATTGGATTAAAATGAATAAGCAGGTGATGAAAACAACTCAGTCTCATCTTCAGAAATTGTGAAGATAAGCATTCCTGCTTTGATATATGTGTCACTCTGAGCTCCCAGAGAAAAAAAGAAGAATTTAAATGCATCTATTAATAAATAATAAAAAATGAGCCAGCTTGTTGTGACATTTCTCAGTTGGATGAATGCTAAATTGCTGGAGGCAAGAAATAAACCTCTTTGAAATCCTATCCAAATGCATACAGTACATGGTGAACCATTGAGACCTTAGTGTAGCATTTCCCAAAAATATCCTACTTGTAGTCTGTTCTTTTTAATTAACTAAAGCCTGTTCTTTATACGTCACTTCTATAACTGTTTAAGAAATCTTACCAGGTGAAGTTTAAAAAAATTGCTTAGGCCACGGGTGTCAAACTCACTATGTCACGTTGCCGTCACATGATGTTTTGCAAAGTTTTTCCCATTTGCGGAGCTGGGGTGGGTGTGGCCTGCACGCGACACATCCAGCCTGCGGGCCGCCAGTTTGACACCCCTGTCTTAGGCCACTAAGATTTATGTAAACCGTTATCAAGGGCTGCACCTGAGCTTTTTTAAAATTGTGTTCTTGTATTCACTTTTATGTGGTTGAAAAAAGCAAAATGAATGCTATTTGTTTTTAGCTGTTATTCTCGGCAAGTTACTGTCTGATATCAGCAGAATAGGAAGTTTAATTAATCAGTTGTCTTTCCCAGAGCAGGTAATTCTGCTGCATTCTACAGTGGGAGTGATTTATTATTATTATTTATTTATTGGCTGATAGCCAATCTTCAGCTGCTGGTTTGGCAGATGTGAAGAGAAATGAAATTTTGAGATGCACAAAGTCCTTGCTCAAAACTTAAGGGAGTGATGGGGAAGAACAGAGCTACCTTTTCCAATCTGCGTCTTCAGAAGCCTTGGGCTTCAGTTCTCATCATCTCCCACTTGATGGCTCTGCTGGCTGATTTTAAAACATTGAAGTCCACTAGACTGGCAGAGTATTGTGATGGGACGACGTGAAATAGAGGATGAAGGATGAGAGTGCCAGAAAGTATTTTGGGCCAGCCTAATTTTTCTTCTTTAGATAAAACTGGAATCCAATTGCAAAACACTATGCCCTACATTTTTCTCTAGAATGGCTGTGCATATGGATGCAGCTGGGCGCTCTTTCTTTCAGTGTATGGTGTGGATGAATTTGTGTGTTTTGGATTTTTTCCTTGATTGAACCCTGTGGGGCAAGGGGCATCTATAGTCAGCAAGCCTTGTTACAAATTGGACTGAAATGTGAAAAGGCTATTACGGACAATTTTATATGTTCTCATAACATACGGGAGGAGGCAGCTAGGACCCTGGGGTAGCCATGGATTACTATCCCTGCAGGAAGGAGACGGAGGCGGAGAAAAACGGAGGGACAGAAGGAGAAAGAGAGGCTGTCCTGCCAGCATTCTTTTCAAGCTGAGTAAGTTTCCACACAAGCCTTCAATTCCAAGTATATTTCTTACTAATGCAAGATCTCTTAGTAACAAAATGGATGAATTAAGGCTACAGACTGCAAAGACTAAATTCATCAAGGACAGCTGTGTTTTGCTAATCACAGAAACCTGCCTTCATTCACTCATTCCGGATGCAGCTGTTGAGCTGGTAGGCTATATAGCTCAACGGCAGGACAGGAGTAGAGAGTCCGGTAAGAGCAAAGGGGGAGGTTTAAGCCTTTATGTGAACAAAAGCTGGTGTATCAATACAAAGACTAGACAGCCACTGCTCCATGGAGTATATGACTGTTAAATGTAGACCCATATATCTTCCACAGGAGTTAAGCGTGGTTTTGATTACTGCAGTCTATATCCCACCTGATGCCAATACTACTGTAGCTTTGGGATTCTTGTACAACATTGTTTCCGTGTTTCCCCAAAAATAAGACCCTGTCTTATATTTTTTTGAACCCCGAAATAAGCGGTTGGCCTTATTTTCGGGTACGTCTTATTATTTTTAGGCACGTGGAACAAGACGGGGCTCCTCTTGCCATCTTACCTGATTTCCAGCTCTGTCTCCCTAACCCTAACCAGAGGAAATGGCGGGGACCGGCTGCGCATGCGTTCAAATATTTTCAGGGAGGGCTTTGGGGGGGGGGGCTTTTTTTAGCGCATGCGCTCAAAAGCCTGATTGGGCTTATTATCCAGGGAGGTCTTATTTTCCGGGAAACAGGGTAGTAATCAGCAGAATAAGTATCCTGATGCTGTGCATATTATAGCAGGGGACTTTAATCAGGCTGATTTAAAAGCAGTGCTCCCTACATTCTATCAGCATGTTAAGTGTGCCACCAGAGGAGCAAACATATTGGACAAAGTATATATCAACATTAAACATGGCTATAGGGTTATACAATTACCACATTTGGGACAATCAGACCATATGTCACTGCTTTTAGCACCAGCATACATCCCTCAGGAGACGGGCTCTGCCTATAATAAAGATGGTGAAATCTTGGCCAGAAGATGCTTCCCAACAACTTCAGGATTGTTTTGAGAACAGAAATTGAGACATCTTTTACCACCCTGACTTAGAGGAGCACACTGCAGCTGTTCTGTGCTATATCAAACACTGCACAGATACAGTCACTATGGTATTAGGATCTATCCCAATCAGAAGCCCTGGATGACTAAGGAAGTCCAGCGCCTCTTGCGTGACAAGACCAAGGCCTTTAGGTCCGGTGATGGGGCAAGATACAGTGCTGCTAGAGCTAGTCTGAAGAAAGGTATTTGGAAGGCCAAGATTGATTATAAAAGGAAGATTGAGGATAATTTTTATAGTAATAACATGAAGCAGGTGTGGGGGATTCAACAAATCTGCCACCAACTGCCTCCCACCGGCCAGTTCGCTCCCACAGAGAGGGCCTCCTCAGGGTGCTGTCGGCCAGACAATGTCAGCTGGCGACCCCCAGGGGGAGAGCCTTTTCTGTGGTGGCGCCCACCCTCTGGAATGACCTCCCCCCAGAGATACAAGTGATCCCAGATCTCCGGACTTTTCGTCGGGCCCTTAAAACTCATTTCTTCCAGTTAGCTGGGCTGGCCTGACCTCATGTTATTGATTTTAAAGTTTTGATATTGATTTTAATTCGATTTTTAAATTATGGGCCAAATCTATTTAAATTATTTTAAAATTTGTCTTAATTTTTGTACATAAATGTTTTTAGTTGGCTGTGCACCGCCCTGAGTCCGGAAGGAGAAGGGCGGTATAAAAATCTAACCAAATAAATAAATCACCAACCATCAACTGACCAATGTCATCCCTGACGAGGGGGATGCTTCGTTGGCAGAGGAACTGAATCATTTCTTTGCTCACTTTGAAGTGGAGACATCAGAGAGAGCTAAAATACAGCCACCAGCCCTTTGTAGCCCCCACCTCATTCTGGAGGAACAGGAGGTGAGGAGCACTTTGAGGGCTGTGAACCCTAGAAAGGCTGCCGGTCCTGACGATATCTCTGGCCGAGTGCTTAAAGACTGTGCTGATCAGTTGTCTGGAGTCTTTACCAGGATCTTCAATTGGTCTTTATCCCAGTCCACTATTCCATCTTGTTTGAAGGCTTCCACCATTGTTCCGCTGCCAAAGAAGTTTCCTATCAATAACCTCAACTATTTCAGACCAGTGGCACTCACTCCTATCATCATGAAGTGCTTTGAGAAACTGGTCTGTCGGCACATCATTTCTGATCTTCTGCATGCATTTGATAAACACCAGTTTGCATACAGAACAAATAGATCTACAGTGGATGCTATAGCCATCACTCTTTACACTGCTCTGACTCATTTGGAACGGGGGGGGGGGGGGCTATGTGATGATGCTTTTTGTAGATTTTAGCTCTGCATTTAACACAATTCTTCCACATAGACTAGTGCGGGTGTTGGCAACCCGCAGCTCCAAAGCTGCATGCAACTGTTTTGGCCCTCTGCTGTGGCTCCCTGCTGAACCGGATCCCATCACTGGCTGGCCCTGCCCCTCACCCCTCCCCTCCCAGTAACTCCTCACCTGGCCTGAGAGGGTAAGGGGGACAGTGGGTGACGGAAAGGTGACCAGGGCTGATTCTCTGGTGCCTCATCTCTTGCTGGGTCTTACGGGCGCTTCTTCCGGCCCTTGTTGGTGTTGGGCGTGCCTCGGTTGCTTGGAGAGACGCGCGACCTGCTCTCTGCCCTGAGACACTGGCCTGACCCAGCTGCAGCTGATGCCGGCCTTGCTAACATGAGGGCTGGTGGTGTGGGAATAGGATCTGGAAGGAGGGGATGACGGAAAGGGGGTTGGGCCTGCAGTGCCCAGCTGTAGCTTTAAATTTCACATGGGGGACTTTCGCCACCTGGAGGACGCTTTTCAATCAACACTGCTAGCAGCACCACTCCGCTGGAGTAAAGAAGCTGAGGGCAGCAGGAAAATGGGTCTGGACCTGCCAAACCTCACACATCCACCCCGGGGGTCAGGCTCAAAGAAAGCCAGAGCACCTGCGCTAAAGATGCTCGCCCATCAACCGATCAACCCGCCCACCCTGCGTGCCTTTGCTGCGCTTTGGTCGAGCCCGGCCGCTCACTTGAGGAGGTGAGACTCACGTCAACTCAACACATCTGAGGATAGGATTCAGAGATGACAGCCATGGGGATGGTGCTGGGAAACTTCTACCGGCTGGAGGAAGGGGGTTGGGGGCTACACGATGGTGGTGGGGGTGTATTGGTGATCTAGGCGGTCGGGCACCCTGCGGTCGGGCGAGGCAGGTTCATGCAAGGAATCCCTTTGCCTCGGCAAGGAAAGAGGTGGATGACGCTGCAGCGGCTTGTTTTAAACCCAGAAACAAAGCCGATTGGCTACTAGAGCTCCACGAGTTCTTTAAAGAGCGTTGGGAGGTGGCAGCTCCCAACACCGACTTCATGGTTGTTATTATACACTCAAACTTGACTACACCTGACTGGACTCGAAGAATAAACCTGGATTTGACTTTGTGCACTATCTTGGAGTCGTTATTCTTTTCGGAGTAATCTGGTTTGGTGAGCAAGCCGAGAGAAAGTCGTCGTTTCCTCCCTTTTCCCATTCCTTCTTGCTCGTGAGTTGACGAGATGGCAGAGGGCTTGGTGACTGAGGGTTCGGAGCTGGAAGAGGTGGGCGAGGATACGGTTTTGGAAGTGGTTCCAGACCAGCAGGTCGCGCATAGCTGCGCCTGTGTTGTTTAGGGAGAAGAAAGATGGGGGGCTACACCTCTGTGTAGACTTCCGTGGACTGAACGCTGTGTGTATCGAGTATCTTTACCCATTACCGTTACTCAAGGATCTGTTGGCCATGTTATCCACCGGCCGAATTTTTACTAAACTCGATCTGCGTGAAGCATACTACAGAGTACGCATAAAGGCAGGTGATGAGTGGAAAACCACTTTCAATCGTCCCTTGGGTAGCTATAAATTCAGGGTGATGCCCTTTGGACTACAGGGTGCTCCGGCCGTGTTCATGCAGGTCATTAACGAAGTCTTGCATGAACATTTGTACCGGGGTGTGCTTGTATATCTAGATGACATCCTGATATACACAAAGACAATGGAAGAACATGTACAGTTGGTACGTTTAGTGTTAGCCAAGTTATTACAGGCTAAACTCTTTATAAAACTGTCGAAATGCGAATTTCATTGTACACAGTTCGATTATCTAGGATACCGTATTTCGGGTGATGGAATAGAGATGGACCCTAAGAAAGTGAAAACAGTCCTGGAATGGCAAGCACCTACACCAAGGAAACAGTTGCAAAGTTTCCTTGGCTTTGCCAATTTTTATAGGCAATTTATTCTGGCTTTTGCTCAGGTGGCTCTGCCCCTAACAGATTTGTTACGTAGCAAACACACTGGACTAAAGGCAAGACCGGGCCAAGCCCTAACATGGACAAACGAATGTCAACAAGCATTTGAATGTTTGAAGTCTCTCTTTTCATGCGAGCCGATACTGAAACATCCTGACCCAACTCTACCATTCATTGTGCAAGCGGATGCCAGCGACGTAGCCGTTGGGGCTGTATTGTTGCAGAAAGCTAAAGACGGTGTCTTACATCCTTGTGCTTACACATCCCGGAAGTTGACATCTACGGAGAGAGGTTGGGCCATATGGGAAAAGGAGGCATTCGCAGTAAGGTGGGCACTACTCACGTGGCGACACCTCCTGGAGGGGATCGGCACCAAGTTTGAAGTGTGGACTGATCATAAAAACTTGGAAGCTCTGCAAACCCCACAGAAGCTGTCGCCGAAACAAGTACGTTGGGTGCAATATTTCCAATGTTTCAATTTCGACCTGAAGTACGTACCAGGGGGAAAAAACTTCCTAGCGGACACCTTATCACAAATGCCTCAATTCCACAGTAAGAGAGAGGAGGTCATCCAAGCTATGATACCCGGTCATAGGGGAGAGGCGTGTTCACGAACCAAAGAACCCCAGCAATTGTGGCACAATGATTTATGCCTAGCGTTAAGCAAAGACCCTTGGTTTGATGGACACAAAGCGGGATTGCACGGATGGGGTTCCGAATATACATACCTGCTACTTTACAATTATCTGTACTGCGAAAGTGTCATGACGCAAAAGTAGCCAGTCATTTTGGGTTTTTAAAAACTTTACATCTGACGAGGCGTCAGTTTTGGTGGCCACAATTGCGTAGCAATGTTAAACGATAAGTGAAATGCTGTACAGTGTGTGCCACGAACAAGCCTAGACCTGGACGGCCTCTGGGCTTATTACAAACTGTTGCAGACCCTACTCAACCTTGGGAAGAGATCGCTATGGATTTTATCATAGACCTTCCTGAAAGTAGTGGAAACACTGTTATATGGACTGTAGTCGATCTCTTTTCTAAACAAGCCCATTTCATCCCCTGTAGTGGATTACTATCGGCTCGGAAACTGTCCAAGATGTTCATATAACACATCTACCGATTACATGGGGTTCCTCGCCATATCATATCTGATAGGGGTGTTCAATTTACAGCAAGGTTTTCGTGCAATTTCATTACATTGATAGGATCATCGCAAGGGTTGAGTACAGCTTTCCATCCCAGTACCAACGGGGCCACTGAACGGACAAACGCTATGGTAGAGTGATATTTACGGTGTTACGTGTCCTACCAACAAACTGACTGGTTGAATCTCCTACCCTTCGTCAAGATAGCTTTCAATAATACCATACACCGGAGTACAGGGGTAACGCCCTTTAAGATTGTGACAGGCAGGAAGTTCAACACTATTCCTGAACTAGAGGAACAGAGTCAGGAACAGATGTCCCCGGAGGAGTGGAGTGTACAAATAAAAAGGGTATGGCCACAAGTGAAAGCTGCACTGACTTCAGGTTGAGCCGCGTTCGTCGCTGACGGTCCTTTGAAGACCGCCAGCCCTGCCGCCTGTAAAAGAGCCGTTTCGGAGAACAGAAACGGCTCGGAAAACTCCCGATCTTTTAGGATTTGGTGAGAAGAGCCGGCGACTTTAGGTAGAGTACCCTGTGAGACCCCCAGGTGCTCTGGGGAGTTAACAGGGTGGGACTCCCTTTTTAAGTTGCTGAAGCTCCAGACGACGGGGAAACTCTGCTTCGAGCAGAGCCAGACAGCGCGACCAACTAAATAATCAAACACAAAGGCAGGGTGGAATTGGGATTCTAAATTAAAACGCAAGTATTTTTAGCCCTGTGGATCAATTTAAAGAACTATAATCCTGAAACTTGAGAAACTCTGAGAGGGGGGAAAAGGAAAAAAAAATGGCGATTGCTTTCAGCGGAAAGAGCAGCTGAAAGCGAAAGTGGACTGGTCTGATTATTGCAACACGCTACAAAGTTACAGATTCGGCTTGAAGGGGGAAAAAATAAAAATAAAATTAACTACAGAGATTCTTATTGAACTGACTTAACCTGGAGAAATTACTGGGAAGATCTGGATTTTGTATTGGGAACAGAAATCGTATATGTGGCAAAATATCATCAAAGCAAACAAAAGCAGAGGCTAAGTCAGCAGGGGGGGCTCCCCCACTCATAAGTCGGAACAGTCACAAGGCCAGACAAAGGGGGATGGCTTCCAGGATTTAAAAGAATTTATTACTAAAGAAATTAAGGATGTTAAAGGGCTTGTACAAGAAAAGTTTGATTTAGTTAATAAGGACATCCAAACAGTGGTGAAAGGCCTGTCTGATGTAGTTCTGCAGATTGACAAAAAGGTGGAAAAGCTTGCATTGGAAGTGGATACTAGGCTGAAGGATACGGATTCTAAAATTAGTGAAGTGGATGGAAAAAACCAAAGACTTGAAAATGAGATAACAATGATGCAATTTAGGCAAATGGAATTTGCCATTAGGCTTAGAGGTATAAAAGAGAACAGTAGAGAAGATTTAAGCAAAGTTTGTGCTGAAGCTCTGGCAGTGTTATTAAAGGTTGATGATCCTGATGAGATTTTTTTTTAAATTGACAAGGTTTACAGAGTGAATTCTCGGGTGGCAGTTTATAGACAATTGCCTAGAGATGTGGTGATACATTTTACAGACAGAAGAATAAGAAATGATATCTTGCAAAGGTCATTTACCTCTACTGTTCAAATTGATGGATCTGAAATTGGAATTTTTAAAGAATTGCCTCCTAAAATGTTAAAGGATAGAAAGGATTTTGGATTCTTGGTGGCTGAACTGAAGAACAGACAAATACAGTTTCGATGGGATGCACCAGTTGGTATAATATTGAGGATGCAAGAAGTGAGATATCGCTTAAATACCATAGCAAAAGCGGAAGATTTCTATTACAATATTTTGAAAGCGGGCTCAACAACTCCACGAACATCTTCTCCAATAAATAAGGAGGCTGAAGAACAGAGACAGTTTGAGTTGGAGACGGAAGAACAAATAAAACAGTCACAAAAGGAAGCAATGGAGGCTCAGGGAGCTACAGGGGGTATTCCGGTTGACCCTCTTGCACCATTTCCAGTTTCTTCCCTAGAGGATATATCGAAAACTACAAGAGAAGTGGTGCTGGATCTTGAACTGATGGCATCTAAAGCGGATGATCAACGTATAACCAGAGCAGCCTCCAAGCAAATGCAGGAAGCACTCCAACAGGAGAGAGCCAAGCCACAACGAGCAAAGAAGGTTAAGGATAAGGTGCAAGTTGAAGTTATGGGAGGAAGAAAGCCGAAGATTACCTGTGTGCAAAGGGATCTCCAGCAAATGTTCTCAAAACTTCAGAGCAGCCCAAATGATAATTAAATTTTTGTCTTGGAATGTGAATGTACTGAATTCTCCACAAAAAAGAAAGAAAATATTTCATTATCTGAAACAATTTAATAATGATGTTATTTGCTTGCAAGAAACCCATATCAGAATACAAGATCAGAAATATTTGATAAATTCCAAATTAGGAACGCAATTTATTGCTTCAAATGTGGAAAAGAAGAATGGAGTGGTGATATATATAAATAAAAAATTTTCAGCTAAAATTATAGAAACAGATGAATTTGGGAGATATCTTGCAATTGAACTCTTTACAGATAATGGACCAACTTTGGTGGTTGGAATTTATGCTCCTAACCAGCAACAAGAAAGTTTTTATAAAATGCTTCACTTGAAGATTCTAGATTGGAATTTTACATCTATTTTAATTATGGGAGATTGGAATGGAGTTATTCAACCTAAAAAGGATAAAAAGAGTCCAGCTAAAACAGGTGTTAAATTACCGCATGCCTTTTTTGATATGAAAGAGGATTTGGAATTGAAAGATATATGGAGAATCCGTAATCCAGATGATTTGGACTTTACTTTTTATTCTGATAGGCATAAATCCTTTTCTAGGATAGATTTTATCTTGCTAACGGTGGATTTACTTTTTAAAGCGAGGAAAACGAAGATATTTCCTAGGACATTAACAGACCATAGTCCGGTATGGATAGAAATTGAGATGGGAAAGAAAGAAAGAAAATCTTGGAGATTAAATGAAAATTTATTTAGATATAAAAAGAATCTAAATGAATTTAAGAACCATATAAAGGTATTTTTCAGATGGAATTTAAATAAAGGTACCCCTATTGAAATAGTTTGGGATGCAGGTAAAGCATATATGAGAGGAGTACTGATACAAATGAATTTTAAGCATAAACAAAATAGACAGAAAAAGAGAATAGAATTGGAAGGAGAGATAAAGAAGAAAGAACAGCTTTTGATGAAAAATCCAACAGATGGGAAATTACAAGAAATTATTAAACTTTTGAAGGACCAATTCCAAATGCTTATAGCAGAACAAACAGCAGCTAACTTACAATTTGCAAAACATAATACTTTTGCTAACGCTAATAAGCCGGGCAGGTGGCTGGCTTATACATTGAGGAAGCAACTAACTACACGAACGATTGACACCATTGAATATGCCGGGAAGGAAGTTTTTCAGCAAGAACTAATCAAAGAAGCCTTTTTGGATTATTATTCTAAGTTATATGCTAAGGACAATATACAGAATAAACTTATAGATAAGTATCTTGATGGAAAAAGGGTTACTAAGATTTCATCTGCTCATAAGGAAAGAATGGATCAATTAATAACAGCTGAGGAGATTAGTTTTGCTATAAAACAATTGAAACCAGCAAAAGCTCCAGGGACGGATGGCCTAACTGCAGTTTACTACAAAACTTTACAAGCTGAAATGATTGACCACCTTAAAGATTTATTTTGTAGCATACAGCAAGGTGGTAACATACCTTCTTCATGGAAAGCAGCTTTTGTATCATTGATACCGAAAGAAGATTCAGGTCCTAAAAAACCAGAAAAATTTAGACCAATTTCTCTTTTAAATACGGATTATAAAATTTTTGCAAAAGTACTAGCCAACAGGTTAATGCCAGCTATTCAAGAGGTGATTCATCATGATCAAGCAGGATTTATTGAAGGCAGATATATGAAAGAGAATGTTAGGCAAATCATAGATTTGTTGGACTATCTAGAAAAGAATAAACAGATCCCTGCAGTGCTAGCCTTTTTGGATGCGGAGAAAGCCTTTGATCGAGTGAATTGGAATTTTATAATAAAGACTTTGGAAAAAATGGACTTTGGGGTTCGCTTTATACAGGCAATCGCAGCGATATATCAAGAGCAATTTGCACAACTTATTATTAATGGAAGTTTAACTGCGAATTTTAACATACAAAAAGGTACAAGACAAGGGTGTCCATTATCCCCATTGTTATTTATTTTAACTTTAGAAGTCTTGTTGAACACAATACGGGACTCGAACTCTTTAAATGGAATAGTCCTAAGGCAAGAAGATTACAGGACTAGGGCATTTGCAGATGATCTGGTGGTTACCCTAACACAGCCGATGAAATCAATAATCCAGTTGAAACTTATTATAGAAGAATATGGTATGGTATCAGGATTTAGACTGAATCAGAGAAAAACTAAAATGATAACAAAGAATTTGACAATGACTCAAAACAAGGAACTTGAAAGGATGGCAGGTTTTGAAACAGTATCGAAGGTTAAATATCTAGGAATACAAGTAGCAGATTTAAATATAAAATTGTTTCAAAATAACTATGAACCGTTGTGGCAAAAGATACAAAAAGAAATGCAAACTTGGAAAAAAATGCAATTGTCTTTACTTGGGAGAATAGCAGCAGTAAAGATGAATGTTTTACCCAGATTTATCTTTTTGTTTCAAATGATACCGGTGCTTAAAACTGATAAACAATTGTTAGAATGGCAAAAAGGAGTGAACAAGTTTGTTTGGAATGGGAAAAAAACTGAGAGTTAAACTGAAAATTATGCAAGATACTCATGAGAGGGGTGGCCTTAAACTCCCAAACCTTCAATTATACTATGAAGCAGCTGCATTGATACATACTAGTGATTGGTTTGGGAAAACAAAGAATGGAATATTGAATATAGAAAGCCACGATTTGGAATGGGGTTGGCACGCATATTTATTCTATGATCATAAAGTGGACAAAGTATTCAATAGTCACATATTTAGAAGTGCCTGGATGAAAATATGGAAAAAGCACCGATTCAAATGGGATTATAAAATACCGCTTTGGCTGGATCTTGCTGATACCATCTGAAATACAAATATTAAGTCACTCGGGGGGGGGGGTTATATAAAGATCTACTCTTCATTGAAGGGGGTAGTTGGCAGCTGAAGACACTACAGACACTGTTGGATGAAGGAATTATTTTAACTTGGTTACAGTATAATCAATTACAAATGAGATGGAAAGAAGATCAAAAAATTGGTATAATGTTGTATGAAGTAGAATTGGTTAGACAGATAAAAGAGAAAGGACCGATGCATATTAAGAGAGTTTATAATGTTTTGTTAGAAAGGGACTCAGAAAAAGAGTTGGTTAAGGATTGTATGATTAAATGGGCACAAAATTTTACAGAACCAGTTATGATGGATACTTGGGAAAAATATGGGTTCAGAATATTAAATTTACACAATTGCAGAATTTGAGGGAGAATTTTTATAAAATGTTTTATAGGTGGCATTTAGATCCTAAGAAATTGTCATGTATGTATCCTAATGTTCAACCAAAATGTTGGCGATGTGATTGTTTAGATGCTACATATTATCATATATGGTGGACTTGTAAGAAAGTGAAGGCTTTTTGGATAAAAATTTGGTGGGTTATGCAAAACGTTTTGAAGAAAAAGCTACAATTTTCTCCACAATTGTTTCTATTGGGTATAGTTAAGGATTTTACAAGGGGGGAAACAAAATTGATATTGTATATGGTGACAGCAGCTAGATTGTTGGTGGCCCAACATTGGAAGAAAGATGTCCTGCCTACTATTGATCAATGGACCCAGAAGATGGCCGGATTTGCAGAGATGGCGAAGATTTCTGCTTTTTTAAAAGATCATACACAAGAGAATTATGTGCAAGAATGGAAAAAATGGATTGACTATATACAAAACAAATATCAAACTAGAAAATATAGCTTCCAGCTGAAGGAGATTAGACAAATATGATTATGCAGACTAGAGTAAAGAGGATAGAATATAAAGGGGTTGAACAATATATATTGTGTTTGTAGTTATAATAGACTCATATAGTGGAAGTCCGAAGGGGGGGAAGGGGTGGTTGGGGAGGGATGGGGAGGGAAGAGGGGAATGTATTTTATAGTTTATATGTTTTAAATGTATAACTTGTGGGGGGAAGGGGGGGGGAAAGGGGGAAAAATTGTATTTGAAAAACTTTTTTAATAAAAAAAAAAGCTGCACTGTCCAAAGCAGCTGATTAATACAAAAAACATGCTGATCAAAAGAGGGCAGACCATAAACCATTCCAGGTGGGGGATCAGGTTTATCTATCTACTAAATACATTAAACTAAAGACCCCGTGCAAGAAGTTGAGTCCCCAATATCTGGGTCCGTTTTCGATTACTAAAGTAATGAACCCGGTGACGGTAGTCCTCAAATTACTACCCTTCATGGGTAAAATCCATCCAGTTTTCCATAGTAGCTTACTAAAACCCGTGGGCGCTACTATGGAACCAAAACCTCCTCCTGGTCCAATACAGGACGAGCATTATGAAATTGATGATATTCTTGACTCACGGTATCATAGGGGTGAACTGAGGTATCTGGTAAAATGGAAAGGGTACCCTTTGTCGGGGGCCTCCTGGGTACCTAGGACAGACCTCCATGCCACGAGACTATTGAAACGATATCATAGCAGAAATCCTCAGAAGCCTGGTTCTGCAAATGGAACAATACAGAACACCAACTAATCTCCCTCTTTTGTGTTATGCAGGTGGACTCCTGGTAGAGGGGGCCGCCTGTCGAGACTCACATCAACTCGACACATCTGAGGATAGGATTCGGAGATGACAGCCGTGGGGATGGTGCTGGGAAACTTCTACCGGCTGGAGGAAGAGCGTTGGGAGGCAGCAGCTCCCAACGCCGACTTCATGGTTGTTATTGTACACTCAAACTTGACTACACCTGACTGGACTCAAAGAATAAACCTGGATTTGACTTTGTGCACTATCTTGGAGTCGTTATTCTTTTCAGAGTAATCTGGTTTGGTGAGCAAGCTGAGAGGGTCTTCCTACTAGTGTGTGATCTCCCAGCCCCACCACAACTGGCCAGGGGGTTGCGAGAGGAGGAGGAGGGTCGTCTTCAGGGAAGCATCCTCCATGGCTCGCGCTCGCTCGTCAGCCAGCCCGAATTTCTGAAAAGTTGCAAAGAAGAAAGAAAGGAGTAAAAAATCTTAAATTTTTTGACAGATGGACACCTCTAGATCAGGGTTGTCAAACTCGCGGCCCATGGGCCTGATGCGTCATGCGCTGGCCACGCCCACGCCTGGTTTAGCAAAGAGGAAAATAGTCCCGATACATCACAGGATGCCGCCATGATGACGTGAGTTTGACACCCCTCCTCTAGATCCATCCAATCATGCTACTCCAGTAATTCTTTAATTTCCACCACTCTAGGTAAAGATAGTAGAACAAACAGGTGCTCCAATTTGTGCACTCCTGAACGTATAAGTAGTCCTTGAGTCATGACCACAATCGAGATCAGAATTCCATTGCTAAGCAAGGCAAATGTAAAGTGAGTTGTCCCCAATTTTATGACCTTTTTGCCATCGTTGTTATGTGAATCACAGCAGTTAAGTGAATTAAGTGAGTAGTCATTAAGTGAATCTGGCTTCCCCATTGACTTTGCTTTTCAGAAGCCAGCTGGGAAAGTCACAAATGGCAATCATATGACCCCGGGACACTGCAACTGTTGTAAATATATTGCCAGTTGCCAAGTGTCTGAATTTTGATCATGTGACCATGGTGATGCTGCAATGGTCATTAGTGC
The DNA here is from genome assembly GCA_012654045.1 of Ptyas mucosa. Classification (NCBI taxonomy): domain Eukaryota; kingdom Metazoa; phylum Chordata; class Lepidosauria; order Squamata; family Colubridae; genus Ptyas; species Ptyas mucosa. Next base: position 224,709 of record WNWU01012981.1, on the reverse strand, counting down.
GAGGACTGGTCATAAATCATTTTTTTCAGTGCCCTTGTAACTTCAAATGGTCACTAAATGAGTGGCTGAAAGTTGAATCTGTATCTGTCAATCAAACTCCAGAGCAGCCTATAAATATCTTACTTGTCCTATGATCTGCCCCTTATATTTGGCTTTGTGAAATACACAATGGTGCATTTGTTGGAGGTTTAGTATTATGCTTTTACCCAGCCAATTGTGGTTTATTCAATATGCCATGGTTAAACTTAATAATATACATAAACCAGGTCAGGATAGCTCAGGGATTGTAATCCATTCTCTGATCATGGAGATGGCTTGGAAGCTGCTGACTATGCAGAATATGTGATGCTTGATATCAGTAATGGTATTCACTTACCTTCACTACCGATTTGGAAATGTGAGCACGCATGCCACCTCTGCGCATGCACAAAGCCTTCTGTGCATGCGCAGAGCGTCCATGATGGCGTCTGCCTCCTGCCGCCGCCGCTACCGGTTCACCCGAACCGGGTAGAACTGGTAGAATCCCACCACTGCTTGATATCCTTTAGGCACTACCTCATATTAGTTCTGTGAAAACTATAGTAGTTGCCTAGACACTTCTGGATGGCCTTTTTTATAGTAAAGATGTTCAGGGTCTTAATACCCGACACATGTATACATACATGGCTGAACTAGAAACTGGGGGCCATGAGTTCTAGTCCTCCCTTAGGCATCAAAGCTGGATTAGCAATTTTGGGCCTATCACTCCCTCTCAGGCCAATCCTGAGAACCAGTTTGGCCTAGTAGTTAAGGCACTAGGCTAGAAAGCAAGAGATTGTGAGTTCAAGTTCTGCCTTAGCCACGAAAGGTATCTGGGTGACTTTGGGTCGGTCACTCTCTCTCAGCCCAGTCTACCTCTCAGGGTTGTTGTGGGAAAAATAAGAGGAAGAAAGTGTACTGAAAATATTTGCCACCTCGAGTTATTTGTAAAAATAATAAAGGTGGGATACAAGTAAATAAATAAACCCCCCTCTTAGGATTGTTGTGGAGAAGAGGTAGGAGTACAAATCCACCATGCCAAGCAAAAGATCCAAAAAAGCCACTACCAAAACCTCCCCAAAAAACCACATCTCTACCAACAACGACCTAGACGACTCCTGCTTTAAATGTTCTGCAACTATAATAATAATGAAGGTATCATTAAATGCCATACATGTGACAATTACGCCCATCTCACCTGATTAAAATTAACCAAACAAATAGCAAATCTCATACAAGCATCAAATACATTTCCTTGTCAATGTCCATCATGTTTCCCTAAGCTAGACATTCAAAATGTCCCGTCTACATCCATTGACGCCATAGATGCAAGCTTAGTAACACGTTTAGAAACAATTTTACAAACAGGTTTACAAGCAAGTTTACAAGCATGTCTAACATCTCTTGGAAAAAAAAATAGAAATGATAAATAAATACCTAAATGCTCAAAATACTACCTCAATTCAACAACCACTACCTCAAAATACTACCTCAATTCAACAACTACTACCTCAAAATACTACCTCAACTCAACAACAACCACAAGTAACTATCAACCCAGCAAATAATTCAAACCCACCAAATAATATATCCTTATTTATCAAAGACGCCATTGAACGTCAACAAAAACATCCAAACACTATTTTATTTGGCCTGGATGACAATGACGAATCTGATGATATCACAAAGGTTCACAACATTATAAGAAACTCCAATAAACCAAACATCTCCCCTGATGACATCATTGAAATTTCAAGAGATGGCCCTGAGTTCAAATACAACAATGGCTCGGTAGCTCCATGATTTTGCAGTTATTTGCAAAAATGAGTCCATCAAACGCATATTCATACATACGATAAATTCAATCACCAAAACCAACATCAGCCATAACAAACTTCGCTCATGTCCCGACTTATCCATATTGCAAAGAATCCGCTCCCATGAACTCCGATCAGAATTTAAAAGACGTCAAGACCAAGGACATACTGACTTATACATCGACTACTGTGCTGACTGTATCAAAAGAAAGTCCCACAACCCACATCATAACACCCAATCCTCCTCCATCCATTCCCCCATCATCCAAAACTAGGCACGCACGCCCCAAACTTTCTGTATAACAACTACTACCGACCTTAAATGCAAGCTACTTAATGCAAGAAGCCTTGTAAATAAAATACCTGAATTCCTCCTCTTACTAAATACAGCTATATTCGACATATTTGTCTGTGAAACTTGGCTGAATACATTCCTCCCTGACTCCATTACTACAGTAAGAGACTATCAGGTTTACCGGTCAGATAGTGAAATCTGTAGAGGAGGTGGTGTTGCTATCTTCTACAAAAAGTCCCTACATCTAAAAAATATTCAAATTACATGCAAACTTGCTCTTCCTGAGACCATCGTCTGCGACCTGTCCTTAAATACCACATTTCGATTCTTACTTTGTTACAGAGCCCCAGATTACGACATCGAACATGCGAACAAGTTAACTTCACTACTAACCTGGGCAGCCTCCTGCCCACACCCAATAATCTTTCTTGGTGACCTTAACTTACCACTTATAAATTGGACCCTAAATGAATGTACAAATGAACCCATACATGCAACCCTGTACAATACTTTAACTAATCTGGGACTTGATCAACTAGTAACTAACAACGCTAGACTCAACAACTGCCTTGATCTCATCTTCTGCAACAGTTTAAACTCAATTTATTGTTCTGTCCCCTCCCTGCTTCAGAAGCCCAGACAAGCACACACACTCGAACGGGAGTATTCAGAAGTTGTTTATTTACCATCCATAAACAACGAGCTGGCAGCGAGCCCGGGAGAGATAGCTTTTGTTTTGAGTTGCCACGGCCAGTCCCTGATAAGGCTCCAAGTATTTATATCCAATACGAGCTTCAAAGAAAACGCTTCACTGCTGCAGTATTTCAGGACACAAGCAGTCAGGGTAAAACTTTGTTCGTCACAAAAGCCAACAAGGTAAGGTCAGTTCCTTTTATACCTTGTGGGGCGTTGGCTTTGTGACTCATCACCTCGTGCTCGGCCCCACCCACTCCTTTGCTGAGCCCGTCTCTCTGATCGTCGCCACCTGGGATTAATCCACTCCCTCTCCTCATTATCGTCTGACTCAGAGGAGCTTTCTTCCACAGGGCTTTCAGCTGGGGCCTGGGGTGGTGCCAAACCAGACGGGCCAGGAGAGGAGTCCCTTGCCCCCTCCTCTTCACTTTCGGAGGATTCCTCCTCTGGAGGTCCGGGCTCGGGAGCCGAAGACACAACAATTTATGGACTACAAATAAAAGAAGCATTCTCCAACAGCGACCACAGCATGATTGACTTTTGTCTCAACTTACGCCCTCTCAAAAATCATCATAATGATGGGATTCCCAGTTACAACTTTAAAAAAGCCAACTATGAACTCATAGACAATGAACTCTCATATCTTGATTGGCAAAAACTATTATCTGGCTGTAATACTGCTGACAACCATTACAATGTTTTCTTGCATGAAGTCAAAAGAATCATTAAACTTTACATACCACTAATATCCCACAAAACCAGAAAAAATAAACTACCAATAACAATAAGGAAATTACAATCCAGAAAAAAATCTCTTTGGTGAAAAAACAAAACAAACTACGTAGCTAACTTCAAAAACCGCTACAAAACCTTATGCCGGCTTCTGGTGGCTCTGCGTACTGCTAACGGAGCTCTCTTCAAGAGCTCCAGCCCCGTGTCTCCGTTTAGCCGCTAGAACAGCGAAAATCGCCTGTCTAGCGGCTTCAAAACTCTCCCCCAGGGAAAAGGGGGAGAGAAGAGTAGAAGGGTCTGGGTAGAGCTCCCCTAGATCCCCAGGCTTTTTTTTTTTTAGCCTGGGGCTTGCAGGGTGAGAGCTCCCTCAAAGCCCTTCAAATCTCCGGAGCCGGGACGAGTCTGCTACAAAGCAAAACGAAGTGTCACGTCCATTCCAGCAAGAAACAAAAAGGAGTAAAAAGAATTCGGATTTTTGAATTTGAATGCTGGCAGAGCTGACCCAGGAGACTAAAAATGCAGGTATTTTATGCTAACTCCGTTTTAAGAAACAAAAAAGAAAAAGATGGCGCCTTTGGGCGTGAAAACTGAAACCTAAAACTGAAAGTCCTTGTTAACATTTGGAAACATGTTAACATCTGGAACATCTTGTTAACATCTGGAAATAAGTTAATGATCTGATAGCGGAATTAATACAAATATAAAAAGGACAATTGAAAAATGGCTGAACTTAAAGAAGGATTACAGGAGTCAGCAAATTTACAAGCTATGACTGCGAAAGAGTTAAAAGACTTCGTAAAAGCTTTTACTGCTGAGATAAGACAGACAATTTTTTTATTTTTATTTTTATTTATTTTAGATTTCTATACCGCCCTTCTCCCTGGGGACTCAGGGCGGTGTACAGCCAAGTAAAAACACATAATATAAACATTAAGAACAAATTAAAAAGAATATCTAAATTGGCTCCAAAATTTAAAAAAACCCCAATTTAAAATTGCTTAAAAGGTTTTGCTTAGGCCAGCCCGGCTTGTTGGAAAAAAATGTTTTAAGGGCACGGCGGAAGGCACGGAGGTCATGGATTCTTCTTATCTCAGGGGGCAACTGATTCCAGAGGGTGGGGGCCCCCACAGAGAAGGCCCTCCCCCTGGGGGTCACCAGCCTGCATTGCTTGGCCAATGGCACCCCGAGGAGACCCTCTCTGTGGGAGCGCATGGGTCGATGGGAGGTCGTCGGTGGCAGAAGGTGGTCTCGTAGATAACTGGGCCCTATGCCATGGAGCGCTTTAAAGGTGGTAACCAACACCTTGAAGCGCACCCGGAAGACCACTGGGAGCCAGTGCAGCTCGCGCAGGAGCGGTGTTATGCGGGAGCGCCATGTAGCCCCCGTAATTACCCGCGCGGCCGCATTCTGGACCAGTTGGAGCCTCCGGGTGCTCCTCAAGGGGAGCCCCATGTAGAGAGCGTTACAGTAGTCCAGGCGAGAGGTGACGAGGGCATGAGTGACTGTGCACACGGAATCCCGATCAAGAAAGGGCCGCAACTGGCAAATCAGGCGTACCTGATGAAAGGTCCCCCTGGCTACAGCTGTCAGATGTTCCTCTAAGGACAGCTGCGTATCCAGGAGGACTCCCAGATTGCGCGCCCTCTCCACGGGGGCCAAAGACTTGCCCCCGATAGTCAGCGATGGTGTCAGCTGGCTATATCGGGATGCCGGGAACCACAGCCACTCAGTCTTGGAGGGGTTGAGCTTGAGCTTGTTCCTCCCCATCCAGATCCGTACAGCTTCCAGGCACTGGGACATCACTTCAAGGGCATCGTTGGGGTGGTCTGGGGTGGAGATGTACAGCTGGGTGTCGTCAGCGTACTGATGGTATCTCACCCCAATTAACAGAGCTATTCAAGATTTTAAATTGGGAGATGTTTTGTTGGCTGTAGAAGGGGAAGAGATCAACCAGGATAATATGTTTGTGGAAGGTAAGACACTGTGGAGGTTAAAATGGAGGTTATTATACCAGAATCACAGGTTTTGGAAGAGGCTTCCATTCAATTAACTGAAAAACAAGAGGACTTCTTACTGCAGTCTGATAATTTTGATAAGGTTTGGCTTTATAGACAGACCCGATATATAAGGAATGAACTGATGGATTACAAATGCAGGAGTCTTCGAAATGGGGGCTTCAAAATAAAGCAAATAACCCCAAGAAGAGAACAAATTCCTAAGACATATTATCTACAACTTCAAGTTAAAAAACTCTCGAAAATAAGAGCAGAAGGAGGAGCAATGTTGAAGGAGATCTTATTGGAGAAGGACTGGAAAAAATATAGAAAGAAAGAGAGACTGGCCATATTTTGGAGATTATGAAGTAAAAGGATTTAATTAAAGTTGGAGGAGGGGGAGGAGGGGGAAAATATATGAAGAAATAAAGACTGGTCATATTCTGGATTGCCTCGTGACTTTAAAAGATTTAATTAAAGTTGGATAACTTTTGAATTTTATGGTAGTTTTAAGGTATAGAAGTTTAAAGGCAAAGAATATAGAAAGAAAGACAGACTGGTCATATATTGGGATTTTTTATATATATAACTTTTATATTTTATGATAGGTTTAAAGTATTAAAGGTGGATAATTTAAAGTTTAATGGATAACTTTTTGAAAGTTTTGAAACTTATATTCTGGAAAATATTTTGCTAAGGGATTAAAATGTTTAAAATATTTTTTTAAATCTGAAATGTGATAAGAGAATTTATAAAAGGAAGGTTGATGTATAATTTTTAAAAGGGGAGTTAGTTAGCAAGTGTGAGAGAGTTTTGAATTCTGTAATAGTTAGCATATTTTAGTCTATATTGGTTAAATGTTATACCCTGTTTTTGCTCTGGGAAGTCGGGGGGGGG